>JACEFZ010024761.1:352500-410151 GCA_014155875.1 Cepaea nemoralis
CTTACCAAGTTGTCACCAAGTTCTCCAAATTATTTCTTCTCATAACATGCCCAAAATGTTGTGACTGTCTCCGTCTAGTGTCTCTAATCAGTTTACGATCTTCATTTGTTTCTTGAAGGACTTGTTCATTGGTCTTTCTGGCTGTCCATGGTGTTCTTTGCATTTTCCTCAGAAACCACATTTCTACAGCCATCAGATGTTTTTCAGCCTGGCTGCTCATTGTCCAAGCTTCTCATCCATATACAAGTACAGGTTCTATGTGGCATTTAACACTCTTTTTCTCGTTTCAGTTGACATCTTTTTATTGGTCAATATGTTTTTCATCTTGCTAAAGGCTACTTTTGTCATGGCGATTCTTGTTCTAATCTCTTCAAGGCATCTCCCATCAGATGGTATTACTGTTCCGAGATAATTGTACCCATTCACTTGTTGAAGAATATTCCCATTTACTTGTATATTACATTGTGGTATTTCGTTCTTCCTAGTGACGACCATAATCTGTGTATTTTTACAATTTAATTCTAACCCTAGTTGTTCACTGTGTGTAACAACCGCATCTACTAAATTTTGCAGGTCCTGTTCATTGTCTACAATCAAGACTGTATCATCTGCATATCTAATTTTATTGATGCATCGTCCCCCAATGTTGATTCCTTCCATATCTTCAATATTTCTGAAAATACTTTCACTGTACAAGGAAAACAGATCTGGAGACATTACACATCCCTGTCTCACACCTCTCTTAATAGGCTGATATTGGCCTACTTCATTATCAACTCTTATGGCAGCTTGTTGTTTCCAATATATGTTTTTTACAAGTCTAAGGTCTTTTCCATCAATTTGTAGATCTTCAAGCATCCTTATCTTGTTGACATGTCTCACTTTATCGAAAGCCTTTGTGCAGTCAATAAAACAAAGGTGTAGATCTTTGTTTACTTCTATAGAACGTTCGATTACGGTTCTCAGTATATATACAGCATTTAATGTACCCTTGCCTTCTACAAACCCACATTGTTCTTCTCCTACTTCAGGTTGTATTTTCCTCCTAAATCTTTGCATGATAATTCTTAGCAAAATCTTTGTGATGTGACTCATTATACTATATATCCAATGAGTCAAATTGCGCATATGTTTAGGGAAACCCCGTGTTTATCAGAGACATTGATGTCACAGAATCAGAGATAACATCTTTACGGGGACTGTGATGCAGATCTCTCCTTCCTTTCTCCAAGATCAGAAACCAGGTAGTGTAAGAGACTGATAGGTCTACTGAAGCCTCACATTTGTGAAGAGATATGCTAGGATCATGATTCAACTCAGCATACAAGAACTAGCTACGACTAGGCCTAGATTAGTGATGTTTCAGCCAAGGGATTTTGGTATTTAATTGTCAACAGATTACAACCTAATGTTCAACATTATAGAACTGACGGGAATCGAACAAGGGCACATTACATACACAGCGAATGGTCTGCCACTGGCGTACATCCCCGCTGTACAGACGTGTAAAATAATAATGGTTAAGATATATCATGACTGCAGCAGAATATAACTGTATATAATGAAACAAAACATATATTTTTTAAATTTTAAGACACGCAATAAAAATAAATTAAACATGCCTGACTTGGGTATTAACCCATGAAAATACGAGGGGGCTTCAAATGAAAACCTTAAATGTGTGATATAAATTAGAATAACCATGCCATTGGTTTGTGATGTGTCAATATAGTTGATAACGATGTCAAGAGCGTTAAGCACGTGACATCACGGTCCAGACGAACACGGTGATGTCGTAAGGACAGTTTAAAGATGACCGCCTCACTTTTGACATGCACAAAAGAGGAGTCAGCGTTCTGTTATTCGTTGTTTGATCAGTGATGGAGTGAAACCTACAAACATTCATCGGCGAATGAAGGTCTAGTACGGTGATGCATGCCTGTCAGTCCACCAAGTGTATGAGTGGAGTAGGAAGTTTTAAAACGGTGTGACTTTTGTGAAGATGTACAGCAGATGGTATACGAGTTGTTACAGACACGACAAAGATATTTGTTTTTCTACAGGAATCCAAGAACTTTATCGGTGTTGGAGGACTTGCACCGGGTGGTGACTATATCGAAAAATGACACAATTGTACTTTAATTGCTCATAATATATTCACCCTCCAAACAAATTAAAAAAACAAAAAACATGTCTTCATTAAAAGCCCCCTCATACAATACCTAATGTAGGGGCGATAGGTGACAATAGTGCAATATGATATAATAAAATCAACAATAAAACACAAATATCAATGAAATAATGAAAATAAAATACACCACAACTGGCCGATGTTTCGGTAGTCGCTACCTTTATCAGGAACAAAACAAACATAAATATAAGACAATTAGCAAGGCATTATATCAAAATGCATTAGTAGAATGTTATTCTGGCGTACCTGTCGAATTCTGAACACAATGAAGATACAACTGAGTTTATTTGTTCTCTGTATGCAGTCACATTTGCACACATACTTACATAGTCATCATTGCTTCTATGTCACATAACTATTTCAATGTACACGTATCGTTTGGTTAATGTGTGTGCCCTTTTTATCTTTGTTTGTGGATCCCCTGATACTAGAAGCACACAAAAGGCTCTGTCGACTTACATCAACCCTGGAACAGTTACAAGAATGGATTTGGAGCTACAAACACTGATCTCTGGATCGGAAATGACATTATTCACTATCTCACGTCGCAGGTAAGCATGGAAAAAGCGCAGCTGTCTTTCATGTTATCAAACACATTATTTACATCCATTTCGATCAACCAAGGCTCCATGCTCTACATTTTCTCATATCTTGTGTATTTCAATGACATTATTCTTCAGGTTCTCGACTAGGTCTAGCACAGATATTAGCGACCTTGGCTCTCCACATTCTCTCCAATTGGCGAAGATGGATCGGTCGTGTTGTTCATATATCAAATTAACGACGTTCACTATACTATTCTTCACTCATGTCCCAACCTTGGAACATACTATGGTTCTGGGAATCTCCGTGGCGAAGTTGCCAAGCCATCTGACTCTAGCTCCGAAGGTTGTGTGTTCGATTCTGGGCAGCGTCCTTCGGTTCACGAGTGCATTTTACGGAGACTGCTGGGGGTCGTCGCTGGAGCTACGGAGTTCGTGTTTTGTGCAACTCTTTCGGCAGCCCGCGCTGCGGAAAAAAGATTGAGTCATAAGGGATAACACCCGGTGCAATAAAATTGACCCTGTCGACTTTGTTATATTATGGGTCAGTGGTTTCCTAAGACCATCACATTTTGTAGGTCTGAATGCATGGATAAATGGATGTCCAGTCTTTTCCTCTATTAGCGGAGGACGAACCCAAGAGTCAAGCACTCTCTCGATTGTGCTCTAGACAATATCACCATAGTCCTCTACCAACTACACTAACGCGCTCGCCACAATGTACTATAGCCAGTGTGACAAGACGAATGGAGTTGGAGTTCATAATGTCAGGCAGTTTATTATTAGGATAATCTTTGGCTAAGATTAGGATGGATATTCTGTCGACCCTGTGGTTGCTGGATCTATGGGTTCACACAATCCCATTTAACTATTAACATATGTATTTATAGTTCTACATAATGTAAGGAGAAACACACTTGTAAATTCAAGGCGAAATCCACAGATATAATATAGGTCAGGTAATAGTTACAGGAATGGAACACCTAAAGATGAATAACAGTACTATATAGATATATGCCCAGAAGCAATCTCTCCAGCCAACTATTCATGCTGAATGGTGGGAATATTTCCTGTTTATTGCCTAGTCGATGTCAGTACGTCTGGAGTCGGCTGTTAATTCACCTGATTGGAACTGGCTTCTTCCTTCGGGTTGCATACTGGAACGTAGGCAATACACTTCGGACGGACAAGATTGTAAATGATAAAATGTCGAAGACTACACCCAACTGTAGCTTATCTTTTGTTAACAGGAGTTAATTGTCTTAACACTACGGCTCTGTAGACGAACCATTCTTCCTTCTCCAAAACCACTTGAATAATTACTATTATACTTACAAAGTTCGTTACTAGTGTTCATCAAGAACATTAGCGCTTGACAATATGCACTACAGCATATCCTCCTGGCCGAGGACGAAGAGAACAAAATCAAACATTTTGGAATGTCTTTTTCTCTTGTACCAGGTCAGTTTTTAACTAACACACAACAAAACTCTCTTCTGAAATTGTTTATAATTGGCCCGGAAAGGTTAACCCAGTCAACAAATGCCCGCATAAGTCGGATGTGTCGGCCTAACGTCGCAAGAACGCAGGTCAGCTGTAAACAGGCACAGTGCAATCACATCCGAAAAAACAACAACTCCGGATAAACGCAGCAGAAGAAGAAGTTTCTATTTGGCTAAGACAGTTATGAGGGTTGATGGCTATATGTAGTATTCTCAACAGGTCGGATTGATATTTCACATCCACCAACTGGATGATTCAAAACAAGCTTGCAATATTTCGTGAAATTCTTTAATTGGTTTATCCGCCATCTTGGAATACAACGAATTCTTTCTGTCCTCGATCAACAAAAGGGAGATCCCGAAACAGACAACCCGGTGAAAATGACCTGCTCTACTCCCAATTGTACATAACAATGGACTGAGCAGGCATACCATCAGAACACAGTTTCATCAATATACATTGAATACCTGATCCTGTCTGGCATGGCTGTCAGACTTGAGCCAGGATAGAACAACGTCTAATAGGAGGTCCGAAGTGAAAAGCCCGCTTTTGATAGAACATCGTCTCAGCTTGTATATGCCCAGGTCGTCGAGGCAGGCTCTTGACATCAGGAACCCTTTCATACAAGAACTAATTCTATCCCACTCACTTCACTCACCCTTGTCTTTCGTCCACACATACTTACTGTTCAGGTCTCATGGCAGTTGGGACTCTAAACGTCCATCCGACCTCCTTGTAGTCCTAGAACACTCATCTGTCCGATGTTCTGCTGAAGAGGTGTAACCTTCCCAGCAGAAGATCCCCATTCCATTTAATCAAAAGATTCCCCCCCCCCCCTCTACGGTTGATCATCACTATGTATAAGAGGGTGTCTTCGTCGATACATGTTTCCTTACCTCATGTAGAAGGGTTATGTTAATTAGGATTCCGTTCATTATCCTTTAAGAACTTAATGTAAAATAAAATGCCCCTCTAATCCTAGAGGAGCTGTGTCAGGTTAATAATAAAGTAAGGCACCAGATGATAGTAAAGTATAGACAACGCCTGTGCTCCACCTGGAGCAATATAATTATTATATTCCCAGTCTGGCACTAGATAAGAATAAAGTCAAGGCGGTGTCCTTGCTCATCCAGGAGCTAGAGAATGAAGACATATCTCTCGCCTCACTTGACCACAGTGGAGTGAAGAAATAGCCTATGCTTCTTTTGGATCTACAAAATTATAACATGTATATTACGCACTTACCGGTCTACGTGACCAAAGGCTTGGGAACGCGGTTCGTGAGCCGCTTACCAGGAGTTCGAAACTTAGCTGCGGCCGATTTGTACAGCAGACCGTTTTGCGTTATGTTATAACATGTTAGTATGGGAGCCTGTCGTTCACAAAGCAATGGCAAACTACTGAACGTAAAAACTTGCCTAGTAAATCAACAGTAGCTGAAAAATACTGGTGTTGACTGCAACGTTCTGTAAGGGATATGCAACATAAAAAATACGCACTTGACAACAATGACGTCTAGACAGTGTCTAATCTATCCAGGGAGCGTCCTTATTATTAAGGTAAGTGTGCACCTATAATTTGTTTACTCTAATTAAAGCGCAGCAGACCTAATAATGTAGTCTGGGTGAGGTTGGTTGAAGCTATAGTCTGAAGTCCTAGAAAGAGAGTCCATGCCCAGCAACTACACTCTACTAATGAAGAATCAGATTCGCTGGGCTGGTCACTTGACTCGCATGCCAGATCATAGATTCCCTAAACTAATTGTTTACGGCGAGCTGCGTTATGGTAAACTATCCCAAGGAGGCCAGAGGAAACGCTTTAAATACACTATGAAGATCTAACTATAAGCTTTTGGGATTCATCTCGACACTTGGGATACTTCTGCCAAAGACCGAAATTCGTGGTGTACATCATTACGCAAGTGTGCAGTACTTGTGAAGCAAACAGGACTGCAAGAGCTGTGGAAAACAGGCTGGACAGAAAAACCACTGCAGGAGATCTTCGTCCTGGAACGTCAAGCATTCTTTGTCCACGTTGTCAAAGAACATTTCGAGCAAAAATAGGCCTTACCAGCCTTAGAACTCACGGCTCCATACTTTCAACCCCACGGGATGAAGTGAATGGTCATCATCAATCTTGATGGACAAACAACAGACCGGTATAGCTTGTAAATAATCAAACATGTAATCAGCGCAAACGCCCAAACCAATCGGTAATTTAACCTTCATTATTTATGGAAGAGATTGACCTTCTCAGCTCAAATTCAATGCAAGACCCGGCCTTTGTTGTTAGATCTACGATTTACCTTAACACAATGGGTAAGAAAATAGAAAGAACAAATACGTTATCTTACGAACACAACACCTTGCTCAATGAAATCTTTTAGCTGTAGAATGCTATTTTAGCACATAAATACAGAAAAGCTGAGAGATGTTGTTGCTACTCGGTCGAGACGTGAACTGACTTCCAAATCGTCATTGATCATTAGCATTTCCGATCTCGGACCCGAGACTTTATTAATCTACGCTTTTTGCGGTTATATCGCAAATAGAGTTATATTATTTTTGAAGAGGCTAGTACTGCTAAGAACTGTTTATTAGTCATTGCTTCGTGTATAAAATAAACAGAGGTGATGAGTTTCTAGAACCTACTCAACGAGAATCTACCGAATTCTACAAATAGAAACATATTTTCGGTACGGTAAACGGGTCAAGAGGAGAGAACAGATGGTGATTTCGCTACAGAGAGCTTGATTCAAGCGAGAGACCTTGCGTTGAAGCGAAAAGGGCAATTGCATACACTACAAAAGCCTCACTGAAGAAATGTTGCTTTGGTCTGACGTCTGAGAGAACTTTGTTACTGATTGCTCTGCCTGATGTAATCAAAATGATGCTGGCCAGGCGACTTTGTCACAGCTGTAGATTCCAAGAAGTTATACGTTGCCGTGTGATACACGTAACGGTGCAGAAACAAGAAAGCTGCGCGGAGTCGTGCCATATATGAACAGTTATAGAATCAAAGAGATTACACTATTAAGTACAATACATGGAACAGTGTAGAACTGGTGAAGTTACATACAGGCGTAATATACATGGGGCAGTATAGAACTGGTGAAGTTAAACGGCAATGGGATATAAATGGAAAAAGTAGAACAGATGAAGCTACACGTGGACATGATATAAATGGTAGAATGTAGAACAAATGACGTTATATGTAGACGTGATATGCATGGAAGATGTAGAACAGATTAAGTTACACGGAAACTTTATATACATGGAACAGTGTAGAATTGATATTGTCTGTCGCTGGGCTCTGCTATCTTTTATATCCTTCAGTGATTTTACATTTGTGATCTTTTCTAGTTCGTTAATAAGCGTTGTTTTCAGACCTACATCTGTGTTATATATATCCCTTCTTCTTGACTGCTTATTTTGTTAAAGATAATACTGCCCAGTCTGTAATATTGTATTACGATCTTGTCTGACTCGTCCAGTATTTAGCTTCTTGAGAACACTCTCATCTGCTCCCCATATTGTACCAGCTAGTCTTTTCAATATTTTCATTCTTTGCCTGGCTCTTGTTCTATTTGTCTCAACGTGTGTCTTTATTGTAAGACGGCGATCAAAGGTGACACTAGTGTAGAGTGTTTTTTCTTCTTTACGCAATATTTTTCAGTTGCGTGCTAGATTGGAGTGTTGCGTTTTATTTGAGAGGGAGAACACTGTGCATGTTGCTTTCTCTTCGCATATTTTCATAGCCATAATTTTGACCAATTCTGTAACGATAATGAAGCTTGCGGCATCCGATAGCTGTACTTATATATTCTTCATAAGTCGGATACGGCTGGTGGTTTGTAAAAGAGAATGGATTTACTATGGGTGAACTGTTTTCTGTAATGCCATTTACATATTGTCTCAAAGTGCCTGTCCTCTAAATCCAACGGGACCGGACACTCAAAGCATTTCAAATCGAACTCGCCAAGAAAAGATCAGAACAACAAAACATGTTCTATCTTACGTGAACAGGATCATGAACATATGGCAGACTCAAGTCGAGCAAACGATTTTCAGACGTACGTTTATTCCGCCGCAGGACAAAGGATATAACTCTTGTAGAAACGTGAGCTGATCCCTATACGCAGGATCGGCGCTCACTTAAATAACATCTACCTACGAGCTCCCAGTCCAGCCCGTTGCCCTTGAGGCCTAATTATCCAATCCTCAGTTCAAACGCTTGAATAAAGAGTCTAGGTATCCACACCCGGTCTTTCTACCGTTGTGTTGTCCTTAGCAAATTCCTCTCCGGACTTCCAGCTGCCTCATCACGAAATCACCGCCTCCAGGTGTCACCTTCACACGGAGCCTTTAGAAACACATCCTTTCGAATCCACGAATTCACAGCGTCTCCCGTTGCCGTTCTATGACGTTGTTTACATTCCCTTGGTTTCTCATATTTGTCGTCCAGTTTTGTGACTGTCTGGGAATATCCATTTTTCTTCTTCTTTATATTTGGTGGCGCGTGCCGCCATGTGGCACACATGCTAGAGATAAAGCTGGTGACAGAACTTCCCCTAGAACTTAGTTCCAGTTATCATCATTTGTGTTGTGGTCTTTGTACTTTTATCCTAGAAGTTATGTTATTAAGGAAGTGATCCATTGTTTACATATACTATCATGTTTCGCAGTTTTAGGTCCAGTTCCCACTTTCCATACTTTATTAAATGTTTTTGTCTTTTGTTTTTAAATCCATCCAGACTGCTGATGTGTGTCGTTTTCTCTTAGAAGACATACACATTTCTGAGTTATATACGTTGCTGACCTCCTGCAGAGCTGTAATTTATTTATCCTGTTTGGTGTGAAGTAAGCAGGTGTTTTTTGTCTAGACACCACATTAGCCTGCCATTGATAATGCGTTCCATTAATTTATTTGTATACAAAACTATGTAGATTAATAAGACGAAAGCCATTTGAACCTTTCATGTCTTTTTCTTTCATTGAGACCGGTATTATTATAGTGTCCTTTCATTCCTGCGGGAATATTTATCTTTAAACCGTGATTTAGCACATCTAGGGATTTTTTGTGTGTATGTGTGTGCTTTACTACCCAGTATGCTAACATTTCATTTGTAATTCCATTCTTTCGTTGTGATTTTTTTTTTATTCAGAGCATTCAATTGCATTTCACGTTCTTCCATTTCAAATCTTGCTTTTATTTGTTCTGCTGCTCTCTCTGTACTTCTTTATTAATGACTTTGAATAGATTCCACCTTTGTGACAGTTCTGGTGTTCCTCATTATCTGTATAACAATCTCTAGTTGCTTGATTTATGTTCTTCTGAATGTTGATGTTTGTTCTCTTTCTACTGTCTCCTGGCATCTTTAGCTGTGCCCCTCAGAATTTGTTCCAATATGTTTTGTACTTTGTCCTTGCTCCTCTAGGAATGAATTCGCCGCCTGTCTGCAATATTGCTCTGTTGAGACTTTCCACCATTTTTCATGTTGCCATGTCGTATTTTTCTGTCTTCACACTACACATGTGTTAGCCTGTGAAATATATCCAAATCAAATGGTTTGTAAATCGCAGCGATTCAATAGCTGTTGCTCATGTCGAATACATTCCATATTCATCACAAGTATCACGAGTCAGTGGTGACTGCCTCCTAAGTGATCTTACACATGGAGGTCAATTTTGTGAAGGATGTGCCAAGTTCAGAAGTCCATTAATGTATTGTAAATAGTACGCTATTTTCTAGATTTGAAGTGTGGTTTGTCATAAGGTTTACTGATTAAATGTTGATAGTCCCCCACTTCATATTTTAGGTCTATTTGATCGTAAGTGTCTTCAGCCGTTACTATATTTATTCCATGCGAACTTATTTGTGTTCAGCTATTCAGACATTTATTTTAGGCCAGTTCATGTGTTCGGCGGGTGCGTTAGTGTCGATGGCAGGGAACTGTGCTAATAATGTCAATAGATCTCTTAAATAATGGATCAATGGCTCCTTCCGAAGTACGCCAACAGAGAACAGGACTAGCAACCTATTCCTCTGACTGTTTAGGCTTACAAAATGCGATGACCCTATCACATAACAGACTCATATCAGGTTCCTGCTTTAGGACATATGTAACTTGTGTGTCCAGCTATTTCTACATGTATTCTATGTGAACCTATATTTGTTCAACTATGTCTTCAATTACTTCATTGGACATTACATGTATTCAACCACTACAGCATTTATTCTTGGTGAAAATTTATGTCTTCAACTGCCCCTTCATTTATTCTAGTTGAGCTTACATGTCTTAATTTGTTCATATTTTTTTTTCTTTTCGAACCCATGTGTTGACGGATATTCATGTTTTCATTCCATGTGAAGTTACATATATTCAGTTATTACTACCTTTATGCTACGTGAGTAATGTGTGTTTAAATATTCCTATATTTATTATTTGTGAATTTATAGGTGTTCATGCATTCGTACATTAATTAAACTTGTTGGTATATGCTTGTAAATATTACGACATTTATTATAGGTGAACGTATATGTGTTCATGTATTTTTACAGTTCTTCTATTTGAAACTTCAAGCGCTCATCTATGCCTACATTTGATTTTTCTAGGGTTTCAATGAAGTTCGCATCGACTATGAAGATGACGGAAAAAAATCTTTTGGTCAGTGGTCGAACTTTAGTGTGGCTGATGAGCAGTCTAACTACCGCATGACTGTTGGTGAAATGTTTGGAAATATTCACGACCATATGAAGGAAAAGAATGGGAGCATTTTCTTGACTTACGATAGAGCGGCCAAGTCAAACTGTCCCTCGTATTGGGGTTTAGGGTTTTGGTTCGGTGAAGAATATTGCCAGTCAAATGTGGATTTCCGTCGTAAGGTGTTGAATATAGAAATGAAGGTCCGACATGCCTAGATCACACATTTTACAATCTCAGAAGAAACCACAGGAATGTTGTTGTTTTTTCCCCAGAAAATTTAATAAATTAACTTGAATAGCACGCAAAAGCATTCTTGATGTTTTCAAAGATGCTAAAACACCAGACAAGTTATCGCACACCTAAAAAAATGCAGTTGCCATTCTGAGGCAATTAATGACTATAGAAAGACTAGAAAGAGTTGCGACAATTGAAAACAGTTATGGAAAGACAAAGAGAAAAATAGGGCTGAGAAAGATTATCAATAGCATTTCGTCATAGAGTTGAAAGGCATCAATCCAATAAAACATACATTCTGTTGGAGACGGCGATGTGTGCCGAAGAATTACTGCCAACAGTAGTAGGAAGGCACTTAATGATCAGAAGACAAATGTGTTATTAATACACGAGTTTGTCACTATAATTCTATAATGTGCATTTCAATAAACAGCAATATATATATATATATTGTGCGTCACATATTGTGTGTGTGCGGGTGTGTATGTGTGTGTGAGTGTATGTGTGAACGATGAAGAATTGATGCGGCAGACGATTGATGATAAATGAGAAAACATCGCTGTTTATTATGCAGCCGTCAAACAGTAAATGTACTTACATAAATAGTCCTCTACTTGGCCTGTGACACCAGCCCGGCGGCAGAATGCATACTTATCTATCCGTGCGTGTACTACCCGTTATTTCTCCTCAAGCTTTCGTCACCGGTAATCCTCCTTTTCGTCTACCCATCCGTTATGATGCCGTAAGAATCAGTGTGTCTAGGTGACCTCTGCTCATAGTGGTTTCAGTTGACGTTGATTCATTGCTTGATCTCCCAATGTCGTTTATCCACTATCCTTCCATCAATGTCGTTCTCCACTTTCTCCAGATATGCCAGTGTCTATCCGTATCTTCAAAATGAGTCCACTGCCAGCCTTTTATTCTTTAATGATCGCACTATTTCTTCTCCAACTTAGAACCACGACCTCTCCGTTCGAAAGTCACACAGCGTATCCTATGTTTACGTTCTGTCGTCACGTTGTCATTCCCGTGACGCATTCCAGCATCTCTTGTATTCAGTGCTTAGTCGGGAATTCTCCTTCTAATCTCTGTCTAACGTGTAACGGCACTGCTCTGTTTCAATTGCTTGTTGGTATCTCCCCATTCGTATTGCTTTGTACTTCTTGTAGATCTGCCTTCGACTCCTGCCTCCAATATGGTGTTTACACTTGTGCCGTGTCTTGTAATAAATTATTTTACTTATCGCTTTTATAATTTCCTTTATAAACTGTTTTTATTCTTCAACATCGGTTAGTTTTTTAGTTAGTTGACATATCATCCTTATAGCACATCGAACCATTCATTCCATGAATGCTCGGATCCCCTCCGCAGT
Source organism: Cepaea nemoralis (assembly GCA_014155875.1). Classification (NCBI taxonomy): domain Eukaryota; kingdom Metazoa; phylum Mollusca; class Gastropoda; order Stylommatophora; family Helicidae; genus Cepaea; species Cepaea nemoralis. The sequence continues at coordinate 365,049 of JACEFZ010024761.1, forward strand.
AAACAAGGCAGTGTGTAGCGGCTCACGGCAACAGTCCTGTGTTGGTTTATCAATCTGCTTCGGCTTGCTGCTCTTTTAAAAGCCGTAGAAATTCTCACTCGTGAACGACCGACTCATTTGCGAAAATGAAAGCATCACCCTTTAAAGAATTCTCGAAGATCTAAGCCTGCACTTCCGCATTCATAGCAGCAGGATTTTCTTGACTACATTTTCTATCTATTTGGATGCAAACTGAAAAGGACGTACATAATTCTGTTGGCACTTGTACTCACTCCTCGCCAGGTTCTCAGTCCTCAGGTGAACACACCCGTTAAAGAATGCCTACGGCTTGACCCATCCACGATATTCACCCTTTTAACCTGTTGCCCTTTACCTTCTTAATTTCACTATGCAGTGGATTTTGTGTGTTTGCGCTGACTCCGAATTAGGCACGTGCTGGGTAAATTTCTATTCTATCCCACATGGTGGGAAAATCAAGATTGTAGCACATTGCCTTTCATGCTGTATCTCTTTTACACTCAAAAATAATAGGCAAGGCTTCGCAAGGATCCTCTCCATCCTTTTCATCTGTTATGGCCGAGAGTTAAGATCGCCATCGCATACTCAAAGACCGAAAGGACCAGACCCTCATACACAAGATATAGAAGGCGCTGCGCAGTTTGCGTCCCCCATCACTCTTATCGCAGTCAGACCCCGCTTGGACTTTGTTATAACCTGACCTATGTGCTCAGTGTAAACAAGGCTTCGATCAAATCGTATCCCCAGGTATTTCATTGCCTGCGTTCTTTCCACAATCTCTCAGCACAGATTTACTGTAGGTTTTGGAGTATTGCCAATATGGTTTTTCAAAGAAAACCATGCCACTGCTGCCTTCGTTGGATTCACAATTGCACGAGCTTCACCACACTAAGTCTTATGAAATTGAGTTATGTATGTAGTTAGTTCCACAGCAACCTGATCTCTATCCATACCCTGACGATACACAAACACATCGTCGGCATACGACAATGTCCTCACTCGTCCTGTGATCTGCTAACCGGTGATTCTCACAGTGTAGGCGTTAAACAGCACCGGAGATAATGGTGATCCCTGTGACAGGCAAGGATATATTGCTTTTTGGTTCAGAAGTCAACTGCCACTTATAGAAACTACTTTACGTTGGAACAGGACTGCAGAGATCAAATTAAAGAGGAATGAACTTGAGTTCAAGAAGGCTTAACCATTAAGAAAACCAATGGTACTCTGTTGTACGCATCCTTAACATCAGTTGCTGCAGCATGTTTCAATAACTGAGTGGTTATCTTCATACACATCATGGGTTCATGATCATGATGATGATGATGATGATGATGATGATGATGATGATGATGATGATGATGATCATCATCATCATCATCATCATCATCATCATCATCATCATCATCATCATCATATGCCATGCCGATAAGGGTGGGTGGTCATGTTTCGCCATTTTACACGATCACCAGAGTCGTGTATCAGCTTTGTGTTCGAGTCTCGATGGCCACGCCGTCCAGTTATGCACTTCGCTGCCTTCCCTTTGTTATTTTCCCTCAGTCTTGCCAGTTGTCATTAAGTTCTCCAATGTATTTCTTCTCATGTTCACAAACGTCTAATTTTTGTAATCAGTCTATGTTTTCATTTGTTTCTGGTAAGACTTGGCCATTGATTATTCTGTCTCTCCATGATATTCTTTGTATTTTCCTCAGAAACCACATTTCCACAGCCATTAGATTGCTCATTGTCCACAATTCATATACATACAAAACTACAGGTTCTATGTAGAACTTCAACACTCTGTTTCTCGTTGCAATTGACATCATTTTATTGGTTAATTTATTTTACTCGTACATCTTGCAAAAGGCTACCCGCGCCATGGTACTTCTTGTCCTAATCTCTTCAATGCATCTCCCATCATATATGTTGACTATTCCGAGATAGTTGTACTGAATCATTTGTTTAAAAAATATTTCCATTTACCTGTAGATTACATTGTGGTATTTGTTTCTCACTAGGTACTATCATTATAAACTCAATCTTCCTACAATGTAATTCTAACCCTAGTTGTTCACTGTTTGCAACAACCACTGAATGTTGCAGATCTGTCATTCTTAGCCTATCCAGAAACTCTGTATTTGATTGTTTTTGTTTCCATGAAATGCAACCTTTCCTTTTTGTATATCTACATGTCCGTGGTCTCAGTTCAACTTTCATATTGCTTGTGATATTTTATAACAGCTAATTAAGCATTATGATTTCCGCGACATTAAAAATTATGATGTGGAATGTTTCTATCAGAATAGTAAATACAACAATACAAACATATGCAAACCTGAATTTATGACGTTGAATGTTATTTTCTGAATAGTAAATGCAACGGGATCCAAGGTGATAGGATCTCTGTTACACCTCAAGCCCTCGAGTATTAGACTCTCTCAATATAAACAATGACCACACCTAGGGGAGTGTCAGTCACTGAAACAAGAAATACGACCCAGTCTAATTTTCTCAGCAAATAAGACAGACTTAATTAAAAGAGTAACACACAATTTATTTAAGGAAAAGTACATAGTTTGGATGAAGAATGTGCGAAGCGTCTTGCTAGAAAAGTTCCCTTCACTGGTGTCTGGACTTCTTTAAAAACTGTCATTTACTGCCAATATAGTACATTGCGGTGTATGGCAGAGGAGTCTTTGAGCCTGAGGAATTCAGGCCACCTCGCTAGTGCAGTCGCCGCGAACTGTGCAGGTTAGGATTGTCTTTTTGCCCCCGAACGGAAAAAAAATCCCACACCTTACCGAGGGATCGAACCCGGGTCTCCCGAAGGAGAGTCCGGCGTTCTATCCACTGGGCCAGCCGCTCCTGGACTTCTATGGGTGGTGATTTGTAAAGAAAAGCATCCCAGGAAGTTTACAATGGGAGTTTGGTGTGTAATGTGCATATGATAATCAACTTTGAACAGAAACAATTGGCATCACCCGGAGCTGCAAGTCATTCCCTCCCTAGTGATGCTCCTGGTTCTTTCATATGCTTGAAATCTGGATACAACACAGGTTTTGCGGCATATTGATGGACCGGTTACGGATATCCCTAGTATAGGATGTGTCGTCACATCCACCCAGCGTTCGTATTCTCAGGTATAGTTAAAAAGGGGGAAACTTAAGAAAAAACGCCAAACAATCCAACGGTAAATAAACTCTGCCTTGTTCCACCATTTATTCACACACCAACAGTCCACACTCAACTCCCTCTGTTCCCCCTGCATCTCTCCCAAGAACAGAATCCAAAGGATCTGCCACAACCCATCATATTCATCACGGCCAGAAGGATACTTCTCTATGAAGCATTTCCAAGGAAGAATCGTAATATTTTAAAAGAATCCAATATCCAGCCGTGATAGAGATAGTAATGTATACTCCTTCCTGAATCATCCGTCCTAGAAATTAAGGAAAATAGCGACCAGAGTACCTAAGGGAAGAAATTAAAGAGTATACTTCAGACTATGGCACGGCACAGGATGATGGAAAGCCAAAGTCCACCAAACTTTTCAAGAAAAGTGTCCAATGATTCCGACCAACCGGCAGAGTCCTAATACCAAGGTTTCCCTGTGAGTAACTGTCTCTAACAGGCGATAGAACCGTTGAAACCTAATAAAACTATCAGAATAGAATGAACAACCGTTCCTCGAGAATGCGCAACCTATCTATTGGACCAACGATCTTGAAACTCACCATTGAAACAGGGGCACCGTTTTTTCTCATATGCCCTCCTTCCCAAGGGTATAGGAAATATGAAATTATAGTATCCTATCGGCTTACCTCTTTTCTGAGACAAATAATCCGAACAGGACTGGTCAGCGTATTAGAAACTTGTTGATAAAGAAGATCTACACTTGAACTGTCCTACCGGAAGACCTGTGAGCAACTCACTAGTAAAGAGTCCGTAACAACCTCTACGTCACTCCCAGAACGTTCAACTATGGTGCAAGAAAACCTTCGCTACAAGAAAGATACATTGGGGTTTTCTTTACTATATCTAAATCCGGCATATCTTGAAACTAATTAGAGAGACATACGAATTATAACATGGTAACCCACATACAAAATATGATTTTGGTGTTAATCGTGATGGTCGGACCGGGAAGAATGACATGAAAAAATCCAGCAGATCTGAGAGAGGCCTATTTCGTCACAGTAAATTGAATGAAAAAGACATCTGCTAAACTTTAAATAATTACTTTAGGAATAGCAAACACCATTTTACAAACATATCAGGGGCTGTAATATTGATGTGGAGTTTTACTTTCGAATAATACAAATAATAAAGACATCATCAAGATCTAAAAACTGATGTGTTTTAGTTTTAAAAAGGTAAAGGTAATGGTGCTGGCATTAGAAGAAACTTTATATTGTATTATCATTATTACGTGCAGTGTCGACAAGCGTCAAATATTTCTTTGAGAAAAATATGGCCACGAAGTGAATTTGCTATCCTGCCTCATTCATTATGAAAAAGACATCCATTATGTAGAGGCTTAATATTTTACACTCAAAGACATTATCCACCATATGAATATACTTAGCTGTAATTTTATTTACATGTTAGAATCACTTGTCGTTGCAATAAACATGACTGACGATTTGATAAGAGCTCAGTATCAATACTCATTTATGTGTAATTGTTGTATGATTGAGACTGAATAGCCAGAAATATATATTGCTTATTGGTTTAAAAAAATGTACAGTTTTCTTAATTGTCTAACAATGTTTATTAAATTTTTCTTGCATCGTGTCTTCCTACGATCTATCATTATAGAGTTACATTTCTTGGTAATTTACGGAATACGAATGTAAGATGTCTATGGGGGAAATCTAGATAGTAAATAAAAAAGTGATAAACAAATTGTTTTAAATATATGTCTACAAGGTGTGACTGCGCCTGGCCCTACAGCCAGTTAATGTTAGGATCGGCAAGTCTCTCTTAGTAGGTGTGAAATGTGAAAATTAATAGCCTGTCGATGACCCGCAGACTACACAAGTCAACCTCATCTGCTCGTGGTATAGACCGGGAAACTATGACCGCGAGGTCATGGGCCAACGGGGCTCTGGATTGCCAGGAGGAGGGGGGGCTCAGTTTGGTCTGATATTTTCGTCCTAAATCTGCGACTGTCTTAACAAGCAGGCAAGATGTTTTTTCTTCCTCAAGAAATAATATGAAGCATATTCCATCCATCCATCATGTGCCATGCCGGTAAGCGTGGGCGGTCATATTCTGCCATCTCACTCGATCACCAGAGTCGTGGATCAGCTCCGTGTTTCTGTCTCGACCATGCCACAAGGCCAAGCCATCCAGGTACTTGCTTCTAGGTCTTCCCCTTGGTCTGTTCCCCTCGATCTTACCAGTTGTCACCAAATTCTCCAATCCATTTCTTCTCATAACATGCCCAAAAAATTTTGACTGTCTACGTCTAATTTCTCTAATCAATTTACGATCTTCATTTGTTTCTTGAAGGACTTGTTCATTGGTCTTTCTGGCTGTCCATGGTATACTTTGTATTTTTCTCAGAAACCACATCTCTACAGCCATCAGATGTTTTTCATCCTGACTGCTCATTGTCCACGCTTCACATCCATATAAAAGTACAGGTTCAATGTAGCATCTCAACACTCTTTTTCTCGTTTCAATTGACATCTTTTTATTGGTCAATATGTTTTTCATCTTGCTAAAGGCTACTTTTGCCATGGCGATTCTTGTTCTAATCTCTTCAAGGCATCTCCCATCAGATGGTATTACTGTTCCGAGATAATTGTACCTGCTCACTTGTTGAAGAATATTCCCATTTACTTGTATATTACATTGTGGTATTTCGTCCTTCCTAGTCGCATGAATGAAAATGGGCAAAGGCTGCTGGAGCATTGCACCAGTAATGACCTATGTATTACAAACTCCTTTTTTAAAACAAAAGAGATGCATAAGGTCACATGGAAACATCCAAGATCCGGCCATTGGCACCAGCTGGACTTCATCATCACACGGAGACAACATCTGAACCATATATCATTGACTCGTAGTTACCACAGTGCTGACTATGATACGGATCATTCTTTGGTTGTTGCAAGAGTTAGACTGAGACCAAAGAGAATCTACACAGCTAAACACAAATCTAGCCTCAGGATTAATATTATTAACACTCATGATCCTGAAAAGTGCTTTCAGTTTCAACAGCAACTTGAAGACGCTTTCACTGATACACCAGAAAATTGTACAGTAAATGAAAAGTGGGGTCAAATTAAGGAAACTCTTTATAAAACTGCCGTAGGGGTTTACGGCACTGTGGATCATAAGAGGCAGGACTGGTTTGCGGCCAACAGCGAGACTCTGCAGCCCTTGATTGATAAGAAGAAGAAAGCTCTCTTAAAAAACAAGGAAAGACCAATGCGTAACACTCTGAGTGAGCTTAGGCAAGCTAGGAAGGATGTGCAAAAGGCTGCCAGGCAGTGTGCAAATGATTATTGGATCAAGTTATGTGAGTCCATTCAAATCGCAAGTGATAAGGGAGACATAAGAAGCATGTATGAAGGAATAAAGAAAGCCTGCGGTGCAGTGATCAAAAGAAGTGCACCATTGAAAACCTTGACTGGAGAAATCATCACTGATAAGAAACAGCAGATGGACAGATGGGTAGAGCACTATTTGGAGCTTTACTCAAGTGAGACCAAACTAGCGGATGATGCCCTCAACGCCATAGAGGCCCTACCAACTCTTGACCACCTGGACACACTTCCCACCATAACAGAAGTTAAGTGTGCTATAAATGAACTTGCATCTGGCAAGGCTCCAGGTAAGGATGGGATTCCAATAGAGGTTATCAGGAGTGGGCAAGACACACTCACTATACAGATCCACCAGCTAATAGAGCTATGCTGGCGTGAAGGACAAGTCCCACAGGATTTCAAAGATTCAAGCATCATAACACTGTACAAGAACAAGGGCGATCGGAGCGACTGCAACAACTATAGGGGTATCTCACTTCTGTGTATTGTTGGAAAAGTATTAACCAGAATTGTTCTGCGCAGACTTCAAGTCCTAGGAGATCAAGTCTACCCCGAATCACAGTGTGGCTTTCGACAGAACCGGTCTACCACTGATATGATATTCTCATTGCGACAAATGCAAGAAAAATGCCGTGAACAGAATCAACCACTGTTTATTGCCTTCATCGACCTCACAAAGGCATTTGATTTGGTCAGTCGTGAGGGTCTTTTCAAGGCACTAAAGAAGATTGGCTCCCCACCAACTCTTCTGTCCATTGTGGAATCGTTCCACACAGGCATGAAGGGTATAATCAAGTTTGATGGTGCAACTTCTGAAGAATTTGAAATCAAGAGTGGAGTTAAGCAAGGTTGTGTACTAGCTCCCACCCTCTTTGGAATATACTTTTCACTTCTACTGAAATATGCATTTCATGATCAGGATGGTGGTATATACATTCACTCACGCTCAGATGGCGACCTCTACAATGCTCAGAGATTGAAGGCTAAGACCAAAATTAGGAGGGTACTGATCAGAGAGTTGCTTTTTGCAGATGATGCTGCAGTTACAACCCACTCTGAGGAAGAATTGCAATGTCTACTATCTGCATTCTCCAATGCTTGTTCTGAATTTGGTTTAACAATTAGCAGAAAGAAGACACAGATTATGTCACAAGGTGCACATGGGGTACCATCAATCTTTATTGACGACGCCGAACTAGAGATAGTAGACCATTTTACATATCTAGGATCAGTGGTAAATAGCAAATTATCCCTAGATCAGGAAATCAACATCCGGATTGGTAAGGCAGTAACAACAATGAACAGGTTAAGAAAAAGAGTCTGGGAGAACAGGAAGCTTACTGCCAAAACAAAAGTCCTTGTCTATCAAGCCTGTGTCCTTAGTACTCTTCTCTATGGCAGTGAAACCTGGACAACTTACTCACACCAAGAGAACAACTTAAACAGCTTTCATATGCGGTGTCTGCGAAGAATTCTTGGTATTAAGTGGCAAGACAAAATCACAAATACTGAAGTATTGGAAAGATCAGGTTGTGTGACAGTTTATTCCATGCTCAGTCTTCGTAGACTTAGATGGATAGGACATCTTAGGAGGATGGATGATGGTAGAATACCAAAGGATATCCTTTTTGGTGAATTACAGATGGGTAAGAGATCTCAGGGTCGGCCTCTACTACGATACAAAGATGTGTGTAAGCGGGACATGATTGATACAGGCATTGATAATGCACATTGGGAGCAAGTCGCCGCTGAACGTGTTGCATGGAGGGCAAATATCAGAAATGGAATAAAGTCAAAGGAGAAAATTGTTGCAGAAAAGTCACACACCAAGCGTTTGAGACATAAGATGGTGCATGATGGTGGAAATGACCACGTGTTCACATGCACCCACTGTGAACGGACATTTACAGCGCAAATTGGCCTTATCAGTCACACTCGCTACCGCCATAGTTAAAAGTTATTATGCCTTTTTTAAAGCACAAACTATCGTCTGTCAAGACGGCAAGGTGCCAATGATGAGTGACGACCATAATCTGTGTCTTTTTACAATTTAATTCTAACCCTAGTTGTTCACTGTGTGTAACAATCGCATGTACTAAATTTTGCAGGTCCTGTTCATTGTCTGCAATCAAGACTGTATCATCTGCATATCTAATGTTATTGATGCATCGTCCCCCAATGTTGATTCCTTCCATATCTTCAATATTTCTGAAAATACTTTCACTGTACAGAGAAAACATACCTGGAGACATTACACATCCCTGTCTCACACCCCTTTTAATAGGTTGATAACGGCTTACTTCATTATCAACTCTTATGGCAGCTTGTTGTTTCCAATATATGTTTTTTTACAAGTCTAAGATCTTTTCCATCAATTTGTAGATCTTCAAGCATCCTTATCATGTTGACATGTCTCACTTTATCAAATGCCTTTGTGTAGTCAATAAAGCAAAGGTGTAGATCTTTGTTTACTTCTATAGAACGTTCGATTATGTTTCTCAGTATATACACAGCATTTACTGTACCCTTGCCTTCCACAAACCCACATTGTTCTTCTCCTATTTCAGGTTGTACTTTCCTTCTAACTCTTTGCATGATAATTCTTAGCAACATCTTCGTGATGTGACTCATTATACTAATTGTTCGATGTTGATCACATTCCAAGGCTCCTGATTTCTTTGGGATTGCAATAAATACAGAATTACATAACTCCTGGGGTATATTTCCAGTATCATATATTGTATTAAGCAGACTGGTAACTTTATCTATTCCATATTCTTCTAAAGCATTAATAATTTCTGTTGTGACGCTGTCTGAACCGGGGGTCTTGCCAGATTTCATATGGTTAAGCGCATTCTGAACCTCCATCTTTAAAATTGCTGGTCCTTCATTATTATTTTGGACATCATACTGTTCGTCTCTGTTATCGTCATAAAGGTTTTTCACATAATCTGACCATTCATGTAGGATCTGATCTTTTTCTATTATGACTCTTCCATCTGTTGTCTTTAGGCAGCCTGCTGATGTACGTGTTCTTTGATTAGTAAGCTCCTGAATTCTTTTGTGCATTAGTTTCGCATTGTTACTGTTGTGTTGTTTTCAATTTCTCTGCAATTTTTCTCAAGCCATGTTTCTTTTACCTCCTTACATAAGGTTCTCACTTTTCAGTGAATTTCTTCATATTTGGCAGGCTTATTTTTGTTCTGTCTTCTTGTTTCCATTAGTTGTAAAATTTCTTCAGTCATCCATGTCTTACGGCCCACTTTCTTTACTTTTGGAATAGTTTTTTCTGCTGCGCAACTGATTGAATTCTTCATCGTTTCCCATTGATCATCTACATCTTGAAACAGGATCTCTAGATCAGACAATATATCAAATTTGTTCTTTACTTCTATGTTAAAATTATCTTGTATTTCTTTGTAAGTTTTCAATTTGCACAAGTCATATTTAGGGTTTCCTGCTGTATACTTGACTTTCTTTAACTTTACCCTCAATGTGCCTGTAATTAATCTGTGATCACTGTAACAGTCTGCATTTGGAACTGTTTTTACGACTGTTAACGCATTTCGAAACCTTTTGCTAATCAGGATGTAGTCTATCTGGTTTTTAATCCTGCTGTCTGGACTCCTCCATGTCCATTATCTTCTAGGATGCTGTTTAAACCAGGTGTTTACAACCATTTATTGTTCTTTTGCCCATTCTACAAGTCTGTATCCTCTTTTATTTCTCTCTCCCAAACCATGGTTGCCTACACTGCATCCTGAAGCATATTCAGAGTGACCAAAATGGATATATCCCCGGCTGTGCTGAAGGGCAACGACACAGATCAGCTATTAAAAAAATAGGCACACTGAACATCTGTGATTTTAACAGTAAAGCAAAATAACTCATAGAAACAATGTAAAAGATGAAACTTGGACTGATGGAAATAGTGGATACCAGAATAAAAAGGAGGGGATGCAAGAAGATACATTACAGTTGTCGCTGATCGTTAGGATATTTCAACTAAAATAGACAGAAATCCCCACCCAAGAGTTAGCCGAGTGTCTGTAGAAATTATGGCTCGTTATAAGAAGGTCTTAAGCAGTGGTTCTCAACCGGTGGGGAATTTTAGGGTTTCCGGGGGGGGGGGGGGGGGGGGGAATTAGATTATTTCAAGATCCCGTTAATACAAGAACCGATTACTTGATATTGTTTTTCCCTGCATACTTTACGATTCTGTACGCCTCATCCTTCTAAAATTCATTTTATAAAGTAAGTAGACCCATAAATAACGTTTTATGTGGGCCTCTAGACTTGTTTTAGTATGTGCTATTAAATTTAGCTTCCATTATTACGTATACTGTGTGGGGACGGGGGGATTTTTAAGTAGAAAATACGAAAAGGGGGGGGGGGGTGACGTTCTGAAAATATGGTGAAGGGGGGGCACGGGCCAAAAAAGGTTGAGAACCACTGGTCTAAAGGGATGATCGCGATAGAAGAGACTGGGATTCACTTGGTTGACAAAAGGCAGAAGGTGAAGAACACTAGTGTATGTAGGAAGACCTAACACGAATACCTAAGTTATCTTGTCGGTCTCCCTTGTCTTATTGATAATCCCCCTGTTAATTACTACACTTCCACGATTTCAGCCGCACACCTTGCGTTCCAAGAATCAAGAATGGAGTACGTGGGTAAAAGTATGAAACAACAATATGTTCTTTTTATAAAAAGAATAAAAAGTTCTGAGTTCAACCAATTAACAAGATTTATAAATGATATAAACTGCGTTTATTGTACAACAGACAATTTTATTTTACTATGATTTCATGCAGTCATCACGCACACATTTACAGACACATATGCTCGCAGACCACGATTTGGGACGAATTCACCTGATACGTCTTGATCTTGTAGTGTGGGAGTCAAGGTCCAGTCAGGTACTTGATGCTCCACCTGATTCTATGCTCCGTTTCCACTCAAGGTGAATCAGTTTTAGATAACCGTCTTCCCGGTTTCAGCAATAGCAGTAGAGGGGATCCTCATCCTCGAAGGACAATTAACAGCCGCATAGCTCTCATTATCTTGGTAATCGTCACACCTCTGAGGGCTGGTTTTGTGCGTGTCTGTGGTGTGTCAGAATGGCAGAATATGGACAAGACATAGTTCCTATCTGCTGTTCCGCAGAAAACAAAGGATCCATATATCTCTATAGATTAGCTATATATGCAGCAATGAATATGGTTAAGGGTCATAGACTAAGACGAGGCAGGTCCTGGATGGCACGGGCAGAACTTTCTATAAGTCAGGTGTGTGATCTAAAGACCATCAATCGTGAAAGAGAGTGGGTGGAAGTTCCGGAAGACATGACGGACTGGCACAATGTAATAATAACACTGGGTCGTGAGTGCAGAGAATGGGCAGCGGGCCGCACTGAGTTTAAAGGGCAACAGCTGATCCAGAGCAACACACATCAAGGTGACATAGTCATCTACACCGATGGGTCAGTGGTGAGAAACAGACGTAGTGGCTGGGGCTTTATTGCAAAGGCTAATGGGCGAGTCTTGAAAAAGGAGAGTCTGGCATATGAGACTACGACCTCCAGCATGAGAATGGAGGTGGAGGCAGTAACAGCGGCATTCCGGTGGCTAGAGGAGACTACTGCAACACACGTTGTATTCATTACGGATTCAAAGAGTATGCTTAGCAAGGTGGAGAAAGGAATGTTTCGTGTGGAATGGCTCTCGTCGCTTCAGAGGTCACAGATTGTGAGAATTGTATGGATATTTTGCCCTGGCCATGCGGGTGTACGAGGGAATGAACAGGCTGATAGGCTAGCAGGGAATGCACCTCTTGGTGGTATTTTGCCTATGGACAAGGGGGAGGTGGTCGTGCGCTTGTGGGACCAGGTGGAGAAGGCGGAGGAACAGATTGAGAACCCATATGTGGAAAGAATGAGATTGCGGGGGATCGGCAGGGGTTCTGGAAGAATCTCAAAACTGAGAGGGAAGACCAGGAGAACTTTTAATCAGATAGCGATGGGAACGATTAGTAGTATGACTCTTCGCTGGCTGTTGAACGAGGGGACGGAGCACGTATGGGAATGTCCTGAGTGCAGTGATGTCGGTTCTTAACTCAACTCAACTCAACTCAACTCAACTCAACTTACCTATATATTGTATGACAAGAGAGTACCTGGTATAGCAAGGTTATCAATGAGAAAATAGTTCCAACAGTGAATACATCTGAAGACAATTTTCCATAGGATGAAGACAGGTATACAGATTTATGTGTCAAAAAGACATTACGAATATGTACATGGTTGTACAACTTGGAGGGGTGTGTTATTCCTTAACCCCATGATAAAGAAGTTCTGAGCGGCCAGGCAGGTTCCATAGGTAGCTAAGAAGAGACAAAAAATAATACTACATACTCACTCATCGAGCATTGGACATATAACAATCAATTTCAGCAATGAGTCGTGAAGCCTACCCCAAGGAATAATGGAGGTAGTATGTAAGACTAAGGCAATCAAACAAAGTGACTAAGCATTCAAGAAGTCTTGCTTTAGGATGTCTCAGTTGTCTTTGCATTCATTCCTCCTATAATTTCCGATTCTCCCAAACAATGGATAGTGAGTTCTGACCATCAGCGTCACGCGGTTTGGCGTGGCGTTGGATGAGGGTTAAGTAAACTTAGGTTTGTATATAAATCGCCTGGTAATTTTGCCGGCACATCTTTTTACTCTCAAGTCAGGCCCTCGAGTTCCAACTCTTTCCACGTGAGCAAAAATCATTACATATGTTCTTTACACTTGCAATAGTTACATATATATATATATATATATATATATATATATATATATATATATATATATATATATATATATATATATATATATATATATATAAGTAGTATATAATGTGCAAACTACTTATTAAATATGGATCCGGATCCAGCTGATGACGTCATTTTTACTATACAAAAGATGTACCTCCATATTGATGACGTCAAAAACCGGATCCATTTCGGACCACATTTTTTCAAAAATTGGCGGATATTTTCTTGGGTCTGGGTGACCACTTGCGGTTGTCGTGATGACTACTTCCGGTCCAGGGGCGGTGGTGCGGCGGCAGCGGCGGCGGTGGGCATGTGCAATACATAAATAGATAGGTAGACCAAATAGTTGTCGCGTACATGGATTCGAGACCCACTGTGTGTGTGTGTGTGTGTGTGTGCGTGTGTGTGTATGTGTGTGTGATGCGGTGCGGTGCGGTCGAGCACCAGTCATGTAGATATCGACCCCCCTTTGATGAGGAGATCGAAATCCAATATGACAGAAAATTGATTTATTCCATCACTCGAGTTACCCCGTGTAGGCCAAGTAATGACCGCATGAATAAACTTTTGCACGCTTCGGTAGAAGTCCACACCCTTGTATCAACATTAAGCGCTAGGTGAAAATCTGGTTTAAAAATATACTAGACATGGTTACATTATTATTAAAAATTAACCCTAAAAACATAATTAAACGGTTAAATTTCTTGTATGTTTAACGGAGCATATTAATGTCAATACAAAACTATTAATCTCCATTAATTTACGGCGTAACTTGTTAAGATAATCATAAAAATATTTAATATTATTTAACCCCACAGTTATACCCCCTTAATTATAAAAAAGTAACCAGGGGGAGACTAGTCATGGCTCTTGACTCTTGACTCAACCAGAAGTAATAAGCTCCCCTGACCGCTAGATTTTACTTGCGCGCACAGGTAAAAGGTCACGTGCTGACCCCACCACCGGCCAGCTCTGATCATTACCGGAGATAAACACGCACACTAAAGCGGGCTGACAACAGCGCTGGCCAGCTCGAGTTGATCTAACCTGAGATAAACACACCAACTGAGTCGTTCTGGTTGACCGTTAACATAATTAGCACACAGTGGTACAGCTGGAGCTGTGAAGGGCATATTTGGGTAGGAAAAATAAGCTATTCTCAAATATATCTATTTGAAACCGTTACACAAATGGTTTGAAATATTAAATATAAATAGATATTATATATGTATTTAAGTAGTTATGTATTTATTTATTTATATCTGTATTTATTTCTATAGCTGCATGTAGGTTGTCCCAGTGAGTAAGGCATGTATACGTAGGTGCGGGATATGTGCACGCGTCTGTGTGTGTGTGTGTGCGTATGCGAGCGCGTGTGTGTATGTGTGTGCGTGTGTGCGCGCTATCAATTACAGGACATCGCAGTCAACCTCAGTATTCTATGGAGTGTCAGGCTTCCTGGGGCAAGTTTGCAATTGTCATTTTGAACGAACGGTAGCCATGTCATGTGCGCGCGCGTGTGTGTGTATGTACATGCGTATGTGTGTGCTATCAATTACAGGACATCGCAGTCAGACGTGTGCCATCATGATTTGCCGTGTCAGTTAAGGACCAAATGTATCCCTTATACTATAGGTATGTATCTATCTTTTAGATATCGCAGTCAAGCTGTAATACAAAGCATTTACAGGACGTCGCAGTCAGCCCCAACATTGTTTGTTTGTTCGTGTGCCATAATGATTTGTCGTGTCATCTCACGACACAATGTATGCCTTGTACTATAGCTATGTGTCAATATATTACATAGTGCATTCAATCTGTAATGCAATGCATTTACAGGACGTCGCAGTCAACCCGCAGCAGTCGTGCTTCCTGGACAAGCTTGCCATTGTCTTTCTGAACAACCGACACCCATGATCTTCTGTAGTGTCTGTCATCAGGATTACTATCATCATCATCATCATCACCCACCAGCACCAACAAAATCATCATCATCATCATCACCCACCACCACCAACAAAATCATCATCATCATCATCATCATCATCATCATCATCATCATCATCATCATCATCATCATCATCATCATCATCATCATCATCATCATCATCATCATCATCTCAGCATCATCATCATCAGCATCATCTGAGGGTGACCGACTGGGTGACTCATTACGGGGTTATGTCGGCGGGGTGAACGTATGTGAACGTGTTCAGACATGTCTTTGGGGAAAACTGGAGAATGACGCAGAGTGTACTGACAACATAACGATACAGCCGAAACACTTGGGTAATGGACACAGCCTATTAAATATGGCGTTGCGTCCGGCCATATGGCTAAGGTATACAATCGAAACACGTGACTAAAACCGGCTAAAGATGGCGTCACACTCGCTCACATGTGTAGGGGTACAACCACATGGCTAAAACCGAGCAAAGATGGCGTCACACTCGCTCACCTATGTAAGGGTACAACCACGTGGCTAAATCCGATCAAAGATGACGCTGTAGCCGCTCACGTGTCTTATGGGATACATCCGAAACACGTGACTAATGACTCAGTACCGACAATGCCCCACAACGACCGCCTCCTGTCATTTACATTTACTGCCAAGATAGAAACCTTGCGGTGTATGGCAGGGGGGTCTTTGAGCCTGAGGAATAAAGGCCGCCTGGCTAGTGCAGTCGTCGCAAACTGTGCAGGTTAGGATTTTCTTTTTGCCCCCGACAGAAAACAATCCCGCACCTTACCGGGGATCGAACCCGGGTCTCCCGAATGAGAGTCCGGCGTTCTATCCACTCGGCCAGCCGCTCCTCGAGCACTGATTTTTGCATTTGCCAATAGCAACTAATGATACAACCGAGACACGAGTGTAATGACCCAATATGTCAAAAACAGCGGTAATGGAAGAAACCAACGTGGAAACTAACCCACAAAATAGCACAGAGGGGGAAAGAAATTCGTTCTTGTGCATGTGTGGTCGGCGAGTGCCGCGACTAGAGATTGTCTTCTTCTGTCAACTGGTCGTTATATACACAGTCATTGGCGTATCACTATTTAATCTGTCTCGAGACAACGTCGACGCGGTCGAGGGCAAGTTGTGGATCGCTCTTCTAAGCAGCTGTCTGGGTTACATGCTACCAAACCCTAAAATATTAGCTTCTACGTGACATTACCGAGTAATGCTTCGCCGAACATGTTTCCCAAGAACACACCAGGTCACTATTTCGTCAAGTTACCGCAGACTATTGAGGTGAGTCAACATTTCGAAGTGGGTCTGGCCGAAATTCAATTCCCCAACTACTACTGCAATGTACTAGAGAATGAAGTATGGCTAAGATACATCCCAGCAAACAGTAGAGTAATAAAAAAGGCGTGTCCCCCGGGCCTGTACAGTTCACCAGATGCGTTTATAGCTACACTGAATCGACTAATGACAGATCGGAAAGTGGACGATCAGTTCTGTGTTCTATTCCATTTCGACAATGCATCCAAGAAAGTCATCGTGAAAATACTCGAACCCGGGGCCACTATTACATTTAGTGAGAAGTTGCAAGAGATACTAGATACAATTGAAGGTGAAGGGGCGATAGACCTGAATAACGACCTGCAAAATGTCTACGTATACTGCGATCTCATTGCGGCGAGACCAGTCGGCGATGTCATGGTCCCACTACTAAGGACGGTTCCTATCATGAATCAGCGCTCGACCTCAGTGTTTCGCGCCTACGACAAACCTCACTACATACCGCTGAGTCGTTACTCCTTCGACACGGTGGAAATACTTCTAACCACTGATACGGGCACAAAGGTCACATTCACTACAGGGACTTCAGTGCTGACGTTACATTTTCGAGATCGGAAGAGATCAGACCTAGAATAATGGGGAAATACGTGGCGCTACATCGAAACCCCAGACTATCCGAAGACATGATGTACCCGAGACTCAGATGATTATCTTTCACATTTTCTTTGTGTTACTCCAAGTAGGCATACGGTTAACCTAACAATATTAGTATAATGCAAGGGATATATGGTGCTAGACGCATATATCTAAAGAGACAAGCCATATGAGTCTTAAAACACCTACATAAAAAAGATGGTTGTAATATACTTACATTCATGTTTTCAATAGCTGACCAGTCCTCAATATGAAGAAAACTACAGTGGGTGTGAGGAGACTGTATACGTATAACATTGTTATTCTGACTTCATAGACTGTAGCTCACAGTGACCACAACGCAAGTAACACGGTATCTATTTCATCATGGCTTTAGGTCATGTGGCGAGCATGACCCGCATTTCCCAACCCAGTTCAAACATACAGAAGGTCAACGAGCGGGTAGTAGAACGCCTAGTCGCGCCATACGAACAGCCACGTCAGCGTAAGCTGAACCGCTTGATCTAAGAAACTGGCTGAAACCGGTTTTACGCGTGGCTCAATAACTAGTATATAAACCCGAGGCTGGTAACACCCAAGCATTGTGATCAGAAGATGACTACAGACCTCAAGACCGTGCCTGCTAACTGGGTCTATGTGACTCGTAGTGGTGAGACTATTAGACCAGTGGGCGGTGGTAATAAGGCCGTGTTTGTCTCATCTTATAGAGGAACGAGCACGTTATACATCCGAAGATTTTACAGTGAAACCGACCAGAAATTCCCGACTAAGATGGGTATGACACTTACTCGACAAGAATATGAACAGTTGAGCGCCATGCATCGCGAGATCCTGACTTTGACAGACTCAACCAAGTTAACCAAACCAGTAACGAAGTCAAACAAGATACTAACAGAGAGAAGCAAGTCAGTAACCAAAACATTCAAGTCAGTGCTCATGTCAAACAAGGCACTACCAGAAGCACTCAAGTCCAAAACACTCAAGTCAGTGCTCAAGTTAAACAAGGAACTAACCGAAATCACCATGTAGACGCATACTATACCGCCAGTTTTCAACCCACCTACAGTCTGATGTGTGATAACCCCAGCAACCAGATGTGTGATAAGTCCAATAGCAAGCTATTTGATGTGCAACAAGACACCAACCGAAGCAATCAAGCCCAACACACTCAAGACAGTACTCAAGTCAAACAGGGTACTAAACGAAACCACCAAGTAGACCCATAGTATACCACCAGCTATCAACCCAGCTACAGTCAGATGTGTGATGACACCAGCAACCAGTTGTGTGATGAGTCCAATAGCCAGCTATTTGATGTGAAACAAGACATCAACCGAAGCAATCAAGTCCAATACACCCAAGACAATACTCAAGTCAAACAGGATACTAAACGAAGCCACCAAGTAGACACATACTATACCACCAGTTATCAATCCAGCTACAGTCAGATGTGTGATGACCCCAGCAACCAGATATGTGAAGAGCCCAATAGCCAGATGTTTGATGTGCCCGACGCTCAGATGATCGATGGCCCGGTTGTCTACATTACTCAGATGTCAGCCCACCAAACAGGAGACCAGTCTTATGACTACATGCCAAATGAAATATACATACCAGGCTACCAGCAGGAAAACCCAACCTATTCAGACAGTGGTGTGAAGAAACCCAGAAACAACATACAATGTGTATAGCTCTGTATGTGAAAATAAAATGTTGTGATGATACTATGTATACCGGCTCATAGCACATCATCCATTTCGTATAATGACATTATACATTCTTTTTTATTCTTGTAAAATGTACTGAAATACTGTAAAATGTATTGAAATACTGTAAATAAACAGGTATATAGATTATAATTAAGGCTTGGTTGTTGAATATTTAGTGTTTACGGTGTATATAGTTGTCATGTGGTGAGTTAATTAAGGGCAAAAATCCTGGTCAAGTAATAACATTTGTTAGCCAAATGGAAAAAAAATTGTGGCTACATTTCACCCAGACTTATAAAAAAGCTCACCCAAACAAATGAAAAGTAGTAAAATGTGTTAACCAAAATAACAAATTTTGGTCACATTTCAACCAAACTTATAAACATTTCTGTCAAACATATTAAAAGTAGGAAATTTTTTTTAACCAAACGTGAAAACGTTTGGCCAACTGTCACCCAAACTTATGAAAAGTGGGAGATTTTGTTGTCCAGAGGTAAAAAGTTTGACCACATTTCACCCAAACGTATGAAAAGTAGGAAACTTTATTAACCAAATGGCAAAATTCTTGACCAAGTAATAAAATTTGCTAGCCAGAGGAAAAAACTTTGGCTACATTTCAATCAGACTTATAAAAACCTCACCCAATCTTATGAACAGTAGGAAATTTGTTAACCAAATGTGAAAAGGTTAGTCGAATTTCAAACCAAACTTATAAAAATCTCAGTCAAACATATGAAAAGTAGGAAAATGTGTTAACCAAACGTGAAAAGTTTGACCAACTGTCACCCAAACTTATGAGAAGTGGGAAATTTTGTTGTCCAGATGTGAAAAGTTTGACCACATTTCACCCGAACTTATGAAAAGTAGGAAACTTTGTTAACCAAATGGTAAAAGATCTTGCCCAAGTAAGAACATGTGTTAACCAAATGTGAAAAGGTTAGCTAAATTTCAAACCAAACTTATAAAAATCTCAGTCAAACATATGAAAAGTAGGAAACTTTGTTAACCAAATGTGAAAATTTTTGGACAAGTGAAGAAATATTTCATGCAAAACTTATGAAAAGCAGGATATTTCGTTAATAAAATAAGAAACATTTTAGCCAAATTTCAGCCAAACTTATAAAAAGTAGGAAAATTCCTTAACCAAAGGGGAAAAAATATCTCACGTTTTCATTTTACTGGTAAAATTTCACCCAAACTGGTGAAATAAAAAGGAAATTTTTTTCTCCAGCTGTGAAAAGTTTGACCAAACTTCACCCAAACCTATGAAAAGTAAGAAAACTTGTTAGCCAAATGTGAAAAGTTTGGCCAAATTTCAAACAAACTCATAAAAAAGTAGGAAACTTTAGTAATCAAATGTGAAAAGTTTGGACACATTTCATCCAAATCTTATAACAAATAGGAAATTTTGTTAACAAAATATGTAAAGTTTGGCCGAATTTAAAACAAAACTCATAAAAAGTAGGAAAATTTGTTAACCAAAAGGTGGAAAGTTTGGCCAAATTTCAAACAAATCCATAAAACGTAGGAAATTGTGTTGACCAAATGTGAAAAATTGGGGCCAAAGTTCAACCAAACTTATAAATATCTCACCCAAAACTTGTGAAAAGTAGGAAATTTTGTTATCCAGATGTGAAAAGTTTGACAAAATGTCAAACAAACTCATAAAAAAGTAGGAAACTTTGTTAACCAAATGTGAGAAGTTTGGCCAAAGTTGATCGAAATTTATATTAAAAAAAAAAAAAAAAGGATTAAACTTTGTTAACCAAATGTGGAAATATTTGGACAAATCTCATCTAAAACTTATGAAAAGTAGGAAAATTCCTTAACCAAAGGGGAAAAAATATCTCACATTGTCATTTTACATCCCCAATCTACTAGAGATATTCGCCTCTCCTCTATGCAAACAACAGCTGTATTTCAGAAAATTAAATGTATCTTATGTAATAAGTCACAATGGTTGAATGAAAAAACTAAAATTTCAACAATTAAATTGTACAAAAAATTAACAATTAAATTTCTCTTTTATTTTTCCAATTTGAATGTTTCATGTAGAAATTTAATTGTTAATTTTGTGTACGGTCCACTAAACATACAAGAAATTTAACCGTTTAATTATGTTTTTAGGGTTAATTTTTAATAATAATGTAACCATGTCTAGTATATTTTTAAACCAGATTTTCACCAAGCGCTTAATGTTGATACATGGGTCTGGACTTCTGCTGAAGCGTGCAAAAGTTTATTCATGCGTTCATTACTTGGTGTACTCGGAGTAACTCGAGTGATGGAATAAATCAATTTTCTGTCATATAGGATTTCGATCTCCTCATCAAAGGCGGGGGGGGGGGGGGGTCGATATCCACACACACACACACACACACACACACACACACACACACACACACACACACACACACACACACACACACACACACACACACACACACACACAGTGGGACTCGAACCCATGTGCCCGGCAACTATTTGGTCTACTTATCTATATAAGTATTCCACATGCCGGCCGCTGCCGCCGCACCGCCTCCCCTGGACGGGAAGTAGTCATCACGACAACCGGAAGTGGTCACCCAGATCCAAGAAAATACCCGCCAATATTTGGAAAAAAATTTGGTCCGAAATGGATCCGGTTTTTGACGTCATCAATATGGAGGTACACCTTTCGAATAGTAAAAAATGACGTCATCGGCTGGATCCGGATCCATATTTGATAAGTAGTTTGCACATTATATATATATATGAGTGGCACCTTGCAGTCTTGACAGACCAAAGTATGTGAGTTGGAATTTGGCCAATATTCTGGGCAGAGCTTCAGAGAAACATGTGGTTCCCAAACGACATGATCCCTCTCTCGGCCTAATCTTGTGTTTTCCAGAAGAATGGGTAACCAATACGTCTGGCACAAGGTAGGCTGCAGACGCTGGCGGCACAGCGTCACACCTCCGAGACCTCGCCACCACGAGCAGGTGGCGAGTGATGGCCAGAAAAGAAAATGGATATAGCTAGAGAATTTGGTATTCCAACATCGACACTTTCCGGTATTTTAAAGCATAAAGACCGCTACAAACAATTGTTTTCCGAATGTCAAATCGACAGTGATAGGCAGAGAGCTAAAAGAACTGTTGCGTGCGATTTTGTTGATGCTGCCCTTTTAAAATAGTTCACTGTGATTAGATTGGCAAGTGTACCAGTAAATGGGCCTTTACTTATTGCGAAAGCAGAAGAATTTGCACGTCTTGGAGGCCAGACAGACTGGAATTGTAGTGGTGGCTGGTTGGATCGTTTCCGAAAACGACATTGCATCCCTTACAAGAATGTGTGTGGAGAGAAACAGTCAGTCGACTAAGCAACGACTCACTCATGGATAGAACATGTGCTCAGACCTGCTTTAGCTAAATATAATTCTGCGAGCAATGAAAGCAATGTTACTGACATTTCAGTGGGGCCATTACTTGCTAGATTGTGTAAATAGCTGAAGATTGATTCAGAGGAGTTTGTGAACATTGACAATGATGTTTCTACTAGTGCCACTCTTTCAAGCACTGATATTATAGGGCTACGTATGCCAGTTATTCAACCAATAGACCCTTCCAGCCCTGACGCTGATGATGAGGTTGACTGTGGTCTGCAAGCACAACTTGTATCGCAGACAGATATTTTGGCATCAATTGACAAAATTGACATTCACGTGATGCAGAATGGATGTTCAGATGATGAAGTCTAACCATTTGTGCCTTTAAACATGCAATGGGAAGATAAATCACAGACTGTTTCTTTAATTAATTTGAAAATTTTCAAAATTAAACATTTCTGATATTGTATTGCTATTTATTTGTTCATTGCCTGTGTTTCCTAAGTGGTACAATCATTTTACTCAATGCTACTGCTATCATTAGTGTAAATTATTGTAAATGTGTGTGCAGTCTGGATAAGTAGATTTTCGGATAAATAGAACAAATTCCTTCGGCCCCTGCGACTTCTACTTATCCAAACTCCATTGTATATGAAAAGAATTCAATCTACACCTCATTCTAAACGCTATTATTTTCATTTATTTTAAACGCTAACACTTGTATTATTCACACACCCTCAGTCTTGCGCAGAGAGTTAGATATACTATAAGGCAATAAGGACCGATGTTGGATTTTAAACATCTGTATCTTCTTTCTGGGTCGATGTTGTATGTATGCTGGGGCTGAAGTGAGTAGTTTCCCCTTTCTCGTATTATCGTACTGGCTGAGTATCAATTTGAATATAGCATTGTCAGCCGCCACCTGTCCTTTAATTTTAGCCCACACAAGTTCTATAGGGTTAAAGTGAGAATAGTACGGTGGAAGTCTCAAGCACCCATGACGATGCTCTTGTATTAACTTGTCGATTTGATATTTCTTGCTTTTTTACAAAGGACAAAATTTCTAGCTAGAAATACGTTTCTGAAAATGGTATGTTAAGAACAAAACCAAGTAAATGTCTTTGTTGCTTCTTCTTTTCCACTCTCCACTTTGTGTATCCCTAATGGGCCCAAAGATGCGTCTTAAGACTTTGTTCTTAAAGGTTTCTAACAAGACTTCGTCTCCTTTAGTTGTACTCCAGGTTTCAGAGCCATACAGCACAACTGGTCTAATCAGTGTTTTGTATATTGTGATCTTGGTGTTACGAGATAGCGCATTTGATTTTAGCAGATGTTGTAGTGCATAGTATATCTTATTTCTAGAGTTGACTCTAGCGTGTATTTCTTCCCTTATTATGTTGGAGCAGTTGAAGATTGTACCCAGGTATTTGTATGTTTCCGTTCTTTTAATGGTCATATTATCTATTTGTGTGTTGCCAGAGCTTTTAGCAGTTCCTTCTCTTGACATTACCATATATTCTGTCTTATCTTGGTTGATAACCAGCCCCATTTGTTGAGCTTTTTCCTTTAAGTGAATCAATATTTCCAATGTCTTTTGTTCATTTTCCCCTATAATATCTATATCATCTGCATAACCAAGCAGTTTATATGTTCCTCCATTAGCATATTCCTCCTTTATCTTCCTTACAACTTTCTCTAGAGCCAGATTGAAAGGGAGCGGCCATAGTGCATCACCCTGTTTCAAGCCAGATGTTATTTGGAAAGGGTCTGATTTCCTACCTTTATATGTTACTACATTATAATTAACTTCCATGCATAGTTTGGTCATGTTGATTAACTTCCTTGGTATTGAAAATTCCTGCATAGCATTCCATAGACTATTCCTATGGACACTATCATAGGCCTTTTTAAGATCCACAAAAATGTTATGGAGATCTCTTTTATATTCCCAACTTTTCTCGGCTATTTGTAGTAAGATAAATATTTGATCTATCGTTGATCTGTTTTGTCTAAAACCCGCCTGGTAGTCACCTAATATGTCTTCTGAATATGGTTTTAGTCTATTTAGTAATACTAATATAGTAATAATATAGTATAATTTTCACATTGGAACTTGTCTCCTTTCTTAAAGATAATAAATAACAAGATAGGTATCAATAATGACTCTTTCCAGTCGTGGGGTAATTCTTCTGTCCTCCAGATTTGTATTATTAGTTCGTATAGCTTGAGATGTAATGCATGGCCACCTTCTCATAGCATGCCCAAAATCAGTTTATTTATTTTTTTATTTTTTTTTAGCATATCCTTTACAGGACTTAGCTGTCAACACCAGCATCTTTCAGCTGTATGTTGATCTCTTGGCAAGATTACGCTCAATAGTTTGCCATTGCTTTCTGAGCGGCCGGCTCAGTATCCCGCAAGTCACGAGCGGGGGTCGAACCTGCCTCAGCTCTCGCTCCGGTACGAGACTCTGCGTGATAAACGGGATTACAGAGAGAAAGTGTTGTAACCCCACAGCAAGAGAGACCGGCGATCAGTTTATTAGGATATTATATTTATTATTTAATATATTTATATATTTATTATATTTATATTTATATTATTATTATTTATATTATTAGGATATTTGGTGATCGTTAACTTTTTCGCGTAGGAGATGGATTTATTCATCTCTTGCGTGTAATTTGTGTGCCGGGATGTAAAGCCAGGAGTTTCTACTCAAGATCTGCGCGGATGCTACGGAGTTTCGTGCATCGAGCGAAGCAATCCTTGAGTGAATCTTTCGCAGCGTGTGTGGTTTCTGTCGTGTTCGGTTTTTAAACATGGCGGAACAACGTGTGTTCTCCGAGCGGTCAGCAGTCAACCTAACGAGGCGGCGTGGGCGCCGGGCAGGCAGAAAGCGACAAGGTAAGCGTGGTGGTTTAAGACGTTTTAGACTCAAGTGTCACCGTCTAGGACTCAGGAATATCCGTATTCTGTATTGGAACTGCGCCAGCGTAAAACAACGGGGCTCAATTTTAGAAACCCTGGTTTACAGGAACGACATTGTAGCGCTCCAGGAGACGAGACTGGGCGATCAGCTACTCCGAATTACCGGCTTCAAATGTTTCTACAACAGACGACATCTGGGAATGGCGATTCTCGTTCGTGACAGCATGGTGGCGTCAGAGCTAGACATGTCCAGTTGGGACAGTGACGATATACAAATACAGGCGTTGAGAGTTCAATCCAGTATACCATTCGTGTTGGTTAATGTTTATGCCCGCAACGCGAGTATGGATTCCCAGAAGTGGCAGTGCTTAAGTGACATATTAGGTCACGAGAGAAATGTTATTTTCTGTGGCGATTTCAACGCTAAAGACAGATCATGGGGAAACATTTCGTCCAACACACAAGGGGAGGAGCTCGAGACTGCACTTGAAAACATTGACCTGGTTTGTATTAACAGTGGCTGTGTCACCAGGACAGCAAGCCGTCCAGGCGATGAGGACAGTGCTATTGATCTGGCGCTGGTTTCACCTTCACTCACTACAGTGTGTAGATGGGGTGTCCTAGGACACCACGGCAGCGACCACCACCCTTGCAGCATATTGGTGGAGAAAGGCAGAACCAGGCAGCACAAGCTAAAGGTAAAGACTTTCCAGTATGACAGTACAGGGCAAGATGTGGTGAGTAAAATAAGACGTGACAAGCGCAGAAAGCTTCAGGGCAGGAAAAAAAGCTGGGAGCAGCCACCTTGGTGGAATTTCGAGGTGGAGAAGGCTTGGGTGGATAAGCGTAGTGCTGTAAGGAGATGGCAAAATGCCAAGAAGAACAGAGCTGGTCATCCTTGTCCCTGCATGCACTTAGAAAGAGAGATGCACACAAAAGTAAGCTATTTCAAAAAAGTGTTGAAGGTGGTTAAAAGCGAAAAATGGGCAGAGGTGTGTCAAAGAGTAAGCACAGACAAGTCACTGAAATTGTTCTGGCGACTACATAAAAGCATGAGTGGTGTAGTCAAGAATAAGAGCATTTCTGACTTCCAAGGTGCTGACCTCATCTGGCAGAGGACTGACGAGGACAAGGGCAAAGCCCTCTTTGAACGCTATCTAGAGCAGAGCAACCAGACAGACATGGGAGGCCGAAATCTGGCCAAGGAGGTCACCTCAGACAGGTGCAAGGCCCAGAACACTTCGGATGAAGACACAGTGACAGTGAAAGAAATCAAGGCTGTGCTTCGACGATCAAAAAACAGCGCTCCAGGGCCTGATGGCATAAGATACGACGACATCAATAGGTGTACCGACAACGAGCTAGAGAAACTAGCAGACATGTACAACAACAGTATAGGGAGTGCTAGCATCAAGGAGGAGTGGTTACACAGCTATCTGATTCCCTTGCCGAAGCCTGACAAAGACCACAAAAAAATTCAGGGATATCGAATTATAACCATGCAGAATACAATAGGCAAGCTGCTGGAGAAGGTAATTGCCAGGAAAATATCAAGCCAGCTAGAGAGGCAAGGTGTTTTCCCACCTACCCTGGGTGGGTACCGTCCAAAAAGAGAAACCTGGACCAATGCAGCAGTTTTTGCCCATGATGTCTATGAAGGTTTCCACTCAGGCATTGAAACCTTTGCTGCAGCGATTGATCTTGAGGACGCGTACAACAGAGTACCATTGGATTTTTTAATGCTTCAGCTTCTTGAACTCAAAGTAAGTCCATTCCTCCTTAGTTGGATCGCTGCAGCCCTCTTCCAACGGAAAGTAGTTTTTAGATGTGGCAGTTGGACTTCGGAACCAACAACAATATATCCTGGCCTACCACAGGGATCACCATTATCTCCGGTACTGTTCAACGCCTACACAGTGAGAATCACCAGTGAGCAGATCACTGGACCTGGCAGGACATTGTCATATGCCGATGATGTTTTAGTGTATCGTCAGGGTAAGGATAGAGAGCAGGTTGCTGTGGAACTACAAACCGAACTCAATCGCATAAGTACTTGGTGTGATGAAGCTGGGGCAATGGTCAACCCAACAAAGGCAACAGTGACTTGGTTCTCGTTGAATAATCATATTGTCAACACTCCAACACCAACTGTAAAGCTGTGTTCAGAGACGGTGGAAAGAACGCAGGCAATGAATTACCTGGGGATACGGTTTGATCGAAGCCTTGCTTATAATGAGCACATAGACCAGGTGATAACAAAGGCCAAGCGGGGTTTGGCTGCGATGCGGGTGATGGCGGCAGCAAACTGTGAGCAGCGCCATCTATGTCTTCTGTACGAGGGGCTGGTCATGTCTGTTTTTGAGTATGCAATGGCAATCCTGACTCTCAGCCGTAAGCAGATAGAAAGGATGGAAAGGATACAGAATGAAGCTATGCGCATTATTCTTGGATGTACAAGAGATACAGCATGCAGGGCGATGCGCTACCTTCTTGATTTTCCAACCATTGAAGAGAGAATACAAGTTTGCAGAGCACGCGCCTACCTCAGAGTTAACGCAAACACACAACATCCACTGCATAGTGAAATTATGAAGGTGAAGGGCAGCAGGTTAAAAAGAGTACGGTCGTGGATGGGTCAAGCCGAAGACATTCTTCAACAGGTGTGTTCACTTGAGGACTTAGAACCTGGCGAGGAGTGGGTACAAGTGCCAACAGATTTCTGCACATCCTTTTCAGTTTGCATCCAACTAGATAGAAAATGCAGACAAGAAAATCCGGCTGCTGTGGAGGCTGAAGTACAAGCGTTGATTTTCGAGAATTCGCTAGACGGTGATGCTGTCATCTACACAGATGGGTCGGTCGTCCGACATGTGAGAAGCTCATGGGCCTTTACGGCTCGGGCCGGAGGGAGAATTGTGAAGGAGGACTCTGGTGCTTTCACTGAAACCACAAGTAGCCTGACTATGGAAGTCATGGCAGTAAGTAAAGCAATAACATGGCTCGAGACACAGACATTCACTAGGGCATGTTTCCTTAGCGACTCAATGAACATGATCAAGAGGATAGAGGAGGGGTCGATCCGAAGAGAATGGTTGCTGCCTCTGGAGCGGTCTCGGCTGGCAAAGATTAGTTTCATCTTCGTGCCAGAGAATGCGGGAGTACAAGGAAATGAGCGGGCTGACAAGCTCGCAGGTGAGGCTACGGTGGAGTGCGGATGCGCCATGGACCAGGCTGACATTCTGAATGCTCTACGAGAAGTAAGACATTTGCGTGAATCAAGTGATGACTGTGAATCTACAACCATGGCCAGACTGCGAGAACAGCAAATTAAAAGAGGGGTGGCCAAACAAGAACACTACGCAGGAAGCCAAAGAAGATTGATAAACCAACACAGAACTGGCGTCGTTAGCCGCTACACGCTGCGGGATTTGCTGAGGAGGGGATCCGAGCACTTATGGACTGAATGGTTCGATGTGCAATGAGGATGATCTTTCGACTAACTAACTATCAGTTTATTATCTTCATTTGTTTCTTGAATTACTTGTTCATTGGTTTTTCTGTCTGTCAATGGTATTCCTTGCATTTTCTTCAGAAACCACATTTCCACAGCCATCAGATGTCTTTCAGCTTGTCTGCTCATGGTCCATGCTTCATATCCATACAAAATTACAGGTTCTATGTAGCACCTCAAAGCTGTTTTACTTGTTTCAATTGATATCATTTTATTGGTCGGTATGTTTTTCATCTTGTAAAAGACTACCTTCGTAGTGGCAATTTTTGTTCTTATGACTGTTCTGAGATAACTGTATCTATTCACTTGTTTAAGAATATGACCATTTAATTGTATATTACATTGTGGTATTTACTTCTTTTCAGTGACGACTAATCTGTTTCTTCTTAGAATTCAATTCTAACCCTGGTTGTTCACTGTGTGCAACAACCGCGTCTACAATGTTGCAGGTTCTGCTCATTATTTGCAATCTAGACTGTATCATCTGCATATAAAAATATTTTAACTGTACAGGGAACAAGATCTGGAGACATTACACATCCCTGTCTCACACCTCTCTTAATAGGCTGATATTGACCTACCCCATCAATTCTTTTGGCAGCTTGTTGTTTTCAATATATGTTTTTTACATGTCTAAGGTCTCTTCCATCAATTTGTAGATCTTCAAGCATCCTTATCAAGTCGACATGTCTCACTTTATCGAAAGCTTTTGTGTAGTCAAGGACATTTTATTACTAGAATTTTAGTACTGGAAGTCCATGTGGATTTTTTTATTAAATCCCGGTCCTCACCGGGGCCTGAACCCAGGGCCTCCAGCACTCGAGGCGGACGCCATACCTCGAGACCACTCAGCCCCCGTAGTTTCAATTGACATCTTCTTGTCAATAGAAGAAGAAGTTTCAATTGACATCTTCTTATTGGTCAGAATGTTTTTCATCTTGCTAAAGGCTACTTTCGCCATGGCGATTCTTGTTCTAATCTCTTGAAGGCACCTCCCATCAGATATTATGACTGTTCCGAGATAATTGTATCAATTCACTTGTTGAAGAATACTCCCATTTACTTGTATATTGTGGTACTTCGTTCTTCCTAGTGACGACCATAACCTGTGTCTTTTTACAATGTAATTCTAACCCCAGTTGCTCACTGTGTACAAAAACCGCATCTACTAATTCTTGCAGATCACGTGCATTGTCTGCAATAAATAATGTATCATCTGCATATCTACTGTTATTAATGTTTCGACCTCCAATGATGATTCCATTTATATCTTCTACATTTCTGAAAATATTTTCACTGTATAGGGAAAAATGATCTGGAGACATTACACATTCCTGCCTAACAATATCTCTTAATATGCTAATATTGTCCCACTTCATTATCAGTCCTTATGGCAGATTGTTGTTTTTAACATGGGCATTATAAATACGTAAGGAAGGTGTAGAGTACCTTACATATGGGAATGTTTATTGGCTAGTTGTCGTTTGAAATAATTTTCCATTATTGTTGTATTTATTTAAGAGAGGGTGGAGGAGGGATGTTGTCTGCACTGAGGTAGTGTTCAAACAGGTGGCGACTGTATGGATAATGATTGGTGGTATCTTTGAATTTCTTTGGGAAGATTGTTCCACAACTGAGCAGCAGAGTGTGCTATGCTTGTTTTATATAAGCCTATCCTAGGTTTAGGGACATGAAGTATATTTAGTGGTTCGTTATGTCTTGCGTTATATTTGAACAATGGCCAAAGGTACCTTGGAGTATTTTGAAACAGGATTTTGTGAATTAGTTTAGCCTTATTAAAAATTAGGCGTTTGTGGATGTCAAAGACTGAAACATGAGGCCGGAGGTCTGCCTCAAGATAGAATACCACCGGGAAGAGTGGTCAACCTCAAGTAGATTAGAGGTGATACGGTGCCCCGATGTAAGGGCAGGGTAGGTGATAGAATGGGGGACTATTAACTAGTTCTCTCATGAGACACGGAGGCGTTGACCAGATAGTTAGCACTCTGGTCACGACAGTATCACGCCTACATGATAGCCACGATTGCCACTCAAGACGAGACGGCTAATGTAAGCGTGCTAAGTGTCACGGCACGCAAAAAGCCGAAGGACACCTCAAGGTCCTTCCGCGTGCTGTGTAACGACGCGAGGAGGAAAGTCAGACTGGGGACTGACTTTGTAGCGAGCAGATCGTTTAGTGTTGATAGGAGTTTTGTGTAGCCAAGTAGATAGAGATTAGCAATAGGGTTTAGGAAACTAGTGATAGGCAATTCTGTGGCTTTTTGTGTGGTTTGATAGCGACTGTTATGTACTTGTAAAGAGCCAACGGCAATAAAATGTATCATTCAATTCCTCTCACACGACTTGCAAGTTTCTTGTATGGTGTGGGAGAAGTAATCCGATGATGCCTGACACATGAGTTGTTGACAGGCAAGGATTAATGTGGTGTCAGAAGAGTGGCTTGGACGAAAGTTCAAGCTAATACACTCACCCACGGCTCTAGACTAAGGTTACAAATGCCGAACCTTTTCGGGTAACATTGAAATTTACCCTTTGGCCAAAGCCCGTATTAACACTGCTTTCCTTCCTGGTACCTTTACTTGTGCAATACTTGACAACCCTTGTACTGATTTAATTTTGGGTTGCTTGCCCCAATTGAAACAATGTACTAGTGATAAAATAGCTGCATGGGAAAAATTAAATGCAGCTAATGCAACAACCAGAGCAGACACTATGAAACATCAAGACACACTACAAGGATGAATACCGGTCCCTAAAGACAGCCAACTATCCTTACAATGGTGCAGGTCTGGAAAGAAATACTGGGCGCTGTGTAAAAAGGTTCAAGACAGCTGGTCTAGCTATCCAGGCCACAATTCCTGCAATACTTTATAGAACCCCCAGTGCTCTGCCTTACAATAAGACAACAGAGACACATGTATATGAACATGTTTCAATCATTAACTCTTTAAAAGTTAATTAATCTATTAATCAACGACACTAAATTGTTTATGAAATATCTATAATAAAAATGATACTTTATTGATTAATAACCTCCTCCTCAAAAAGAAGTGAACATCTAATGATAAAAGTGATGATAAGCCAAAAAATGGCCGGTGAGACACAATGTACATAACTCATAGAAAAGTCTGTTAATCACAGGCAGAAATGTTGATCGAATTCAGTAGTGGATCTAGCAGAAAACTTCGTAGAATACGTGGCCTGTGCTTGTGTGCTCCCAGAGACTACAACCTTCTTCCTTTCCCCACTGGCTTCCCTTCTTTCACTGGTGATTCCTGATTCAGATTTTCCACTGCTCCCAGTCTTCTGGTTTGAAGGATTGTTGACAATTCTCTTCTCATACCTCAGCCAAGCTATAGTCAATCTGCGTAGTACGTGAACATGTCTGGTGCAAGTGTTTGCCAGTGTTCAGGATTTAGCTTTAGCGTTGTATTAAGGTGCTGTTCTTTGGTTACCTACATCGGCCCACCGATCTCTGTTCTCCCACTTTCTAATTCATCTGGCCATGTATTTCTATATGACGTTGCAAGGCCGACAACAGCCCTAATTTCGCCCATGTGTTATCTCAAAAAGAGATTTAAATGGAATACGTCTGCTGACGGTTGTTATCCGTCACGAGGGACGACTCGAGTTTCCTCTCCCGTGACCGCCTGTTCTGGGAATTTGATTGGTTGACCACTGACCCTTGGCCACCTGGCATGGTGGAGACAGAAACACGGAGCTGATCCATGACTCTGGAAAGTAAGTGAGATGGCATAACATGACCGCCCAAGATTATCGGCATGGCACATGATGGATGGATGGACAGTATTGATTGTAAACAATGAGCAGTATCTGCAACATTTAGTAGATGCGATTGTTGCACACAGTGAATAACATGGGTTAGAATTAAATTGTAAGATGACACAGATTATGGTCGTCATTAAAAAGAAGGAAATACCACAATGTATTATACAAGTAAATGGGCATATTCTTAAACAAGTGAATCGGTACAATTATCTCGGCACATTCATAAAAATCTGATGGAAGATGTCTTGAAGAGATTAGAACAAGAATTGCCATTGTGAAGGCAGCCTTTTGCAAGATGAAAATCATACTGACCAATAAAAGATGTCATTTGCAAAGAGAAAAAGAGTGTTGAGGTGCTACATAGAACCTGTGATTGTGTATGGATGTGAGGCGTGGACAATTAGCAGACAAGCAGAAAAACAACTGATGGCTGTAGTAATGTGGTTTATGAGGAAAATGCAAAGTATACCATGTCAGACAGAATAACCAATGACGAAGTCCAACAAGAAACCAATGAAAACAATAAACTGATTAAAGAAATTAGACGTACACAGTCACAATTATTTGGTAACGTTATGAGAAGAAATGGTGAGGGCAGAGAAGTAAATAGCTGGATGGCTTGGAATCGTGGCATAGTCGGGACAAGAACGCTGAGCTGATCGACGACTCTGGTGATCTAGTGAGATGGCAAAACATGACCGCCTACGTTTACAAACATAACACATGATGATGATGATGATGATGATGATGATGATGATGATGATGATAATGATGATGATGATGATGATGATGATGATGATGATGATGATGATGATGATCAATTTTGTGGAGGAAAAGTAAGACCATATCTTCTAGACTAGAAGTATGATTTTTCATACGGTTTATTGATTAGATAACGATGCGAGTTTATGTCACAGTTCCCCACTTCGACTCCTCCGTCTGTTTCATCGTATGTGTCTTCAGCCGATGCAATATTTATTTCATACAAACTTATTTGTTTTCAGCTACTCAGACAGTTATTTTATGCCAGCTTATATGTGTTCAGCGGGCTCGTTACTGTCAGTGACAGAGGACTACGCTGATAATGTCCTTAGCATTGTCGCATTAGGTTTCAATTCCAGTGTCAGACATACATCAACGGAGGTACAGACTAGCCACCGATTCTCGGACTATTCAGGCTTACAACATGCGACGACCCTTTAATATGACACACATATGAGGTTTCCCGCTTTATATGTCCTGCATTTGTACATATATTTTATTTGAACGTATATGTGTTCAACGGTGTCTTCAATTACGTTATTGTATATAATATATATTCAACTATTCCTCATTTGATTCCTGGTGAACGTACATCCTTTCAACTAGTACTATATTTATTCTAGTTTATCTTGCAAGTGTTAACATTTTCATATAGTTTTTTTTTTTTTAATGCGAACCTATGTGTTGACAGTTATTCCTATATTCATATGATATAAAGTTACATGTGTTCTTGTATTACTACATTTACTTTACTTGAACTCGTGTTCAACTAGTTTTATATTTGTTATTCGTGAACTTATAGGTCTTCGTTTATTCGTACGTTCATTCAACATGAGGGTATTTGCTTGTGAATGTTTCTACATTTGATATAGGTAAAACTTATATGTTCAGGTATTTCAAGTTTACAGTTATCCTATTGAAACTGCATGCGCTCATCAATTCGTATTTTATATTTTTATAGGGCTTCAATGAACTTCGCATCGAGTATGAAAGAGAAGGGAAAGAATACTTTGGTCAGTGGTCGAACTTCAGTATGGCTGATGAGCAATCTGACTACCTCATAACTGTTGGTAGAATGTCTGGAACTTTCATGGAAGACGAGCTGAATAAAAGCAATGAGCACATTTTCTCAACTCCTGACAGAGATACCTGTTGTTCATATATTTTCAGGGTGGGGTGGTGGTTCAACTTAGGATGTAGCGACTTAAATTTGAAAGGTAATTGGAATCTAAAACGGACACTTGCCTTATTGTGGGGTATTGTTAATGTTGGAGTTT
Source organism: Cepaea nemoralis (assembly GCA_014155875.1). Lineage (NCBI taxonomy): Eukaryota > Metazoa > Mollusca > Gastropoda > Stylommatophora > Helicidae > Cepaea > Cepaea nemoralis. The sequence continues at coordinate 399,708 of JACEFZ010024761.1, forward strand.
CAAACACGGTAGTGAAGGTCCGACATGCATAGATTGGACACTTATATTCCCTGAAAAAAAAATTACAGAAATCCGTTTTTACACAAAAAAAAGTCAAAAATGCCTTGGTCAGCAAGAAAAGCGATTTTGATGTTTTGAAAGATGCTAAAACACAAGAGAAGTTACTACAAACTTCAAATATAAACAGTCGCCATTCTTAGCTACATAATGAGAATATAAATATTGGAAAGTATTGCGACAAATGAAACTATTTTAGAATTTTCGAGAGAAGAATAGAGCTGGAAATGTTTATTGCTAGCATCTCTTCTTAGCGTGGAAAAGTGTCAGCACACTAAATGATACATTCTGTTGGAGACTGCATAATGTGCAGAAGAATGGTTGTCCATAGAAATAGGCAAAGCACTTAATTATCAGAAGACACATGTGTTAATGCATGACCTGGCCGCTGTAATTCTATAATGTGCATTTAAATAAACTGCAAAGCTGCGATGAAGCGTGTATAATTAAAACAATTGTAGACGTTCAAATAAATTTATGTGAGTGTTTATTTGTTGTATGTTTCTTATTGAAGAAATAAAGATGTGAAGACCTGATAACTTTGTGTAGAAATCTGGTTTCGTTTCACAATAAAGTTTGGTTGCAATAGATCTTCAACATCTACTCGGACAGATCTTGGTAAATTTTTTCGTCAATATAAATTCCCAGTTCTTTCGCTTTCTGCTTTTTGCAGGAATGCAATAGACTCTTGCCTCCGGTATGATTTTACAAGACCTGTGTCTTTTAATTTAAAAGATTATTTTCTTATCTATTTTAAAAATTATCACCCCCAGCCTATCCAGAAACTCGATTTTTTTTATTGTTTTAGTTTCCATGAAGCGGCCTTAATAACTCAGGCTCTACCCCCACCCTCTTCCCTGTTCTACACCGGAAGGTACTATAGGCAGTAGATTATAGTTGTCTTGTTTCTCTTTTTCCCCCCATAGTATCCATGAAATACGATATTTGCTCCTGCGTCATATCATTGACGGAACGCTGAGTTGATGCCAAGGCATCAGGGCCAGGTTCTATACTGGCCAAGACCTACTAACACGTCCTGGGCCTCGGGGTCCTGGCTAACGTAGTAGGATCGATGATTCTTCCGAAGTCGGAGAGTATCTGCCTGCACGGAGAGGAACCACCATTCCGCACACCAATAAGTCAGACATGGGACAACGGATACTCACATAAATCTCAGTCCGGTATGACATCACACTGATGCTGGACAACAGGTGGTCTTCATCCGACTTACAGGACCTTGTGCTGGAGTTCATAGCCAGCGAACACAAGCAAACAAGCAATCTAATTGACCTTATTTCTACTTTCATTTTGCTTGTGACTTTTCAGAACAGCCAATAAAGGAGAAGGAAACGCGCACCATTTAAAATTATTATGCGGAACTGTACTATCAAATTACAGTGGTACATCGGGTTACGAAAGCCTCAGGTCACGAACAATTCAGGTTACGAACAACAACTTCGAGAATTTTATGTCTCGGGTAACGAACAGTGCCTCGGTTACGAACGAAGGCGAGAGGCAGAAAGAGAGAGAGAGAGAGCAAGGTGTAACGTTGTAGACAAACGATCGCGTACAGTACACACAGTACTACAGCTGAGCTTGAGGATTTTCAGAATGAATAGCTAAAGACATTAAAGGAGGAGCAATCGTCCGATGATCAGGAGTCAGTGGCCGTTTCAACTGCGAGGATTAAAGAAATTTGCAGCAAGTGGGCAGACGTCGAAGACTTCATTGTGAACAATCATCTAAACAATGCTAACAGGGCAGTAAACCTGATGAATGATAACACGATGGCCCACTTCAGAAAGATTCTCCAGCAAAGGAAGCGACAAATTTTCCTTGATAGTTTCTTGTTGCTAGTCGGCTACCAAGAAACAGCGACAAGATACTCCTAAATAAAACAAATGGTTCAGAATAACAAAGAAAGTGACACACTTCCCATGATCGTTTTCTTGGTAATAAAGATAGACTAAATCTTTTTTTTTGTCGGTATCCCTGGCCTAGGAGTTTAACATCTTTCTCCGTAATCCCGTATACTCTCGTGAGTAACGTGACGTACGCGAGAATCGATAGCGGTACTCGCCGCGTCGGTAACTTACGGGGTATGTGAGTCGGCCGCTCAGAAAGCAAAGGAAACTACTGAGCGTAATCTTGCCAAGAAATCAACAATCAGCTTGAACATTGCTGATGTTGACAGCGATGGATATGAGAACCAAAAAAACAGAATCTTTTTTTTAGTTTACATTTAATTCATTTGGTTGTTTTCTTTCTCTTTGTTTAATATGTGAAGTACACGTATTCTTTGCGTTTTGTCAGGTAAGCGACCGGATGTTATCTTCATTTCATTGATTTCAATGTGTCGGATAACGAACGTTTCGGGTTACGAACCGAGTTTTGGAACGAATTAAGTTCGTCACCAGAGGTACCACAGTAGTAACTACAATGATAAAGACATCGGTTTGATCTTACATATTGATGTAGAGTTTTACTTTTAGAATAGCACTTACACATATTTGCAGACCTTACATAATGATGTTATGTTCAGAGTAGAAAATGAAATGATAAAGATACCTTAAAAACTGTAAATATTTGCTTTAAGAATAGCAACTGCAGTTATACAAACATAAGCGGAACTTTACTTTCGGAATAGCAAATGCAGTGATAAAAATATAATTAAATATTCAAATGTTTCAGATCATTTGCTTGATGTCGTGATTAACGCGAGACTGATTTATTAGTAGCTTGTTATTGTTTTCTGAACTCGAATTCGACATTTAAGTCTAGATACATGTCGGTGTAGGGTTTGAACGCCGTACTAGATTATAATAACTGATGTGAAATTTCACTTTCAGAATTGTGTATAAAATAATAAAGATATGTTCAAGAAAATAACAACTGATTGGAGTTTTTACACTCAGAATAGTAATTAAACAGATAAAGACATCGTCAAGGTCTACAAATTGATGAGTTTTAGTTTCAGAATAGTAAAAGTAAAAGTACAGGCATATTTGAAAACTCTAAAATAGTGATGTTAAATGTTGTTTTTATTTTAAGAAATATTTGTTGATACTGAGATTTAGCAGGGTTATGGTTTGATATTTTATTTATACTCGCAGAACAGCTATTTAGATTTGGTTCAAGAAATATCATCACCATTACGTGCAGTGTCAATAAGCTTGAGCGATCAAAATTTCCCTCCCAATCCTCTCCTCGTGGCTATGCCATCTAAATATATATTTGCCGCCTTCCCTTGCTCTTTTTCCCATCAATCTTGACAGTTGTCACTAAGTTAAATAAACAGTAGATTCTACAATACTTTATTACATTATTACTTATTATATCACACACTGTATTTTTTAAATTTTGCCCACATTCTTGTCATGCTCGTAACGTGGTTTCATAAATGTCAGTGCACTTGTGTAAATTCCCAACTGTAATCAGTGTTGCCATTTTAGTGCTTTTTTCACTAAATTTAGTGCTTTTTCAAGTCATTTAGTGCGAAAATGTTGCTTTTAGCGCGGCTGCGTAAATTTAGTGCTTCAAATAATTCTTTGGTGCTTTTTGGTGCTTTTTTGGGTGGGTAAAAATTATTTTAAAAATCATTTTGGGAACACTAAAAAGCCGAATTTGAACTGAAGCGAGGGAGTAAAACAGTCTTAGTACGTTACCGAGCAATATTCAACTAATTTAACTTCCTTTAGTACGATTTAGCTGAAAGCGAAAGCCATCTTGCAGACAAGTCCAAACGTCAATACATTAGCTTGTATAGCTTGTAATCGAGTTCATAATTTTGTGGTGTCTACATTATCCTTCAATTTAAGCTTATTTGTGTTTCACCATGAGCAAGAAATATTGTCAACATTTCAGAGAACAGTGGCTCTGTGACACGACACGAGATTTCATAAATGGTTGTTAAAAGTAGAAGGGGATAATACTAAGTGTTTTTGCAAATATTACAAATGATCAATTGCAGCCAGGTTAAATGATATTGAGAGGCACAAGAATACAACGAAATATCAGAAAGCCGAACAACCATTCAGTACACAAAGGCAAACAACAGTTGCATTTGACAAACTGAAAGATGCTTTCAAGGAAAAGAAGGATGCATGTCTTTGTTCATAGCTGGCCATTGTTCGCTTCGTGTTGTTGACCATTTAAGTGAACTCTGCAAGGTACACTTTGGTGACAGCAAAGGTTGCAAGAACTTTAAGCTTAGGAGAACTAAGTGCAGAGCAGTTATTTCAAATGTACTTGCACCATATTTCACAACAGTTTTGACAGCTGATATTGGCAAAAGTAAATACAGCTTATTGATTGATGAGAGCAATGACATTTCTGAAACTAAGCTACTTGGAGTAGCTATTAGGTACCATTCAGAGACAAGAATGCAGTTTGTGGTTACTTACTTAGATTTAGTTGAACTGAGTGACTGCAACGCACAGGCAATATGCAATGCGTTAAAAGATTGTTTAAACAAGAATGGACTTGAGTTGCAAAGACTTGTTGCACTCGGCACTGACAATGCGTTTGTCATGACAGGTGTAAACAATGGAGTATATATCAAATTAAAATCCGAAGTTCCTCATCTGGTACTAATTAGGTGTGCATGTCATGCCCTTCGGCTGGCAGTGTCACAGGCTGCAGCTGCTTGTCTGCCCAGGAACATAGAGTTCATGATTAGAGAAACATATAACTGGTTTTCTCACTCAAGTCTTCGTCAAGCAAAGTACAGGGAACTATTTGCTTCAATAAATGAGGGACAACATCCGCTGAAGAGACCAGTACCGGAGATAATGGTGATCCCTGTGGTAGGCCAGGATATATTGTTGTTGGTTCCGAAGTCCAACTGCCACATCTAAAAACTAATCTCCGTTGGGAGAGGGCTGCAGCGATCCAACTAAGGAGGAATGGACTTACTTTTAGTTCAAGAAGCTGAAACATTAAAAAATCCAATGGTACTCTGTTGTATGCGTCCTCAAGATAAATCGCTGCAGCAAAGGTTTCAATGCCTGAGTGGAAACCTTCATAGACATCATGGGCAAAGACTGCTGCATTGGTCCAGGTTTCTCTTTTTGGACGGTACCCACCCAGGGTAGGTGGGAAAACACCTTGCCTCTCTAGCTGGCTTGATATCTTCCTGGCAATTACCTTCTCCAGCAGCTTGCCTATTGTATTCTGCATGGTTATAATTCGATATCCCTGAATTTTTTTGTGGTCTTTGTCAGGCTTCCGCAAGGGAATCAGATAGCTGTGTAACCAATCCTCCTTGATGCTAGCACTCCCTATACTGTTGTTGTACATGTCTGCTAGTTTCTCTAGCTCATTGTTGGTACACTTATTGATGTCGTCGTATCTTATGCCATCAGGACCTGGAGCGCTGTTTTTTGATCGTCGAAGTACAGCCTTGATTTCTTTCACTGTCACTGTGTCTTCATGCGAAGTGTTCTGGGCCTTGCATCTGTCTGAGGTGACCTCCTTGGTCAGATTTCGGCCTCCCATGTCTGTCTGGTTGCTCTGCTCTAGATAGCGTTCAAAGAGGGCTTTGCCCTTGTCCTCGTCAGTCCTCTGCCAGATGAGGTCAGCACCTTGGAAGTCAGAAATGCTCTTATTCTTGACTACACCACTCATGCTTTTATGTAGTCGCCAGAACAATTTTAGTGACTTGTCTGTGCTTACTCTTTGACACACCTCTGCCCATTTTTCGCTTTTAACCACCATGACCAGTTTTTTTTAAATGGCTTACTTTTGTGTGCATCTCTCTTTCTAAGTGCATGCAGGGACTAGGATGACCAGCTCTGTTCTTCTTGGCATTTTGCCATCTCCTTACAGCACAACGCTTATCCACCCAAGCCTTCTCCACCTCGAAATTCCACCATGGTGGCTGCTCCCAGCTTTTTTTCCTGCCCTGAAACTTTCTGCGCTTGTCAGGTCTTATTTTACTCACCACATCTTGCCCTGTACTGTCATACTGGAAAGTCTTTACCTTTAGCTTGTGCTGCCTGGTTCTGCCTTTCTCCACCAATATGATGCAAGGGTGGTGGTAAAATGAGCACAGTTAAAGCTAAATCTGTAAGATCTTGGAAAGGATTTTCACGGGTGGCATCCCTGTATGAGGCTATTTCTGCCCATAGTCCAAGTGTGTCAGAGGTCTGTGTCCACTGCACATGATGAAGTTTTCTCCATTGGAAATCGATGCGAGTGACAGTAGCTGCATCTTCTACAAACATTTTAGCAAGTTCCAATATACAGGACTTCATTGGCTGTAGACATTCACTTCCACTAAGACATGACATGGACTGCAACACTCGAATGTTATCGGGTGTAGTAAACGCAGCTGTGTCAATAGCTCTAATAAAAACTGGATGCACATTCCCCGTATTTCTTTCTCATCGGGAAACTTATAGTCTGCTATTTCTTTCTCAAACTCATAACCTAAATTCGGATCAGGATCTAAATAATCTTGAATAGCATCACTTTCTGTTATTTTTTTCCCCAGGAATAGCAATCTTTGAACTGATAGAATCAATGAGCTGGACAAGATCGCTTGCGAATGTCAAGATTCTAGCAATTACTGGTGCCCCAATAGCTGCAACTGTGCAGGTGTTTACATTGAAGAGCACTGTGGACATGGCCGAACCCCGTGAAAGCCCAAGTGTAATAGTGCAGGGGTCAGAAGTCCATGGACCATGCGAATCAATGGCAAACTACTGAGCGTAATCTTGCCAAGAGATCAACATACAGCTGAAAGATGCTGGTGTTGACAGCGATGTCCTGTAAAGGATATGAAAAACAAAACAAAAACGTACTGCCACAATCCATTTGACAATCCAAGGGCAGACCTCCATGTCCAAAAGAGTGTATATCAAACAATCATACCTGACCCTATTGTAAGCATCTTTCACGTCAAGTGCCACTGACACTGTTTATTGTTTATCATGGAAGCCCTCATAGATATCGAATGCACATGTTGCAGCCTTCGACCAGGTAACCTTTCCAGGCCGGTAACGTCCAAGCCTTTAGGGGAGCAGGTTACATCTGTCCAAGTTGTGCTGTAGCTTGCCTGCTACTATCGTCTTGAGTATCTTACCAAAGTATATACAATAAAAATATCTTCAGAAATATGGAGGACATTAGGGAAATTATCACTGGGGGAGGGGGCCGTAACATCAATAGCATTAGATATGTGGATGATACATATTATTGATTGCAGACAATGAGAATTATCTGCAACATTTAGTAGATGCGGTTGTTGCACAGTGAACAACTAGGGTTAGAATTAAATTGTAACAAGACACAGATTATGGTCGTCACTAGGAAGAACAATATACCAGAATGTAATATACAGCTAAACGGGAATATTCTTAAACATGTGAATCGGTACAATTATCTCGGAACAGTCATAACATCTGATGAGAGATAAGAAAAAGAATCGCCATGGCGAAGGTAGTCTTTTGAAAGATGAAGAACACACTGACCAATAATAAGAAGTCAATTGCTATTAGAAAATAGAGTGTTGATGTGCTACATACAGCCTAAACACAAGAAATAAATGGGGTGGACAATGAGCGCCACTAAAAACATCTAAATGGCTCAAATGTGGTTTTGGGAGAATGCAAAGAATACTAGAAGAAGGAAAAGAGATTAAAGACCTACTACAAACATAAAATTTTAAAAACGTAAATTTAGAGAATTAGTCCAAATGAGACGGCGACCCCGTCAAAAAAATTTTTCGGACGTTACGACAAAGAACTAAAAAAACCTTGGGTGACAACTGGCAACACGAGGAAGGAAAAACACAAACCAGAAAAGGTATAATTGGTACTTTAACCACATGGTATGATCCACACAAAAACACACAGACCGAATCTGGTTTTCGAATTAAATGAACAAAATAATGACAGCCACGATTGCCGGCATGGCACAAGAAAAGAATGGGGAGAACCTTGAGCCACAATACGATTACTAAAAGACACACATTTTATTATTGGCCCCCCACAAAAGTGCGTCTTCTAATCTCTATTTCCTTTTCTTTTCTGTGGTGCCAAATAATACTAGTTGTCCATTTATACATAGAGCCGTACTTTTTTAGGATGTGAAGCGTGGACAAGAGCAGTCAAGCTGAAAACATCTGATGGCTCTGGAAATGTGGTTTTTGAGGAGAATGAAAAATACCCTGGACAGACGGAAAAACCAAAGACCTAGTCTACAAGACTAAATGAAAATCGTAAAATTTTGAGATTAGAGAAATTAACGTAGCAGTCAACATTTTTCGGACATGTTATGAGAAAAAATAAATTAGAGAACTTGGGGACAACTGGCAAGATCGAGGGAAGAGAACACGGAAAGACAGAAAGTAATACCTGGGTGACTTGACCACGTGGTATGGTCGAGACAAAAACACTGAGCTGATCCACGAATCTGGTGATCGAATTAAATGGCGAATAATGACAGCCAACGCTTACCGGCATGGCACATGATGGATGGATGGAGTCCTTCAGCACACCTGAGTCTCCTACTCCCAATACCAGAGTTATGATCATACAACTTTTATTCACACATTCAGACACACATCTTCACAATGTAAAGACAGGGTGACATTATACGTTGTTCAGGAAAAGAGTGAAATAGAAAAACATTATTAGACATCCACCCTGTCAAAGTAATGACATACGTTATCATACACACATCACGAGACAAGCACCACACTCTGTCATGATCTTATTAAACATATCACAACGGAACTTAAATAATGAACTGTACGCAGAAAGATTGTGCAAACTATTGCTAAATATAGTCCCATGGTTGATGTTTCTGGGGTTTAAAATATAAAGCTTTCACATATTTTAGCTTTTGTCATGATGAATGAGGTAGGGTAGCTGGTTACCTTCCTCGCCTCCTTTTCTCAAAGAAAATTCTCAGAAACTTTCGAAAAATGGCCCAGTTTCTCAGGTTATGAGGCTGAAGTAATCTCAGAGTCATACTGACAGCGAAGGGGAGTTATATTACAGCCAGTGTTGCCATCTCCCTTTGATAAAAAAGCCCCAAAAATCGACCCAAAAAGCAATAAAAAGCACCAACATTTTTTAGGAAGCACCAAAAAAAATTTTTTATTACAAATGTAAGAAGGTAGCACAGTATAATTTATTATTATCACTTCATATTACAATAAAGTTTATTCCTGATCCGCCAAATCCCAATCAGAACTACTTTCGAGCCTAAAAAGCACCAAATTGCAATACTATTTTTTTTTTTTTGGTGGGGGGGGGGGGGGGGGGGGGAATCACTAAAACAAATCACTAGTGGTATTCATCAAAATGTTAAAAGTAGCACCATTATAATTATTATTATCACTGAATATTAGAATGAAGTTTATTCCAGATCTGCCAAATCCCAGTCAAACAACTTGAGAATCACCAGTGAGCAGATCACTGGACCTGGCAGGACATTGTCATATGCCGATGATGTTTTAGTGTATCGTCAGGGTAAGGATAGAGATCAGGTTGCTGTGGAACTACAAACACAACTCAATCGCATAAGTACTTGGTGTGATGAAGCTGGGGGAATGGTCAACCCAACAAAGGCACGGTGACTTGGTTCTCGTTGAATAATCATATTGTCAACACTCCAACACCACTGTAATGCTGTGTTCAAAGACGGTGGAAAGAACGCAGGCAATGAATTCCTAGGGATACGGTTTGATCGAAGCCTTGCTTATAATGTGCACATAGACCAGATGATAACAAAGGCCAATCGGGGTTTGGCTGCGATGCGGGTGATGGCGGCAGCAAACTGTGAGCAGCGCCATCTATGTCTTCTGTACGAGGGGCTGGTCATGTCTGTTTTGGAGTATGCAATGGCAATCCTGACTCTCAGCCATAAGCAGATAGAAAGGATGGAAAGGATACAGAATGAAGCTATGCGCATTATTCTTGGATGTACCAAGTTTGCAGGCAACGCGCCTACCTCAGAATTAACGCAAACACACACATCCACTGCATAGTGAAATTAGGAAGATGAAGGGCAGCAGGTTAAAAAGAGGACGGTCGTGGATGGGTCAAGCCGAAGACATTCTTCAACAGGTGTGTTCACTTGAGGACTTAGAACCTGGCGAGGAGTGGGTACAAGTGCCAACAGATTCTCTGCACATCCTTTTCAGTTTGCATCCAACTAGATAGGAAATGCAGACAAGAAAATCCGGCTGCTGTGGAGGCTGAAGTACAAGCGTTGATTTTCGAGAATTCGCTAGACAGTGACGCGGTCATCTACACAGATGGGTCGGTCGTCCGACACGTGAGAAGCTCATGGGCCTTTACAGCTCGGGCCGGAGGGAGAATTGTGAAGAGGACTCTGGTGCTTTCACTTAAACCACAAGTAGCCTGACCAGGAAGTT
>JACEFZ010024762.1:0-70644 GCA_014155875.1 Cepaea nemoralis
ATATATATATATATATATATATATATATATATATATATATATATATATATATATATATATATAGATATATATATGATTGTCTCTTGTATTGGAGGATTTTCACTCTGTGATTTATGTTCACCTTTACGGAGTCCGTTGTTAGCATGTACACTGTGTCCATGTCTAGTATGTCTCATCTTTTTGCAGGAGCTACATATACCTAACTGTTTGTATTTCCTTTTGTTATCCAAACTTTAATTGCAAATGTAACTAGTCTTCATCTTCTGCATTCGTCCGGAATGCTGTTTTAGACGTAATTGCATTGTTCCTGTTTACAGTAGAGCTTCGAGATTTGCACGTTTTGGCCGACACATCCGGTATCGTCAGGCATTTGTTGACTGTGTTACCTTTCCGAGAAATTTAACTCTCACTCTAGCTGCTCACCGGTGTACGCCTTCTTCTTAGTTCCACTTTCCAGGGATTGCGTCAAACCTGGTTATTGTTGCTTGTAGACAAGGCATGGGCGGGTCACACTAAGACGTACAGAGAACAACCTTTCACCAATCAAAGCATGGTCACTGGTAGACAAGGTATGGACGGGTCACACCAAGGCATGGACGGGTCACACCAAGGCGTACGGAGAACAACTTTTCACCAGTTAAAGACATCATTACCGGTAGGCAAGGCATGGGCGGGTCACGCCAAGGCATAGAGAGAACAACCTTGCACCAATGGAAAAGGAAGTTCCCGAAAGACGAGCAGGGAATCTACCAACACCACAGTGGCCAAAGGGTATTAACAACATCCTGCACACAATGATAACGAGGCAGAGGAACCACCGAAGTATCAAGTCTTCCCAGTGGAAGGGAGCATGCGTAGACGGCATGCATGATGTTGAAAACTACCTAGACAGTCTGACGTTTAAGCTCCTATAAATTCTCCCGAAGAGTGAGTTCTATAATGCCACCTGTTCGGATAGCGATACAATAGATTTTACAGTGGTGTCACACACATCATATCCCCGCTATTGTGTATCCCTCTTGATTTAGCAGAACTTGTGTGTTCCGCTAGAAGAACTATTTGTTCCTTCGCCCAGCTACTCAGCTGATTAAATTGAATGATTAATCGTCTTAAGCGACTTCCGTATCTGCCGTGGGTTTATATACAATAGTTGTCCCATTGCAACTCAATTTAATTATAATATAAGACAACTTTCTGCTACCATTTTAAAACTGTTAAGTCATAACTTTCACACAACCCTACGTTTAATTTTCCGCAATCCATTTTTGTTAAGTCCAAACCTATATTTTGTTTGGCACAGGATCTGTTAAGTGCGTGGAGCGACACAGTGAACTGTGAATTTCATGTGGAATACTTGAACAGCTGTCCGCGGTTGTGTGTATTGTGAACTACCTGTTCAGAACAGTGACGGACGGCCGGTAGTTGAACTAGCTGGCTTTGCATTATGCAGCAATGCGCGTGAAGCTGCTGCTTTTCTCTGACTGCCGCTTCAATCGACGGTGAACTGTCATTTTCGTGGCAGACTGTTGTGTTGGCATTTTGGCAGCGGCCCTATGCATGTATGCCTGTGCTCAGGGAATCTCCGTGGCTAAGTGGTCAAGCCGCCTGACTCGGGCTACGAAGGTTGTAGAGTAGATTCCGGGCCGCGTCCTTCAGTTCACGGGTTCATTTTTTTTCGGACTCTTGGAGATCGTCGCTGTAGCTAGGGAGTTGGTGCTTTTTGCGACACTTTCCTCGCTAAGAGACTGAGCCATATGGGATAAAACCCGGTGCAATGTAAGTCGACCCTGTCGACTTTTAAACGGCTATTTAAGCCTGTGCGCTGTGTTGGGGCTGCTGTCTGTTCCACTTTTCACATGGCACAGTTAAGAGCATTTTGTGTAATATTCAATGGCACAGGAAAGGAGCATAATGGGATTACCTTTTGACGTTAACAACTTGCGCGTTCCAATTACCCCAAGAGCTGTGACAACGATAATGCAACTACTGTTAGGGTCTCCCATATCGGCCATATCAAGGTTTAGGGACCAGACGAAGAGAGACACAAACCTGCTGCCTAGTAGGCAGGCTGGAGCAATCAACGGCTAAGGAGAGAAAACTAGAGAAACTGCTAGTCGAAGTCGGATGGACAACACTGCGGGCAACGCACATCACTTGATGATGTTGTAAATGATGATATTTCATGTATGCTTGGTCAAATTCGAAGTCGGATGGAACACAGTTACAGGCAACGCACCTCACTTGGTGATGTTGATGATGATGAAATTTCATGCATGCTTGGTCAAAGAGTTATTCAGGGCCATTGAATGATTAATAGTCTTAAGCAATTTTCCGTATCTGTAAAGATCTTATATACACTAGTTTTCTGTATGCAGTATATACAGCAGATGTCTTTAAGCAATCCCCTTTAATTTGATATATAATACAACACGTCTGCTACCATATTAACCAAAAACCAAAAGTATATTAACCATATTTACAGATTTTAAGTCATAACTGTGAGACACCCCTACTTCCCATTTTCCACAATCCATTTTAGTCTGGTCCAAAAATACGTTTTGATTGGCACTGTATCTGTTAAGTGAACAATTGCATTTCTTGCTATAAAAAATTCACAGGCAACATATCACACACTTATGATGTGACCAGACCTGACTTGGTTGTCTCGTCTTGACCTATCTGTCGGTGAAAAAAGAACCGCAGTTAGGACTTTATTCCAATACATGAAGCTGTAGCCACGAAGGCCACACCACTTCACCTGTCCAGGCACTCGTCTCCTTCTGAAGCATGAGAGTCCATCTAGCGGTCAGCCGCTTTCCCCCGAGGGCCACATGAACGTGTTTGGAGTGGGTTGTTGGAAATCATGGACGTTGGATCCGCCTGGTCTTCGTCTCACAGCAGGCGGCCGGTATTTGAGCCGTGTCCTTCTGGCGCTGCAGCAACTGCTCGACTCTGCCAAATGCTTCAGATCCGCCTGCGGAGACAACAGTAAATATGGGCAACTTTTAGTATAGAAAAGATCACTTTAATAGGCAGGTGGTTTTCTCACAAAAATGGCAATATTCGATTCTGATATAATCAATTTGTAGATGAGGCCAGCGTGGATTAGTGGATAAGGCCGTTTGCTCTTAACGCAAAGGTGCTACAGACGCAGTTCGTAATCCAGCATACCGCGTTCGAAACACAGCTGTGTTGGTTTGTTTATGAAATGGTATGGGTGCCGGTCGTTCAGAAAGCAATGGCAGACTACTGAACGTAGCCTTGCTCAGGAATCAAGAACAGACAAACATTGTTGGGGTTGACTGCTACGTCCGTAAAGGATATGCAACTAACTTTTGCTCTTAAACTTCCGATGTGCTGATGCCGAGGTATCGGGTCCAATCCCTATACCGGCCAGTTGGACTAGCATGTTGACTACTCGTTCTTGACTTGGGGACGTACAATTCAAGTACCTCAGAAGTCAGAATAGGTTCGCCTGATGGCGAGGGACACTGGTAATATAAAAAGCTAATCCACACCCCAGAATCAGCCCAGTGCACTAGAAGTAGCAGCAGGTGTATGGGCCATGCTGGAGTTGAAAGCCAGAGATCCACTCGTAGAGATGGAGAAGCCAATGTTTCTGACAGACATTTCCAAGTGTTCAGGATGAGAATTACATCTGCACAAAGTTTTCATTTGTTTTCCTCTAATGATAACAACCAGAAGGCGAGAAACATCTAATGACAGCAGAAGTGTGGTATCTGAGGAACGAGGAAAGAAACGAGAGACTCCGAAGTGTGATATCCGAGGAACGTGAACGAGAAACGAAAGACTCCCAAGTGGTCACGCCAACTGTCTCGCAATCGGTTGTGGGTTCGATTCCGGGCAACGTCGTTCACGAGGGCAGTTTTCTCGGAGACTCATGGAGGTCTTCGCTGGAGCTACGGAGTTCGTGTTTTGTGCGACGGTTTCGGCGGGCCCCCCTACGGAAAGAAACCAAGCCATATGAGGTAAACCCCGATGTAATAAAGTCGATCCTCTGCGCCTTTTATTTTAAATGCAAAGAATATCATGGGCGGACAGAAAAACAAATGAGAAAGTTCTACCAGAAACACAAGATAGCCGTCAATTCATTACATACTTTAAACAAGACTGTGAAGAGTGTTTGAGCGCGTTATGAGGAGAACTAGTCTTGAAAGATGTAGTGACAACTGGCAAGCTTGAAAGTTAAAGAACACTGTATTTCAACCTGGATGTCTCGGCCACATGGCTCACTCGGGGCAGAAATACAGACAGGATACAAGACTTGTTATGGCGTAATATGACGAACCAGGACCGCCCACGCATTCTGGCATAGCATATTATGATGATACACTTGAAATATCCCCTTAACAAGCAGGTGGAAATAGGCTGGGTCTGCACCCCTTGGTGTGTAGTGCAGAAGAACAAACCGGAAGATCATCAAAGCTGGGAGAGAATGGTGCTGTAGCAGGGAGTGACCAGACGGATCTGGCCGACACTCAAACCTCAGAGAAGAGCCCAGACGGACAGATAATCAGACTTCTACTGGTACCATTAGTATTGGGACTCTTCACTGACTGTTGAAGTTGAAGACGGAGCACGTATGGGAATTTGAGTGCTGTGATGTCGGGTCTGGACTCAGCTCAACTTAAATGTCTCCTTTTTACCACTTTTAATGCCAATATGCAGGGGTAAGTCATTAAGTAAGACACTTGACAAATGTTGTTAGTAGTATATAAGGGTGTCATTATACGGCATGTCCATCTAGCTTCATGTCTATGTGTGGCTAACGGTAACTGCCACGTGTGCATGGGAATAGCCAGTGTTACCAGCACGTGGCGTTGAAAATGTCGACCATGCTTAAAGATTGCACCACTGTTCTTTTGTAAGTTTATTATTTGGAGGGGCTTTAAGGGTGTGGGTGGGGGAGGAACTCAGAAGACTTACTGCTATGGATATTCATAAATAAATGTTGCCCTCTATGGAGAGGTTTGTCGTTAAAGGCTGCACACAAATGCGTGGATACATTCACTAGAGGACGTTCACAACTTGCTGATCGCTGGCATCTGGCCGTCTTGTAATAGTAATAATAGCAGTTGTAGTAGTAATGGCAGTAGTAGTATTAGTACTAGTAATGGGAGTAGTAGTAGCAGTTCTAGTAGTAGTAGTAGTAGTAGTAGTAGTAGTAGTAGTAGTAGTAGTAGTAGTAGTAGTAGTAGAAGTAGTAGTAGTAGCAACAGCAGCAGCAGCAGCAGCAGAAGAAGAAGAAGAAGAAGAAGAAGAAGAAGAAGAAGAAGAAGAAGAAGAAGAAGAAGAAGAAGAAGAAGAAGAAGAAGAAGAAGAAAAAGGAGGAGAAGAAGAAGAAGAAGAAGAAGAAGAAGAAGAAGAAGAAGAAGAAGAAGAAGAAGAAAACAAACAAACAGAAATGCATGCTGAGGTTAATTGCAACGTCCTGCAAAGGACATGCCACTAACTAGACATACCCATACACATACACATACCCATACATCACAGATGCACACTCACATACACACACCCACACAACTAAACACACCCATACACACAAACAAACACATAAATTACCCTGAAGGTATCATTCATACAGCCGTAGATAACAGGATTCACAAAGCTGTTGGCCATGGACAGCCAGTGGGCAGCGAAATAGATCTTGTAGGCAATTTCCCCAAAGACATCTTTCTTGAAGGTCAGTGTTGCTGTGGTGAAGAGGTGAAGGGGAAGCCAAGCACACACCGAACAGCAGCACAATGGTGATTAGCATCTTAACTACCTGAAGACAGAAAGAGAATAGTTCAACATCATCATGTCACCCACGACGACAAGCGTGGGTGGTCAGGTTTCGCTATCTCACACGATCACCAGTGTCGTGGATAAGCTGAGCTGTTTTTTTTGTAAATTTATGTTTATGTTGTGTGTGTCTCGACCATGCCATGTGGCTAAGCCCTCTAGATATTTACTTCTCTGCCTTTCTCTTGTTCTTTTCCCCTCAATTCTAAACAAGCAGTGAGACACCTCACCTACTAATCACCAACCAAGCAAATAACCAACCACCAATTTAATCAAACAGCCCAACAAACAACAAACCAATCAACCAACCAATAAACAAATCAATCAAAAAGCCAAACAACGAACCAATCAAAGAATCAACCAAACAAATAAGCAATCAAGAAACCAATTAATCAAACAAGCGACTAGCCAATCAAACAAACAATCAATTAAACAACCAATCAGTTAAACAACCAATCAATTAAACAACCAATCAAGCATCCAATCAATCAGTCAAACAACCAATCAAACAACCAATTAATCAATCAAGTAACCAGCCAAACAACTAACAAAATAACAAATCTAACAACCAATCAATCAGCCATCATTCAATCAATCAAACAACCAATCAATCAATCAAAAACAAATCCATCAAACAACAATACAGACAACCAGCCAATCAAACAACCAATCAAACAACCAGCTAACCAAAATTCAATCAAACAGGAAATCAAACTACCAACCAAACAAGCAATTAATCAATCAAAAAAAAATCAAGCGATCAATCAATCAAACTGCAATCGATCAAACAACCAATTAATTAATCAAACAGTTAATGAAACAGTCAATAAATCAAACAAACAATCATCATTCTATCAATGAGACAACCAATCCATAAATCAAAAACTCAATCAATCAATGAATCAATCAATCAATCAATCAATCAATCAAACAACCAATCAAACAACCAATCAATCATCCAATCAACCAAACAAGCAACCGATCAAACAATCAATCAACCAATCAAACACAAAATCAAACAACCAATCAGGAATCAAACAACCAAACAAACAACCAATCATACAACACATCAACTAAACACTCAACCCTGACATTAATTGTAATGTACACATTCATTCACATTTAAAAATTTGATTTATTTGGTTGTTTCGGGATTTGAGGTTTAAAGATTGAGCACAACCCACTACTGGCAACAATGATCGTATTCCAGTACAAAAGTTATAGATGTGTAAATAAAGCAAGAACGCTACAATAAAACCGAACATGACATGTTAACGAATGCAGTCTTCTTCTTCACATGACCAGGAAAGGCAATAGTAGCTGTCTGCTGAATAACCCATTCATTATCTCACATTGATTATCAACACTATTGTATGGATGTCAAACATAGACACTCACAACTGATGCAGAACACACGCCCCGTGATTTTGAGCATTATAAAGTTGGCGAGCAATGGCGGCGAGGATAGCGTGTCCACCTTAGTCTCAGAAGGTACTGGGTTCTGTTCCGGCGTAGGGCTGGCATTTTTCCATGGAAATTTTTTTATCTAATGATACCAGATGCTCTCCTGATCTCTTGGGTAGTGAGATGGGGCACATAGCCTTCTCAGATAAGGGCGAAAATGAGTAGGTCCGGTATGCTCATTGTGCACGTTCAAAATCCCATTAGAAATCGCTAATGAGTAGGCTGAAATGCCACAGCCATAGTAAAATTGTTAGGCCAGAAAACTTACCCACGGGTAGATAGAGTCAGTGACCTTGGATGGAATCTGTCTAGAGGAAGCTGACCTGACACACATACATGCCGAAGTCGAACACACTGACCTTTGAGGTGCTTAACTCGGCTCAACCCCCTCGATAGAGAAACAAAGAAGAAGAAGAAGTAATTGACCATTTTCGACACCAGCTAGCTCCGTGGCGAAGGAGGTTACGATAATCGCGCATACCGCGTTCGAAACACAACTGTGCACGATTTGGCAGCAGACCGCCTTGCGTTCTTTTTTTTTTAATGATATGGGTGTCGGTCGTTAAGGAAGCAATGACAAACTACTGAACGTACAATTGCCCAGGAATCACGAACAGGCAACAAATTATGGGGTTGACTGCTACGTCCTGTAAAGGATTTGCAATGAACTAACTGTAAGGCTTTGTGGGTATGTGGCAGAAGGTTCATACATTTATAGAACAATAAGTACTTCGGGCGGAGGGGCGCAATTCAGAGGGTACAAGCCTTATCCACGTGCGAGGAAATGCAACCTAAAGACTGAATGTCACTGGCAGGGCAGATCAGGCCCTAAGCCTTGGTTGATAACTGGTCTAGAATCGAAGCTTCGATAGGGGGACAGTTAGAGCATTGCTATGCTGCTCCGGCAGCTTCTGCAGCTTGTCCAGACGTATTGGTGTTATCTTTCCTCTGGAGTACACTAGACAGTCCAAGTGAAGGATCATGTTGTATGGGCAACACATGGTCTCTAAATTTAGCCCAGGCTTTGTGTTATGGGGAGGTATAACTCCATTTTACAAACTATCAGTCTGTCAAGACGGCAAGGTGCCAGTCAGTCAGGTACTCGATGGATGATCGGGGTCAATGTCACACTGACCGCTTTTACTTCCCATTACATTTCTTTATTCCCCCTTAAAACGGGGTCAAATATGTGTTCCCAGATGAATTTGAAAATCCGCCCTGATAGAAATTCGAACACATGATCGCCCAATCGACAGGCACGCGTGCTAGAAACTACGCCATCTCGTCTCCCGATAAACTGTTCTTAGCTGTCTGTTTAGAATCAAATATCCTTTGACAAGATGGAGCGTTTGTGAAGCTGATCATGAGCGCTGTCGAACGAGGAATCGAGGACTACGTTCGTCGTCCAGCTAAGTGAGGTCCAGCTCTACTTCCTTCTTCTCCTTCTGTGAGCGAAAAGACAATACAATGTGTGTTTATTTATGTAACTGTCTCAGTGGCCTCAACGGGGTCCCCAATTGATTTCCTGTAATAAGTTAGGGGGATCGATGACTACTTTCATCGTCAAGCTAAGTAAGAAGGTTCGACGACTACTTCCATCGCCCAGCTAAGCGAGGGGGTTCTACGACTACGTTCGCCATCTCGCTAAGTGAATGCACTACTGGCCATCTATTTCTCGCTAAGTGCATGAACGACTGCCATCTATTTCTCTCGCCTTATAAGTGTGATGTCTGTATCACATCACAGACTATAACAGGTTCCTGCTTCGCGATTGTATCAGCAACAACAGCAACAACAATATAAACAACAACAACAATAACTTTAGCAAAATCGACGGCGTCATCAACTGGTCAGAATGAAACATAACAGTTATGTTAGTTGCATCCGTTACATGACGCCGCAGTCAACCCAAGCATTTATTAGCTGTTTGTGATTTCTACATTCAGTAGTTTGCCATTGCTTTCTGAACGATCGGCACTCGTACCACTGGACAGAAGCTAACGAAAGGCGGTCTGCTGCCAAATCGCCCGCGGCTGTGATTCGAACGCGGGTATGCGGGATTACGAATCTCAGTCGCAACCCCTTCCACACAACTAAAGTAAAATACGCAGAGACGTCGTCATCAAAGCCAGCAGGAATTCACAAACATGAAACATCAAATAAGGCTAAGTAATCATCTAAACAAACATCTAAACAAACATCTAAACAAACCATGGTTTCAGCTACGTTATCAACCACCCAAACCAGTGAATTGCTTTCACAAACAGACAAACAAACAATGTCTGTCTGCCCGTCTGCCTACCAAATGAAAGACTTCTTTTTCAGACTCCTTTTGTCTGTGACCCTATTCAATCGCTTTTCTGTCTGTAACTCTGTGTCACTTTGAACTTACATCTTAATGGAGCACATTGAAAGCTTACACAAATGATTCTATTTCCGAAGTTTGATGTGTTCCAGCTCCAGCATTGACTTTTCAGACATCTTTCAACAAGATCTCGAGTTTACCACCGGATTAGCTTTATGCTGGTTAGCGTTCGGAGAATAAACTGATTTCATGAACAACATCTATCTGAACTATACGATGGCTAATGGTAATATACAATTCACAAAGCGTGAAGGAAACGAGAAGCGAAAAGTAAAAGAGAAAAATATTTACACACACGAAGACAGACATAATTACAATATAAATCCATTCATTCATTCATTCATTCATTCATTCATTCATTCATTCATTCAATAGCATGTACTTTGCAGAATCTCGCTCTCAGAACAACCTTCCGGAAAACTTCTATGTCATAAGCAAGATGTGACGCGAACGAAACACCCTAATTGGAGATAATCTGCCACATCCGGCACCCGTCTTCTCTTTGGCCTTCCTCTTCCTTTCTTCCCGGGCATTATTGTTTTCTCTAGACTTTCATATATATGGAATAATATAATAATAATAATAATAATAATAATAATAATAATAATAATAATAATAATAATATATTGTTTGTGGCTTCCTTGTTGAAATGTTTTTGTCTATTCTGAGTTTGCTCGGTTTGAACATTAGCGTAGTCCAGTAGTCCATACATGTGCTACTACTTCTAGTGCACGGGACTGAATCTTTAGTTTGGGTTAGCTTTCTCTAGTGCCAATGTCCCTAGCCATTACGCGATCACACTCCGACTTCTGAGGTGCTTGTAATTTACAACTCCAAGTCAGCGGCGAAAGGTCAACATTTTAATCTAACTGACCTATGTAGGAGTTGAACCCACTACCTCGACATCAGTTCACCGGAAGTTTAAAAGTGAGGGATCTTATCTATCCCGCCATGATGACTTCCAAAATAATAATAATAATAATAATAATAATAATAATAATAGGGTAGCGGGGTAGGGGCATCCCCTATCAAAGGAGAAGTAAGGCGCCTCCTTCCCTCCGCTAGCCTACGGGATACCCTTGGGCAAAGGTGGATTACCCGTTTAGCCCCCCGATCAGGGTTACGTGAAGCCATAGGTGAAAGTGGTGGATGAAGATGGAGAGCAGCCGACAGATAGTTATAGGTTATGGTCTCCACCTTCACGACGGTAGGCAGAGGATCTCTTTTTTTGAGGAGACAATGGCTACGGTCACTGACCAGTATGGTCACTGCTAGGAAGAAAAGCAATGGACAAACTACCTTCTTTACAGATGCCAAGAAAATCATGTTGTGTGGACTCATCGATAATCAGAGAAACGGCGTAAATGGGTGCTCCATAGGAGCAGCCTCGCCCGGTAGGGATAGTCATGCGCACCAGGTGACTCCAGACCGTCAACAGGCTACTAGGTGCAAAAGATTAATATCACTGAAAGTAGGAACTTGGAATGTTAGAACAATGAATGCAGATGGAAAATTAGAAAACATCAAAAAAGAAATGGAGAGAGAGAAGATTAACATATTAGGAATATCGGAAACGAGATGGAAAGGAGCAGGGATAAGGACAGGAGAGGATTGTAAGATTATTTACTCTGGGGGAGAAGAACAGCAAAGAGGTGTAGCCATTATATTAGATAAGCAAACATCAAATTCTGTCAAAGGATATCTGGCTGTGTCAGACAGAGTTCTATTAGTAAAATTAAACGGAAGACCTTTTAAAATAAATGTCATTCAAGTATATGCCCCAACAAGTGAATGCAGTGAAGAAAGTATAGAGGAATTTTATAATGACATGGAGTCTGCTTTGAAGAATTGCAAAAAAAATCAGAAATAAATATCATAATGGGTGATTTCAACGCAAAAAGTAGGAAAGCAAGCGATGGATGCAGTGTAGGCTACCATGGTTTGGGAGAGAGAAATGAAAGAGGATACAGACTTGTAGAATGGGCAAAAGAACAAGAAATGGTTGTAGGAAACAACTGGTTTAAACAGCATCCTAGAAGATTATGGACATGGAGGAGTCCAGACAGCAGGATTTAAAACCAGATAGATTACATCCTGATTAGCAAAAGATTTCGAAATGCGTTAACAGTCGTAAAAACAGTTCCAAATGCAGACTGTTACAGTGATCACAGATTAATTACAGGCACATTGAGGGTAAAGTTAAAGAAAGTCAAGTATACAGCAGGAAACCCTAAATATGACTTGTGCAAATTGAAAACTGACAAAGAAATACAAGATAATTTTAACATAGAAGTAAAGAACAAATTTGATTTATTGTCTGATCTAGAGATCCTATTTCAAGATGTAGATGATCAATGGGAAATGCTGAAGAATTCAATCAGTTGTGCAGCAGAAAAAACTATTCCAAAAGTAAAGAAAGTGGGCCGTAAGACATGGATGACTGAAGAAATTTTACAACTAATGGAAACAAGAAGACAGAACAAAAATAATCCTGCCAAATATGAAGAAATTCACAGAAAAGTCAGAACCTTATGTAAGGAGGCAAAAAGAACATGGCTTGAGAAAAACTGCAGAAGAACAACACAACAGTAAAAATGCGAAACTAATGCACAAAAGAATTCAGGAGCTTACTAATCAAAGAACAAGTACATCAGCAGGCTGCCTAAAGACAAAAGATGGAAGAATCATAATAGAAAAATATCAGATCTTACATGTATGGTCAGATTACGTGAAAAACCTTTATGACGATAACAGAGACGAACAGTATGATGTTCAAAATAATAATGAAGGACCAGCAATTTTGAAGATGGAGGTTCAGAATGCTCTTAACCATATGAAATCTGGCAAGACCCCCGGTTCAGACAGCGTCACAACAGAAATGATTAATGCTTTAGAAGAATATGGAATAGATAAAGTTACCAGTCTGCTTAATACAATATATGATACTGGAAATATACCTCAGGAGTTATGTAATTCTGTATTTATTGCAATCCCAAAGAAATCAGGAGCCTTGGAATGTGATCAGCATCGAACAATTCGTATAATGAGTCAAATCACGAAGATTTTGCTAAGAATTATCATGCAAAGAGTTAGAAGGAAAATACAACCTGAAATAGGAGAAGAACAATGTGGGTTTGTAGAAGGCAAGGGTACAGTAAATGCTGTGTGTATACTGAGAACCGTAATCGAACGTTCTATAGAAGTAAACAAAGATCTACACCTTTGCCTTATTGACTACACAAAGGCTTTCGATAAAGTGAGACATGTCAACATGATAAGGATGCTTGAAGGATTTACAGATTGATGGAAAAGACCTTAGACTTGTAAAAAAACATATATTGGAAACAACAAGCTGCCATAAGAGTTGATAATGAAGTAAATCAAATCAAATCAAATCAAATCAACTTTATTAGGGTCACAAATTGGGCGCGCAGGCCCGTCTTACATTCGGCCCTTCCAATCACTCGTCGTTCATTCATCAAGAGCATTATACATTTACATAGGAAGAAAAATAAACATTGTGAAATGAATGTTGTAAACATAAACAAGGCAAATTACCATGTTATGAGGCCCATCTCCCACCTACCCATACATCACCCACCCACACACACACCCCCACCTACCCACACACACGCACACCAAGGGACACATACATACCCCACCAACCGACCCATCCCCCTTCCGCACATCCCCCACCCACACACTCTCCCCTCACCTGTTCCCCCAACCAAAACACACTCGCCACCCACAAACATCTCCCCACCAACCCACACATCCCACGCCCACCCACATACACATCCTAACCCACACATCCTCTCCCCATCCACACCTCAAACCTCCCATCCCTCAGCCACATCTCCATTGACCACATATTCACCACCCACGCACACAATCCCCCACCAACCCACACATCGCACATCTACTCACACATCCCCAAACCATGCACACACATCCCCACCAACTGACATCTCTCCCCCCCCCCCCACACACACACATCTCCCTAACCACCCATACATCCCCAATCCTCTCACACACACACCCCACCACCCACACATACATCCTCCACCCACCCATACATGTCTTAACCCAATCCCCCACTACACAATCCCCCACCCGCACATCACATACATCCCCTACCACGCAATATTCCCAACCCACGCACCGCACACACACATATCCCTCTCCAACACATCCCACACCCACATACCACCACACATCCCCACCTACACACCACACACATATCCCCCACCCACATACCGCACAATATTCCCACCCACACCCACACAGATACCCTTACCCATCCACTCCACATACCCCCACCCACACACCAAAAAAATCCCCCATCCACACACACATACCTCACCCACACAATATCCCTAACCAACTCACCACACACGTCTCCCCACCCACACACGCATTCCCAACCCGTCCACAAACACACACTCACTCACGCACACATCCTCCACTAAGCACCCACACACCCTCACCCGCCCACCCCAACCAAACATCTTTCGATCACAATACCCCTACCCACACACATCCTCCACCCACACACGCATCCCACCCCGACACATACACATCCCTCACCCACCTACACATCCCTAAACCACTATCACACACCCACCCACACATTCCCCATCCACGCACACATCTCCCACCCACACACCCCCCACATACTTCCCCAACAACCCCACCCATACACACATTCCCCGCACCCATCACACACATCCCCCACACCACACACTATCCCCCACCCACACACATATCCTCACCCATACCACCACACCACCACCCGTAAGATGTTTCTCTGATTTCTATTTATATATATATATATATATATATATTAATCTGTCTGCTCGTTTGTTTGTAACGAAACATCAAGTAAGCCAATATCAGCCTATTAAGAGAGGTGTGAGACAGGGATGTGTAATGTCTCCAGATCTGTTTTCCCTGTACAGTGAAAGTATTTTCATAAATATTGAAGATATGGAAGGAATCAACATTGGGGGACGATGCATCAATAACATTAGATATGCAGATGATACAGTCTTGATTGCAGACAATGAACAGGACCTGCAATATTTAGTAGATGCGGTTGTTACACACAGTGAACAACTAGGGTTAGAATTAAATTGTAAAAAGACACAGATTATGGTCGTCACTAGGAAGAACGAAATACCACAATGTAATATACAAGTAAATGGGAATATTCTTCAACAAGTGAATAGGTACAATTATCTCGGAACAGTAATAACATCTGATGGGAGATGCCTTGAAGAGATTAGAACAAGAATCGCCATGGCAAAAGTAGCCTTTAGCAAGATGAAAAACATACTGACCAATAAAAAGATGTCAATTGAAACGAGAAAAATAGTGTTGAGATGCTACATTGAACCTGTACTTTTATATGGATGTAAACTTCGACAATGAGCAGTCAGGCTGAAAAACATCTGATGGCTGTAGAAATGTGGTTTCTGAGGAAAATGCAAAGAATACCATGGACAGCCATAAAGACCAATGAACACGTTCTTCAAGAAACAAATGAAGCATCGTAAACTGATTAGAGACATTAGACGTAGACAGTCACAATTTTTTGGGCATGTTATGAGAAGAAATGATTTGGAGAACTTGGTAACAACTGGTAAGATCGAGGGGAAGACCTAGAAGCAAGTACCTGGATGGCTTGACCTTGTGGCATCATCGAGATAGAAACACGGAGCTGATCCACGACTCTGGTGATCGAGTGAGATGGCAGAACATGACCGCCCACTCTTACCGGCATGGCACATGATGGATAGATGAATAATAATAATAATAATAATAATAATAATAATAATAATAATAAAAATAATAATAATAGGAAGACGAGGAAGACCTGGAGAAGGAAAAAAAAAGGGGGGGGGGGAAGGAAGACGAGAACGACTGTTTCCTGCCTCATGTATAGAGTTTCTTCCGTTTTCTGTCTGACATTGGTCAGGTGTCAGCTCTGTCTGATTTCTATAAATATATATATATATATATATATATATATATATATATATATATATATATATATATATATATATATATATATATATATATATATATTAATCTGTCTGCTCTTTTGTTTGTCTGTCTACTTAGCACTCTTGTAATCATTATTCCTTTCTGCTCTATATCTGACTCATGTTCTGTCTGTCTGTCTGTCTGTCTGTCTGTCTGTCTGTCTGTCTGTCTGTCTGTCTGTCTGTCTGTCTGTCTCTCTCTCTCTCTCTCTCTCTCTCTCTCTCTCTCTCTCTCTCTCTCTCTCTCTCTCTCTCTCGCTCTGTCTGTCTGTCTTTCCATCTTTCTTTCTTTCCTGGTTTGTTCATATCTCTCAGTTCACATCTTTGTAAAGAACTACCATAAAGGGTTGTTTACCTTTCCTCTATACCCCGACCCTTCACTTATCATTTTGACCCATTATTCTGTTTCGTCAGTTATTTCCAGCATTTCTTCACATGATTCAATGAATCCTTTCCATGTCTCTTTTCTTTCCTTCTTTATGTCTCTCTGGTTTGTCTCTACCCTCCCCTCTTCCCCACACCTCTTCAAAGAAGCTAATCTTACCGCAACAAACGACGTAACAGGTTGAAATCATGACACACCCTAATGTCTAATTGATTCGCGATTTATAAATCAATAGCCCTGAAACAGTCTCCTTTCACCGGAAGCAAGCTATTCGTGATCTCGCCAATATGGCCGCCAATGGGGATTACCCAGAGACGTCTGCACAGCTAGGGGGCCGCAATGACGTCAATGGGCGATATGGCCAGGTCCTCTGTTGGGGGAACAATGGACATGAAAGGTCACAGCAATCTGGACCGGGGATGTGCATACATGTGCATGTGTGCGTGAGCAGACAATCCCAGTAAGAGAACATATCAGTAAACAATGGCGAAGTGCATGCAGTTTAAGTGGGGGTGTTAGAATGGGGAGTAAACAGAGTAGTGGAGAGAAATTACATAGTTCATAATAGTTTGCAGGGAAGCTGTTATTTTAAGAAGCCAAAGATAGTACTTGCCGGGCTCCCTGGCCTAGGCGTTAGCGACTTTCTCCGTAATCACGTATACTCTCGCGAGTAACGTGACGTGCGCGATAATCGATGGCGGTTCTAGCCGCGTCCATAACTTAACGGTATGTGAGCCCGGCGCTCAGAAAGCAATGGCAAACTACTGAGCGTAATCTTGCCAAGAAATCAACAATCAGCTGAAAGATGCTGATATTGACAGCGATGTTCTGTAAATGGATAAGAAATCAACAATCAGCTGAAAGATGCTAATATTTACAGCAATGTTCTGTAAAGGAATATGCGAACACAAAAAAAAGGATAGTTCTTAATCTCTTTCTTTTCGTCCGTTCGCTTTGCACTCAAGCGTAGTTCATATTCCTGTTATTACGCAAAATGCACTGGACTAATATTTGCGTGTGGTTTAGCTTTCCCTATTACCAGTGTCCTTTCGCCATCAGGTGAATCCACTCCGACCACTGAGGTTCTTGTAATTTACTTCCCGAAGTCAAGGACGAGAAGCCAACATTTTAGTCCAAATGACCGGTGTAGATGCTGAACCCGCTATATTGGTATCAGCACATCGGAAGTTTAAGACTGAATGCTCTTTTCCATTCGGCCATGATGAAATAATTCGCTTCTATAGGGAGTTCGTTCTTCACACCAGCATTACGTTGGACACAAACGTTGACGTCTCGTTCAGAAAATAATGAGAAACTACCGAGCGTAGTACTGCCGACAAAATCAACCTGGGGCTGAAAGATATATTGATAAAAGACAACAGAATAACATACTTCGAACAGACTACAGAATAACATACGTCAGACAGAAAACTTAATAACATACGTCATACAGAAAGCAGAATAACATACGTCAGACGGACATTTAATTACATACGTCAGACAGACTACTAGGATAACATACTCAGAAGGAAAACTCAATAATATTATACGTCAGACAGACAACAAAATAACATACGTCAGACAGAAAACTTAATAACATACGTCAGTGTGACATTTTTATCACACATCATTCGCTCCAAAGTTGCACCACAACTCATAAACCGGACAATAAGACCTGCCTCACACTTTTGCGCATCGTACATGATTACATCAGCTCTAAAAATAGATCTGACATCACTTTGACAAGCAGGTCAGCGTTCGAAACTCAAAAGATGATTGGAGAGGTGTAACCTTTGTGGCGTGCCAAAATGCTTTCTGGGATAGCCCAAGGCCCAAACGCTTACATTCAAATTAGGATTCTGAGAGAACCAGTTGTGTGTTTTTCATATCGGAATATTTTAATTTGGTGTTCCTCACAATTCAATGGTAAGAGAGCTTCTGTGGTGAATATTTAGGTGTAGTAAGATGTACAAGTACAGGTAAAGCTTTGTCTCTGTGAGATATGTGTGTGTATCACGTTCCAGCACTTAAGAATATGTGTTTTCAATTTTAAGATAGCCGCACATTCTTGTCCCTTGTGCTGCAAATGGCGGAAACTGCCATCACTGTTCTAAGATATCTAACTTCGCCTTTATCTTTGAGCATTGCTGTGCATTGAATCTTAATCTGTAGGAAGAGACAAGCCTGGACACCTTCATGCTGTTCTTATTATAAAACCTTATAACCTCTTAGTTCATGCAAGAGCCTGGTTTAGAAAAGACAAGCTGTAACGTCTGTGCTGACCACTGCTTCCTTCTAATCTACAGCCACCTTCAACACATGGGAATGAAAGAAGGAGAGAACGAATGTCTCCCCTTCTGTCTTTATTTGTTCGTGGCGTTGAGAGAGATTTATGTGCAAAACTGGTAAGCATTGTAATCAGATCCAGCGTAGTAAACTGCTGTGATATATTTCGTACAGAGATTGCATAATGACTACTACAGCATACCGCACTCATGTCGAACTGACATCAGGCTAACAAACCAGATTAGGCACACAAAACCTTGTCCTCAGGTTGAGCTGAAAGGGACTAAATGTTCATGCACTCAGGCAAACGAAGAAGAGGAAGATTAGCATTGGTATGAGAGAAAGGGCTGTAGCTTTGTTATCTCGTATCTATAACTATGTGTACATGTTATTGTCAATGGGTGAGAGGCGGAGTGAAATTTCTCAATGAGTACTTCCTCTGTAAATTAATATTCATTTCATGAACATAACAATACTTGTACCATCTTAAGAATGAAGATATTCATCTTATCCTTTTATGCACTGTAACTACTAACCAGCATGGGAAATATAATTTACAATAATGCACCCCCGTTTGGAAAAGTAAGTAAAGGAGGATATGCTTTCATGCATTATAACTTCTGATTAGCATGGGGAGATATCATTCAGATTATCACACCCCTGGTTAGAATAGTAAGTAAAGGAAAGAAAATGGCGGAGGAGATGAGAAAGAATTAAACAGGAACTGTAAACTGGCAAACTAAACATCTGATGCAGCCCTGGTTTGGAAATATGAGTTAACATAAATGATCATACCATCATAACTTCCATTCTGTATCATTGCGGTTCAGGATCAAATCTTGATGTGTAGATTTTACTCATATGTCTCTATCAGACCTCTAAGCTTTGTCATTTCCTGTTGTCTGTGTCCTCTATGAGAATACCAGTACATACAGATCACTATGACTACCAGAGCAAAAGAAGATCTGGCTTTCCAGATAACAGATGCCAGTCAACAGTTTAGATTGAACCAGTACAAAGGAGAGACACTGTAGTAGATCTCAACCTATAGATACTGCCTGATTCTTCTTCTTTCTAAAACTTCTACCTGCAGCCATCTTTTCATTCTTGTCAACTGCACTAACAACTTCAGTTTGACCACATATGAATGGGAGCATTATGTTTATTCAAAAAGGTGAGGAAGGACGGTGTTCGCAGAATAGATGGAAGGATAGACTGGTGAATAGAAGATGGGCCAATCCAGAACAACAATGCCAAGGATCAGTCTAGGAGTGTAGTAGGGAACATCTGCATTGTGTCTAAGGATTTGGTCAGTTTTCCCAGCATTTGTTAAAACCTAGAGTCAACATATGTACTCAGAGATGGAATTACATGTCACAGTGGAACTGCCAACCCCCTACCTCCAGCAAATATATAAGTGCTAATTTGTTTCTTGGACGTCCTATCAAATCCATCAAGTCATACCAATCCACACCACCAACCTAAGATGAACATGGTCACCATCTGACTTATTCATAGTAAAACATACAAAGGACTGAGAACTTTAGAACAAATGAACTCAGGTCTAATGTGTAAGAGATTTTTATTTCAGAACAACATGGATCCTTATATCATCAACATAGTCAAGTATTTAAATGATCAGACATTGGTAGGAGAAGAACTGTGGAAGGGCTCAGTGTGTCATTCTATGAAATAACTCACTCATAAAACCAGTTGTGTACAAATGATCTACAAATGACATTAGGATGCATCAAACTGTGTATACTGATGTGTTATTTATGTTTTAAAGATGCACCAATTGCTTCTTCATCCACAGGATTTATAGTAAATAAACTGATATTAATTTACCTCCTTATCTTGTCAAGTACCTCGTGATGTGCCAACTTTTCATATGTGTTTAATTATTGTTATTAAACAACATCGAAGAATTTGTAACGGAAAGTGGCTGGGTAACCACGAACAGTCAGTAAATTCCTGGTCTATTGTAAGCTCCCAGGTTCCAAATTGTTCATAAGGGAGAACTTTACATTATATACATTTTATATATATTTTCTGTAACCGTTTCACTAAGGAAAATGGATACAGGTAGGGGTTCAATGAGCTAAACATTTTCTGTTCTCCTAATTCGTTTTGGGAAGGTGAAAATTGGAGTGGAACCATCAATATAACCGGGACCTCCCTAGATATCCTGAGCTACCATGGGTCACTTTGGCTTCCAGCGACCTGTCCACTCCATATGAAATTAGTCCCATTACTCTAGCATGACTTCATAAGGGAGTAGGCTTCAGTGGGTACTGCACCTTCCTTCCCAACATACCACAGTCAGATAGAAAACAGAATACCATACGTCAGACAGAAAACAGATTAACATACGTTAGACAGAAAAAAGAATAACATACTTCAGACATAATACATAATGACATACGTTAGACAGATAAGAGAATAACATATGCCAGACAGAAAACAGAATAACATGCATTATACTGTAAACAGAATGACATACCAGACAGACAACAAAATGAATACCAGACAGACAGATAGACAGACAGACAGAGAAACAGGCTAGCACAGGACATGCAACATTTTACAAACAGCCTTACATCAGACGGCATTGTCGCTTGTTGACAGTGCCCAACATGTGGAGTCGAGAGTTCCACATCAGATGGCATTGTGGCTTGTTGACAGTGCCCAACATGTGGAGTCGAGAGTTCCACACCAGATGGCATTGTCGCTTGTTGACAGTGCCCAACATGTGGAGTCGAGAGTTCCACACCAGACAGCATTGTGGCTTGTTGACAGTGCCCAACATGTGGAGTCGAGAGTTCCACATCAGATGGCATTGTGGCTTGTTGACAGTGCCCAACATGTGGAGTCGAGAGTTCCACATCAGATGGCATTGTCGCTTGTTGACAGTGCCCAACATATGGAGTCGAGTGTTCCACACCAGATGGCATTGTGGCTTGTTGACAGTGCCCAACATGTGGAGTCGAGTGTTCCACACCAGACGGCATTGTCGCTTGTTGACAGTGCCCAACATATGGAGTCGAGTGTTCCACACCAGATGGCATTGTCGCTTGTTGACAGTGCCCAACTTGTGGAGTCGAGAGTTCCACATCACATGGCATTGTCGCTTGTTGACAGTGCCCAGCATGTGGAGTCGAGAGTTCCACACCAGATGGCATTGTCGCTTGTTGGCAGTCCCCAACATGTGGAGTCGAGTGTTCCACACCAAACGGCATTGTCGCTTGTTAGCAGTCCCCAACATGTGGAGTCGAGAGTTCCACACCAGACAGCATTGTGGCTTGTTGACAGTGCCCAACATGTGGAGTCCAGAGTTCCACATCAGCTGCGGAATATCTGTAAGCAGACCGCCTAGCGTTGAGCGCCACAGTATGAGCGTCAGTCATTCAGAAAACAGTTGCAAACGACTGCACCTGAAAATTGTCTAGTAAAGCAAAGACAGTCCAATAATTCTGGGGTAGAATGTGACATCCTGTAAAGGACATGCGTCTAACTGAATCCTCTCCTCAAGTAGAACATTATATAATTACAAGAAACAGACGGAGACCAGTACGACCGAATAGATAAGGGCGCTCGTTCTTAAACTTCCGCTGCGTTGATGCCGATGTAGCGGGTTCAACTCCTACACAGGTAAACCTGACTAAAATGTTGACTTTGGGTCATTGACTTGTGGAAGTATATCATAAGTACATCTGACGTCGGTGTGGGTTCGCAAAAATCAGTTCAATGCACTTGAAGTAATAGCATGTGTTTGGATTACGCTTGAGTTTAAAGCGAACGAACTCAATAAAAACAAACAAAAACAGACAAAATAAATAAAAAACAAAACAAAACAGGTGAATCGATACAGCTATCTGCAAACAATTACAACATGTGACGGATGATGCCTCGTTGAGATTATAACTAAATTGGCAGGAAGTTATTTTTTGTAAGGTACAAAAAAGAGCTGAATATTGAAGAGGGTTGGCTATTAAAGACGATAAAACAAAGACAATTGATATATTTTGGTCACTTGAAACGTAATGAAAGTTTGGAGAGAACAATAATGGAGTGGTATATGCCTGGAAGAGAGGAAGAGGAAGGCCAAAGAGAAATGGATGCAGGATGTGGCGGATGATCTCTAGATGGATGTATCAGACGCGGGACATCTTCCTTGTGATCGAGCAGTTTTCCGAAGGATTGTTATGGCAGCGAGGTTCTGCAAAGGACATGCTACTGAATGAATGAATGAATGAATGAATGAATGAATGAATGAATGAATGAATGAATGAATGAATGACAAAACATAATCACCAATGAAAAGCTGTCAAGTCAAGTGAAAAGAAAACTGATGAAGTGCAATAAAAAGTCTAAATTGTTATATACATGTCCGATACGAATAATAAGCAGACATACTTGAGAAAAATTTAATGACAGTGGAAGCTTGGTTTCTAGGGAAAATACAAAGAATACCACAGACGGAAAGTAAAGCAAAAGCGACAGTCCTGCAAGAAACAAATGAAAACTGTAAATTGATTAATCAGAAATTCACAGCCAAAATTCTTTGGACACAGTATGAGGACAAGAAAGCTTGAAAACTTAGTGACAACAGGGACATGTTATGGTAAAAGAGCAAGGGTAAGGCAAAGACATAGATACTTAGTTAGGCCACATGGTATAATGGGAACAAGAACAACACAGAGCTGATCATAGACTAGAGATCTGTCAGTCGTCATGATGTTTTCTAATACCTCTCTTCTCATTACACCAATAAAGTACCCCTCGTTTCATTACACAATCAAAGTACCTCTATTCTCATTACATGAATAAAGTACCTCTCTTGCATTACATGAATAAAGTACCTCGCTTCTCATAGAACGAATAAAATACCCCTTTCCTCATTACACGACCAAAGTACCTCTTTTCTCATTACATGATCAAAGTCTGAGGAGACGTCAAATGAAAACCTTTAAAATGTGATATAAATTACAATAACCATGCCGCTGTCTTGTAGCCTGTCAATATTGTTGTTATGGATATCAAGAGCGTTGAGTAGACGAACACGGTGCCGTCATAAGGACAGTTTAAAGATGTCCGTCCTACTTTTGGTATGCACCAAAGAGGAACGAACGAACGAACAAACGAACGAAAGAACGAACGAAATTTATTTTAAAAAGGTAACAAATTAGGCACGCAGGCCCGTCTTACATTGGGCCCTTTCAATCACTCATCTTTCATTCCTCAAATGTCATGTTACGTTTACATAGGGACAAAAAAAAAACACATTGTCAAATGGATTTTGTAAGCATAAACAATGCATATTACGTATGATACATTCACATGGGGGAAAAACATTGTCAAATGAAAGTTGTAAACATAAACAGTGCATATTGCAATGTTGTGAGACACATCCCCCATCCACCCTCACACCCCACAGCCTTCCACACATCCCGCAGCCACCCACACATCCCCCACCCACCACACATCCCCCCCCCCACCCACACATACCTCCATGCACTCACATAGACCAAAGCAAACACACATGCCTCCACCCATCCACTGATCCCCCACCCACACACATTTCCCCACCCACACACACATCCCCCACCCATCTCATAACCGACAAGCATACACCCACCCACATATTCTCCACCACCCACCCACCCTCAACCACCCTGCACAACGCAATCACAAAACCACATACACATACACCCGTCAACCCACACATCCCGCACCTATCCACACACACATCCCGCACCCTCACAATTTCCCCACCCACCCACACACACATCAGCCAACCTACACCCACTCACCCACCCAATACCCGCCAGCTCTCAACTTCACATCCCCCACCTATACACACATCCCCACCACAAACACATCTCCCTACCTGCCCACACATATCCCTCACCCATAAACACCCAAAAACACACACCTCCCACCCACACACACCCCACCACCCACATATACCCCACCACATACATCCGCCGCTCACACACATCTTCCCACAAACACACACATTCCCAACCCATACACTCATCTCTCACACACATCCACCCATTCACGTACTCATCCATCAACCACTCACACCCACACATCACCCACCCGCCCATCAACACATGCATCTCTCATCTACCCTCCCACCCACACACACCCCAACCACCCAGCCAAACACACATCTTCCAATCTCACATAAATCCTTCATCCACCTGCACACCCCACACCTCCCCCACCTCTCACACATCTCCCCTCCCACACAAAACTCCACCAATAAACACATCCCCCTACACACACACACATCCCCCACATGCATTCCCCATACACATCCCCGCCCACACATCTCTCACCCACATACACATCTTTTCACCCACCCACACACTTCCACCTACAAACATCCTCACCACCCACACATACATCCTCCACCCACTCGCATTTACCACATCCACACTCACACACTCTCACCCACACAGACATATCCCATTCACAGACACCCCCTCCCACACTCATCCCCCACACCCATTAGACACCCATTCCCCAAGCCATACAATATCCTACACACCCATTCACCCACCCAAATACACATTCCCTACCCACACCCCCGCCCCAATACACCAACACCCACATACTTCCAATCATCCTCCCAAATATCCCTCCACATACACATCCCTTACACGCACATACACCCCCCACCGACTACACATCACTTCACCCATCCACATATCACTCATCAACCCATACACATCCCCCACACACAACCCCTCCACACAAACATTCCCCCCCCCCCCCCCCACCACACACACATCCCTCACATACACACCCACACACACATCCTCACATCTAGACACATACATGATGCCCCACATGATTACTGAAACTAAAGGAACAAACTCCCACACTTTACACATAGCTGAGACACTGACGATTGTCGTGAGCATTCTCGCAAAAATTGTAAGAAGTGGAGAAAAAATTATACATATACATTGTGTAGCGTAAAAATTAGTGATGCAATTCAACTCTCTCTTTTCTGTCTGTCTGTCTGTCTCTCTCTCTCTCTCTCTCTCTCTCTCTCTCTCTCTCTCTCTCTCTTTCTCTCTCTCTTTCTCTCTCTCTCTCTCTCTCTCTCTCTCTCTCTCTCTCTCTCTCTCTCTCTCTCTCTCTCCCACTCACTAACTCTCTCACTCACATCACAGTAATGTTATATTATACATGATAAAATCAAGTGGCATACAAAATGATAATATGAAAGATGAGAATACACACAAACAATATGGGATGGAGAAGCGTTCTGTTACCTGTTTCTTTTTTTTTTTAAATCAGTGAAGGGATGAAACCTATAGACATTCAGCGGTGAATGAAGGTCCAGTATGGTGATGTATGTCTTTCAGTCCAGCAATTGTGTGAGTGGAGTCGGAAGGTCCAATATGGTGATGTATGTCTGTCAGTCTAGCAAGTGTATGGGTGGAGTAGGAAGTTTCTAAACATTTCGGTCCGATGAAGAGGTACAGCAGGTGGTACATGATTGGTTATACAGGCGACCAAGAGCAATTCTGATTTACAGGAATCCTTGCACTTTATCGGCGCTGGAGGATTTGCATTGAACGCAGTGGTGACTACATCGACAAATGAAACGTTTGTTCTTTATTTATTTTTCCCCGGAACATAAAACATGTATGCTTTTCACTTGAAGCCCCTTTCGTATGTTTGGAGCTCTTCGTGACAAAGATGCTCAGTGGTCATCCCCTAGCGCAGAAGAAATGGGGTTTGGCGGCGGCAAACTGTTCGCAGCGCCATCATGCCTTCTATACGAGGGTCTGGTCCTTTCTGTTTTTTTTAAAAAGTATGCTATGACGATCCTGACTCTCAATCATAAGCAGATGGAAAAGATACAGATGAAACAAACATAAGTTACGCTTATTATACTTGGGGGTTCAATAGATACAGAACGCATGGCGATGCGTTATCTTCTTCATTTCCCGGCCATGGGGTCAGAATCCAAATTTTCCGAACACGTGCCTACCTCAGAGTCAATGCAAACACTGCGTCGTGAAATAAAGAAGGTAAAGGGTAGCAGATTAAAAAGAGGAAAGTCGTGGATGAGTCAAGCCGAAGACATTCTTCAACAGGTCTGTTCACTTGAGGACTTAAGACCTAACGAGGAGTGGGTATAAATGCCAACAGCGTTCCGTGCGTCCTGTTCAATTTGCATTCAACGGAACAGAAAATACAGACAAGAAAATCCGACTGCTGTAGAGGCGGAAGTACAGGATTTTTCTAGAATTCTTTAGAGCGTGATGCTGTCATTTACACGGATGGGTCGATTGTTTGACAAGTGAGTTAATGGGCCTTTACGGCTCAGGCCGGAGGGAGAATTGCGAAGGAACAGTCTAGTGCTTTTGCTTTGACCATGAGTAGCCTGACTATGGAAGTCATGGCAGTAAGTAAAGTAATAACATGGCTCGAGACACAGAAATTCACTCGGGCATGCTTCCTTAGTGACTCAATGAATATGCTCAGATAGATTGGATCCGAAGACAGGGTTATGTCCCTTGGGCGGTCACGGCTGGCAAAGATTAGTTTCATTTTCGTGCCGGGACATGCGGGTGTACAAAGAATGTAGACTGTGTAGGCAGACTGACAGGCTTGCAGGTAAGGCTACTGAGGTCGGACGAGCGAAGGACAAGGCTGATATACTGAGTGCATTCCTGATAAGTAAGACGTTTGCGGAAACCAAGTGATATCTGTGAATCTACAACCATGGTCAGACCGCGAGAACAGCAAGTTAAAAGAGGTGTGGCCTGGCAAGAACACTATACAGGAAGCCAAAGCAGATTAATAAACCAACACAGAACTGGTGTCGTGAGCCGCTACACGCTGCGGGATTTGCTGAAGAGGGGATCTGAGCACTTATGGACAGTAATTCGAAGTGCAATGAGGATGATCTGTCGACTAACTAACAAACTTTCCATCCCGTTATTCGGTTTGCGAGTGCCGCTTTTTTTCCGGACCTCCCGGGGGTCGTCGCCAGATTTAAGGAGTTCGTGCCCCGTGTGGACCTTTCCACAGAATGTTATCTTCTCTTTGGAGAGATACTGAACACCGGGAAAAAGCTCGATCCAGTGAAGTCGACCTCTTGGATTTTATCTCCTTTTATATTTATATGTAATGGCATTCATCTATTAGCCTTTTATATTTATATATAATGTTTATTATACTTTTCGGGTAGTCGTGGCTAGTTACTCCGGTAGTCCAATGTATTCACAACATTCGTCTCAGAAACCACATCTCATTAGGCCCCAAGGTCTTCCTAATATCTTCATTCACATTCCATTATTCACTACCCCACAGTAAAGCAGGTTCTATACAATATTTCAATACCCCCTTTCTAACATTCAATGGCATTGATTTCACACGTATACACAAACCTGTTAAGTAACTAACTGTATTCATAACCATACATCTTATTTGTATTTCCAAATAAAATCCTTCATCTGTCTTGAGAAATGAAGAAGTTTCATCAACCGCAGTTTTTAAGACATGTTTTCTGGAAAAAGTTCACATCTAAGGTTAAACATTACCCTTTGCTATTTCTAACATCCATGTTTCGTCGCTCTTATTTGCTTGTGAATAAAAAGTGTTCTTTGGCGTTACATTTTTAACCACATCTTTGCTCCTGTTTGTGTTTGTACAACGCATTCTAATTTGTGATATCAAGTGTCCGTGCGCTGATGCACTTTTTTTAAAGCCGCCTGCAGTGAAGTTTCTTCAATAGGTTTCTACATGCTGTTTATCATCTTGCGAGGCAACATTTTCAGGTTAATAAAGAATGTATTTTGGGGGCACGAATCCGAGATCGGATTTGAGAAGAACTTAATTAATTCAGAACAATTAATACAGGGGTTACGCAGGAGTGTGGTAAGTGGCTCAGAGATTGGGACGTTCGACTCCGACTCATGCGGTTCCATTTACTCTGTGGTTTATGAATGTATATAAAGACAGAAATAATGAAAGAAAGATGGAAAGACACACAGAACGACAGACAGACAGACAGACAGACAGACAGACAGACAGACAGACAGACAGACAGACATAAAAGAAGAAGAAGAAGAAGAAGAAGAAGAAGAAGAAGAAGAAGAAGAAGAAGAAGAAGAAGAAGAAGAAGAAGAAGAAGAAGAAGACGAAAATAATGAAGAAGAAGAAGAAGAAGAAGAAGAAGAAGAAGAAGAAGAAGAAGAAGAAGAAGAAGAAGAAGAAGAAGAAGAAGAAGAAGAAGAAGAAGAAGAAGAAGGAAAAGGATGAGGTGGAGGAGGCGGCAGAGGAGGAGGAGGAGCAGGAGGAGGAGGTTGTCGACGACGACGAAAAGAAGAACAAGGAGAAAAAGAAGAAGAAACTACACATGCTGTGCATACGAACCATTCTTCAGTTTAATTTATTAGGTATTTAGCACTTATATAGTTGTGAAATACTTTTCAGCTGGTCTTGAATGGAAAAATAGTGCGTCATGAAGAACGTCCAAACTATCTAGCAGTCACATTTGATCGTCGCCTGACATGGAAGACACAGGTTGAGAAAAATCTAACAAGAGCAAGGCAAAGAATGGCAATCATGAAAAAGCTTGCTGGAACAATGTGGGGAGCAGATGAGAAAGTTCTCAAGAAGTTATACAGTTGACAGGTGAGGCGAGTACTGGAATATGGCATCGCAGCTTGGGCAACAGCAGTTATGTCAAACTTTTACAAAATAAGTCTAAAATCAAGGAATGTGTATCATAACTGAAAGCTTGAAGGCAACGCCTATTAACGAACTAGAAAAGATCACTTGTTTAAAACCAATGCAGGATAGAAGAGATAGTAGACCCCAGGAACAAGCAGAAAAATGTAGAAGATTGACAGATCAGCCTATGTATAAAAGTTTTAATGGTTTCGGAAAGGGAAGACTGTAGCGTAGCAACTTTCTAAAAACTGCGAAACGAAAGATTAGGGCAGATCCTATACTTAACAAATCAACAGTCAAACCCATTTACAATGCACACAAGTTCCCAGCTTGGAGACAGCAGCAAGTGCCTGAGATTACAGAAAACTTTACTGGTATTGAGAAAAAGAACACCCGGAATGAAATAGAAAGCAAGAAAAATCGTCCTAAACTACATAAAGGAACATTACAAGTAGCAATTGGACCCGTGCATAAACAGATGGATCAGCCAAAAATTCAACAGAAAATGGACGAGGAGGAATTCGTCTACATTAAAAAAAAACAAAAAAACAAAAAACAAAACAACAACAACATAAAAGTGGAGTGAAAAAAATACAGTCAGTGGCAACTGGAACATTGTCAAGTAACTTTAAAGCAGAGGTATAGGCTTTGAAAACTGCAGCAGAACTGCTCTTGATGGAGGAAAATAAAAGAAGCAAATAGCTATATTCACAGATGCAAAGTCATCTGTCTCAATACTGAAGAGCAAAAACAACACAGAATTAGCAGACCAAAGAGCAGCACTCCATGGACTATGTCAGAAATCCAAAAAAGTTGTAATAATCACATTGCAGTATACCTGGAAATGGAGAGGCTGAGAGACTGGCAAAAGAGGGCAGACGACTACCTCAGCCTGACATAGACATAACCTATTATGAGGCAACAAGCTTTATTAAAAACACTTATAGAATTACAATTGAATCAGAACATCCAGGTCACCAGAAAGATGATGCATATTACAAACTCGACCGAAGTGAACAAATAGCAATCTTCGGTCTCCACACAGGACATAACAGGCTGGAATACCACGTGTTCAATAAACTAAAGATAGGAGAAAACCGATGAATGTAATTATGGAACTGGTAAAATGACATATAGACACTTGCTGCAGGAGTGCCCAATATACGCAGAACAGAGAAAGATATTTTGGCCCACACCTGCTTCATTTGAGGACAAATTCTATTGAGATAGCAACAAGCTCAAGTTGACTGCAGATTACTTTAACTACATTCAGGTGGTCATCTAAAGGTGCACGAAGAAGTACTTAGACTGCTACACTTCATACCACAGGTATGTCGGTAGCAAAAGTGTCTCAGAGGCATGACATGGAATATTGCTTGGCTACTAAATCCATTACGTGGAAAGTCCGAATGAAAAGCTCATTGTGTGGGCGTCATCAAAGATGGAAAAAGCGTCCCAGTGGCACGAAATGGAATATTGTTTGGCTAGCAAATCCATTACGTGGAATATCCAAATCGAAAAATCATTGTGTGGATGTCATCTGCAGACTGCATTTTTCTAGTTTCCGGAGGAGCAGCCTGTGGTGAATGGAAGGCCCAATATACGGAAGTGAGGCTAAGCATCCATGTGCAGGACGTGACGATTCCTTGGGTGAGCCTAGTACCAGAGCGCTTTGTGTCGACTCTGCAATTATGGAAGCCTCCTTGGTTGGCGGAGAATGACCATGGTCTGCTCCTGCCTTCCATTGAGGGATGTTTTTCGGCTGTTCTAAATGGGTCAGCTTGGATGGGGGAGACCACCACAACAGTGAGAATCAAACGTCCTACGAGACCCCCGGGAAGGTTAACCCGATCAACAAATGCCAGCAGAAGTCGGAAGTGTAAACAGGCATAATGCAATCACGTCCGAAAAAACTTTCGGGATGAACGCAGACGAAAAATAAATACTTTTCTTTCTTTCTTTCTTTCTTTCTTTCTTTCTTTCTTTCTTTCTTTCTTTCTTTCTTTCTTTCTTTCTTTCTTTCTTTCTTTCTTTCTTTCTTGCTTTCTTTCTTTCTTTCTTTCTTTCTGTTATGTTCATTCTGTCTGTCTTTGTTATGTAATATAATATAATACATGGATGTTTATGAGCCAGAGTACTCTGACGGTCAGATTTTGCAGATTGTCTTACATTTCCTTCGTTGTGATCCACGATTTTCTAAGAGCTGTTTTATAACAATTAAGTTCATGAGTATTTAAATCCTCAATATAACAGAGAAATGCTATTCGGCTGTGTAATTTTTCTACATCGAAGCTTGCAGGCCCTGGAGATGTGGATATACAGGAAAATGTGTAGTATTTCGTGAAAACAAAACAACAGAGGTTCTTGAAAAACGGAATGAAAAGAGAGTTGATGAAAGAAATAAAAAAGATCCAAGTGAAATACTTCAGCCATGTTAAAAGACATAACACGCTTATGAAATCCATACAGGAGGGTAAGGTTGAAGTCAAGAGAGCAAGGGGTAGACAACGATACAAGTAGGAAGACAACAGCAAGAGATGAACTAACAGCAGTCTGACAGAACGTACAATCAAGGTGAGAGACAGACAGTGTTTGAGATCGATTACAGCCTAACCTTCATTGTGGAGACGGTACGTGATTGATTGGCTGATGCTTGTAGACTAATTGTTCTCATGACATCAACGACAATGATATAAATTATTGTAACAAAATCTTCTGGAAGTATGTTTCAGCTCAGGGCGCGCATGTCTGCCAGCTGGTTGACAATTCCCAAAGCGATATTGATCTCATATTGTTTCTGGCATGTCTTCTTGTTAGGTGTAATTTAATCCACACACCATATTCCGGTTTGTGTTTAAATTTCCTTTGGTATTGTAATTATGTAATCTTCAACTGCTCCAACATAATAAAGGAAGAAATACAAGCTAGAATCAACTCTGGAAATAAGATATACTATGCACTACAACATCTGCTAAAATCAAATACGCTATCTCGTAACACCAAGATCACAATATACAAAACACTGATTAGACCAGTTGTGCTGTATGGCTCTGAAACCTAGAGTACAACTAAAGGAGACGAAGCCTTGTTACAAACCTTTGAGACGCATCTTTGGGCCCATTAGGGATACGCAAAGTGGAGAGTCTAAAAGAAGAAGCAACAAAGACATTTATGATCTGTTTAATGTCCCCGCTAATCACTGGTATCATGAAGGCTAACAGACTGCAATGGCTGGGGCATATAGAAAGAATGTAAGATAATAGGGAAACAAAACTCGCTTACACTCAAGAAATAAATGACCGTAGACCCCGAGGTAGACCAAGAAGACGGTGGAGAGATAATATACATACAGACCTACAAGCACTTGGAATCAGCGACTGGCAAGAGAACGTCAACCAGAGAGACGAATGGAGACGGCTTGTATCTGCAGCAAAGAACCTCAATGGCTCGGAATGCTGAAGAAGAAGAAGAAGAAGAAGAAGAAGAAGAAGAAGAAGAAGAAGAAGAAGAAGAAGAAGAAGAAGAAGAAGAAAATTGTAATTATGCGTTTTATAGACATATTATAATTTGTTAAATGATAAGCAATTAAGATGGGATGGCTTTTGCAGCGCGGTAAACAGATAGGGAGATGGAGGGGCTGAATAAGACAGACAGTTGTTTGTCTATATTAAAAAAAAAAAAGACAATTTTTCTGTTCATCCCCAGCTGTGTGAGCATTTGTGCATTTGCGTCTGTAAAGGTGTATGTGTCAATTATGTGTGTGTGTGTGTGTGTGTGTGTGTGTGTGTGTGTGTGTGTGTGTGGAAAGGAATGTATGCGTGCGTGATTTGCTTTATGTATAGATGAGGATATATGAACGTGAGAGAACGGGGGGGGGGGGGGGGAGAGAGAGAGAGAGAGAGAGAGAGAGAGAGAGAGAGAGGGATAGAGTGAGAGAGTGAGAGAGAGAAGGGAGAGATGGAGAGGGAGAGCGCATGCATGCGTAAATGTTTGTTAGTGTGTTTGTGAATGGAGTGGGTATATGTGCATGCGAGGGAGTGTTTTTGTGTGTATTATTGAGTGGCTATACAACTGTGAGTGTTTGTATAAATGATGTATATATGAATGAATGTGTGTATGCAGGTATATATGTACGTATGTGTTTATGCATATGTGAATGTCTCTCTCTGTGTATGTATGTATGTATGTATGTATGTATGTATGTATGTATGTATGTATGTATGTATGTATGTATGTATGTATGTATGTATGTATGTATGTATGTATGTATGTATGTATGTATGTATGTATGTATGTATGTATGTATGTATGTATGTATGTATGTATGTATGTATGTATGTATGTATGTATGTATGTATGTATGTATGTATGTATGTATGTATGTATGTATGTATGTATGTATGTATGTATGTATGTATGTATGTATGTATGTATGTATGTATGTATGTATGTATGTATGTATGTATGTATGTATGTATGTATGTATGTATGTATGTATGTATGTATGTATGTATGTATGTATGTATGTATGTATGTATGTATGTATGTATGTATGTATGTATGTATGTATGTATGTATGTATGTATGTATGTATGTATGTATGTATGTATGTATGTATGTATGTATGTATGTATGTATGTATGTATGTATGCATGCATGCATGCATGCATGCATGCATGCATGCATGCATGCATGCATGCATGATGTATGTATGTATGTATGTGTGCCTGTCTGCCTTCCTGCTCATAACATGAATGAATCATTGGAAAACGAGATGTAGATTATGAGCTTTACCAAAGCACGACTACAAAAAACAATGGACGTTGTGGTCAAAACCTTCGTCAGCACAGAACAAAAAAAATAGACTAACAAATACACGAACGACACTACATGAAAGTATAAATCTCACTTATCTGTGTCCTAGCTTGAACGGCCATCCATGAATAGCCGTTAAAGCTAGGACACAGATAAGTACAATTTATAAATATAAAAATAAAAAATGGTAATATGCAGGCTTGTCCATGGGATATATTTTTCTGTCCCATCCCATCTTATCCCATGGTAATTTATGCCTGTCCCATCCCATCCCATGGGATTCCCATTATAATATTAATATGGAATACAGTTAAATAAAATTATGAAATTTATGAAAGTTTAGGTTCAGTGTCTACTAAATAGGACTATATGTTCAAAGAGACATGTAAAACGACAGAATTTATTAATTTTAATATACAAGTGTATTTTATTTTAAAAAAAATATTTAAACTAAATATGACAATTCAGTGTCATTCCGATTGACACTCTCATTCTCGATATGTCCAGGATTGCCGCAGGCGATCATTGAACAACAGTTGGACGGGAGGGTAGGACTA
Source organism: Cepaea nemoralis (assembly GCA_014155875.1). NCBI lineage: Eukaryota > Metazoa > Mollusca > Gastropoda > Stylommatophora > Helicidae > Cepaea > Cepaea nemoralis. The sequence continues at coordinate 34,432 of JACEFZ010024762.1, forward strand.
TGTCATTTGCTGACGACATTCTCGTGTATCGACAGGGTCGAGATAGACAGGTGGTTGCCAATGATATGCAGGGCGAACTAGATCGAATTAATTTCCTCATGGTGTGCTGATACCAGGGCGCTTGTCAACCCTGCAAAGGCATCCGTTACATGGTTCTCCCTAACAACCAGTACTGTGAACACAGACCTGCCGGCAGTGAGAATGGATGGGAGCATTTTGAGTATAACCCAGACGATGACATATCTTAGCGTGAGGCTTGATCATAGCCTGTCTTTCAGAGATCATGTCGATTATGCCATAACGAAAGCCCGAAAAGGTTTGTCAGCAATGAGAGCCATGGCGACTGCCAATATCGAGCAAAGACTACTAATACTGCTGTTCCAAGGATTGGTACTTTCAATCATCGAGTATGCCCTGGCCATTCTCACTGTCAGCCCTACACAGATTGGAAGACTTGAAAAGGTACAAAACGAAGCCATGCGCATCATTTTGGGCTGCACTAGAAACACCATCTGTGTAGCAATGAGATACGTCATTGACTTCCCGACAATGAACCACAGGATCAAGATCTGGAGAGTTCGTGCATACTTAAAAAATAAGTGCAGATGAGCGGCACCCTCTGCATGAAGCTATATTCAGAGAAAAGGGTGACAGGCTATAGAGGGGCAAATCATGGAAGGGTCGGGCGGAAGATGTCGTCGAGACAGGACTGCAGTCTTACCAGTATCAACCCCGGCAAGGAATGGGTGCCGGTGCCTCCAGCCTTTAAGTGCACTTTCTCCTGCATTATCACACTCGACAGACGGTGCAAAGAGCAGAACCCTGCCGATGTCAATGCAGAGATCAACGCGCTCATCTATGAACACTCAGACAACCCGGAAGTGCTCATCTATACAGATGGATCTGTTGTAAAGCAGCAGAGAAGTGCGTGGGCATTTACAGCACGTTCAGAGGGCCGACACGTTCAAGAATCCAGTGGTACTCACTCCATGACCACGAGCAGCCATCCATCCATCATGTGCCATGCCGGTAAGCGTGGGCGGTCATGTTCTGTCATCTCACTCGATCACCAGAGTCGTTGATCAGCTCCGCGTTCCTGTCTCGACCATGCCGCGTGGCCAAGCCGTTCCAGGTATTTACTTCTCGGTCTCCCCCTTGGTCTCTTCCCTTCGATCTTGCCAGGTGTCACAAAGTTCTCCAAGTCACGTCTTCTCATAACATACCCAACAAATTTTGACTGTCTACGTCTAATGACTCTAATAAGTTTTCGATCGTCATTTGTCTCTTGAAGGACTTGCTCATTGGTTTTTCTGTCCGTCCATGGTATTCTTTGCATTTTCCTCAGAAACCACATTTCCATAGCCATCAGCTGTTCTATTTAGCTTGACTGCTTATTGTCGACGTTTCATATCCATACAAAAGCATAGCTTCTTTGTAGCACCTCAACACTCTTTTTCTCGTTTCAATTGAAATCTTTTTATTGGTCAGTATGTTTTTCATCTTGCAAAAAGCTACCTTCGCAAGGGCAATTCTTGTTCTAATCTCGTCAAGGCATCTACCATCAGATGTTATGACTGTGCCGAGATAACAGTAGTAGTTATGTTTACGGGATTTGGTTATGAATTGGAGGATTGATGACGATTGACCTTGACCTCAGCTGATTAGCACTTCTCTTCGGTCATGTAGTTTGGTGGGTATGTAGGGGTGATATCTAGGTCATATCTAAGGGCGATAATTCTAAGATGTTATGTTTCCAAGGGCAGATAACTATTGAGTGGGTGTATACAATTTTTAATTAATTATTAAAAAATGAAATAAAATAAATAAAAATAAATATCGACGGGGTGCGGGGTGGTGGCGAGGGGGTGGGGGTGAGGCTAGGCGGTTCGGGTTTAGACACTATCATCACAGGGTTACAAATGAAAACCTTAAAATGTAAAGATGGCCGGTATTATCGGTCGTAGTGGATATGGTTTAGTGAAATTTATTGTTAAGGGGTGGGTAGCGGTTATTAGTGATCCGTAGGGGTCGTAGTGGTTTAACCACTATCATCATACGACTTACAAATGAAAACCTTATAAAGTAAAGATTGCCGGTATTATCGGTTGCTGTGGGTATGGCTTAGTGAAACTCGGTGATAAAGGGTGGATACCAGTTATTAGTGATCTATAGAGGGATTTAATGGCCTATACACTATCATCATACGGTTACAAATGAAAACCTTAAAATGTAATGATGGCCGGTATTATTGGTGGCTGTGGGTATGGGCTTAGTGAAACTAGGTGTTAAGGGTGGATACCTGTTATTAGTGATCTGTAGATGGGATGTAATGGACCTATACACTATTATCATACGGTTACAAATGAAAACCTTAAAATGTAAAGATACGGTAATATTGGTTGCTGTGGGTATGGCTTGGTGTCATTCGTTGATAAAGGGTGGGTAGAGGTTATTAGTGCTATTTAGAGGGTCGTAGTGGTATACTACAGTATTATCATTACGGGTTACAAATGAAAATCTGAAAAGTAAAGATGGTCGTATTATTGGTTGTAGTGGGTACGGCATAGGTGTTATTCGTTGTCAAGGGGGTGGATAGTGGTTATTAGTGAATATGTAGAGGGTTGAGTGGTATATACAACTATTAGCATACGGGCACAAATGAAAAATCTTTAAAAAGTACAGATGGCCTGTATTATTATATGTCAGTGGGAATGGCTTAGTGAAATTAGATGTTAAGGGGTGGGTGTGTGGATGAGTAGCTAGATAAGTGCTCGAACACTAACATCATACGATTTCAGATCGGTTAATGAAAACCTAATATCTCTCTCCTTGTGTCTATACGGGTCTTTGTTTCGTTCCCCAGAAACCCATTTCCAAGACCAATATTTGTTCTCAAACTTGTCTGCTCAGTGCCACACTTCACAGCCAGACAAACTACAGCTTCTATGTACCACTTAAACATTCAAATAAGAAATATGTTAACCAAAATGGGAAAACATAGCGGTCAAACTTATAAATATCTTGGCCAAACTTATGAAAAGTAGGAAACATTGTTAACCAAATGTGAAAAAAATATCATCCAAAGAGAGAAATATTTCAACTAAACTTAAAATATATCAGTCAAACTTATGAAAAGTAGGCAAATTGTCAGCCAAATGGGCAAAAGTTAGGCCAAATACAGAAATAGCTCACCCAAACTTATGAAAAGTGGGAAACTTTGTTAGGCAAAGTGGAAAAACCTAGGTCAAGTAAGAAAATTCTGTTAGCCAAATGTGAAAATTGTCGGCCAAATACAGAAATAGCTCAACCAAACGTATAAAAACTAGGAAAATTGTTAACCAAACGGGAAAGATATTGACCAAGTAGGAAAATGTATTAGTCAAAGAAGAATAATATTGAACAAGTAACGAAATATATCGTTCAAACTTATGAAAATTAGGCAGCTTTGTTAACCAAATGTGAAAAATATCACCCAAAGAGAGAAATATCTCGCCCAAACTTATAAAAAGTAGGACAATTGTCGGCCAAAGGGGAAAAAGTTAGACCAAATACAGAAATATCTCACCCAAACACATGAAAAGTAGGAAACTTTGTTAGTCAAAGGGGGAAAACCAAGGTCAAGTAGGAAAATGTGTTACCCAAATATGAAAAACGTCAGCCAAATACAGAAATATCACGTCCACACTTATGAAAACCGGGAATATTTGTTAGCCAAATAGGAAAACAATATTGACCAACTAGGAAAATATGTTAAATGGGGAAAAATATCAGCCAAAGAAAGAAATATAGCGTTCAGATTTATAAAAAGTAGGAAACTTTGTCAACCAAATGGTAAAATTATCAGCCAAAGAGAGAAATATCTAGTCCAGACTTATAAAAAGTAGAAAAATGTGTCAACCAAATGGTAAAAATGTGAGATGTGATCACCGATGCCAGTCGAGGAAGACGTATCTGTACGTAACAGCTATCGGGTAACATTCCTATACAGCGACGAGTGGCTAGCGCATGTTATCAGATTATAATATTACAAACGAACACAACAAACTGCCCCGAATCAGCCTTATGCAATAAATGTAACATGTCATGTCAGTGTCCACTGTCATAACGAGCAACGTTATCACGTACCAAATTAGACATGTACACGTTCACTACCTTTCTGTGTGTCTGTACGGAAATACGGAACTCTAAAACGTTCCCCAGAAACGCATTACAAACGCCAATATATGTTTTACATCTTGTCTGCTCAGTGCCACACTTCACAGCTGGACAAAACTACAGCTTCTATGTACCACTTAAACTTTCAAATAAGACAATATGTTAACCAAAATAGAAAAAAAATAGCAGTCAAACTTATAAATAGCTCGGCCATACATATGAAATATAGGAAATATTGTTAACCAAATGTGAAGAAAATATCGTCCAAAGAGAGAAATAGTTCAACTAAACTTATAAATAGATCACCATACTTATGAAAAATAGGAAAATTGTCAGTGAAATGGGAAAAAGTTAGGCCAAATACAGAAATATCTCAGCCAAACTTATGAAAAGTTGGAAAATTTGTTAGCTAAAGTGGAAAAACCTAGGTCAAGTAGGAAAATCTGTTACCCAAATGTGAAAAAGGTCGGCCAAATACAGAAATATCTCGTCCTCACTTATGAAAACTAGGAAAATTTGTTAGCCAAATAGGAAAAATATTGACCAAGTAGGTAAATTTGTTAGCCTAATGTGAAAAAATATCAGCCAAAGAGAGAAATATCTCGTCCAGACTTATAAAAAGTAAAAACATGTGTCAACCAAAGGGGAAAATGTCGGCCAAATACAGAAATATCTCAACCAAACGTATAAAAAATAGGAAACTTGTTAAACAAACGGGAAAGATATTGACCAAGTAAGAAAATGTGTTAATCAAAGAGGAAAAATTGTTGTGAACAAGTAACGAAATACATCATTCAAACTTATGAAAAGTAGGAAAATGTGTTCACCTAATGTGAAAAAAAAAATATCATCCAAAGAGAGAAATATTTCAACTACACTTATAAATAGATCAGCCAAAGTTATGAAAAGTATGAAACTTTGTTAGCCAGAGGGGAAAAACCTAGGTCAAGTAGGAAAATCTGTTAATCAAATGTGAAAAATGTCGGCCAAATACAGAAATATCACGTTTACACTTATGAAAGGTAGGAAAATGTGTCAAACCAAATGGTACAAAAAATGACGGCTAATATAGAAATATCTCAAACCAAACGTATAAAACCTCAGGAAAATTGTTAAACCAAATTGGAAAGATATTGACCTAGAAGGAAAATGTGTTAGCCAGAGGGGGAAAATCTAGGTCTAGTAGGAAAATCTGTTACCCAATTATGAAACATGTCAGCCAAATACAGAAACATCTCATCCACACTTATGAAAACTAGGATAATTTGTTAGCCAAACAGGAACAACATTGGCCAAGTAGGAAAACTTGTTAACCAAATGTGAAATAATATCAGCCAAAGAGAGAAATATCGCGTCCAGATTTATAAAAAGTGGGGAAAATATGTCAACCAAAGGGGAAAATGTCGGCCAAATACATAAATAGCCCAACTAAACTTATGAAAAGTTGGAAACTTTGTTAACCAAAATGTGAACGAAATTTACAAAGTATGAAAAATGTGTTAGTCAAGAGGAAACATATTGAACAAGTAACGAAATACATCGTTCAATCTATGAAAAGTAGGAAATTTTGTTAACCAAATGTGAAAAAATATCACCCAAAAGAGGAATAGCACGTCCAAACTTATAAAAAGTAGGAGAATTGTCAGCCAAATGGGAAAACAATATCGACCAAATACAGAAATATCTCACGCCAAACTTATGAAAAGTAGGAAACTTTGTTAGCCAGAGGGAAAAAACCTAGGTAAAGTAGGAAGATCTGCTTAGCTAAATGTGAAAAATGTCGGCCAAATACAGAAATATCTCGTCCACACTTATGAAATCTAGGAAAATTTGTTAGTCAAGAGGAAAAATATTGGCAGAGTAGGAAAATTTGATAGCCATATGGGAAACAGTGTTAGCCAAGTAAAGAAATAACGCATTCCACACTTATAAGAAAATAGGAAAATTTGTTAACCAAAGGGGAAAACGTCGCTCAAATACAGAAATAGCTAGTTCAAACTTATAAGAAGTAGGAAAATTTGTTAACGAAATGGGAAAAAATCGTGGCCAAGTAAGAAAATTTGTTAGCCAAATGGGAAAAAATATTCAACAAGTAACGAAACACATCGGCCAAATGTACGAAACTTCAGAAACTTTGTTAACTAAAGGTGAAAAAATATCGACCAAAGAGAGAAATATTTCAACTAAACTTACAAAAATATAAAAATTTGTCAGCCAAATGGGAAAAACGTCGACCAAAAACAGAAATAGCTCAACCAAATTTATAAAAAGAAGGGAAAAATTGACCAAATAACGAAATATCTCGACAAAACTTATGAAAAGTAGGAATATTTGTTAGCCAAATAGGAAAAATCTTGGCCAAGTAAGAAAGTTTCTTAATCAAATGGGAAAAATATGGTACAAGTAACGAAATACCTCGTCCACACTTATGAAATATAGGAAACTTTGTTAACCAAAGATGAAAAAAGGTTGACCAAAATAGGACATATCGCATCAAACTTATGAAAAGTAGGAAACTTTGTTAACCAAATGTGAAAAATAGTCGTCAAATAAAGAAATAGTGTGCCTAAATTTATAAAAAAGTAGGAAACTTTTGTTAACCAAAGGCAACAAATATTGACCATGTAAATATCTCACCCAAACTTAAGAAAAGTAGGAAACTTTGTTGACCAAAAGAAAAATGTTGGCCAAATTTCATCCAAACTTATTAATAATTAGGAAAATTTGTTAACCAAACCGAAAAATGTTAGCCAAACTTCATCGAAACTTATTAAAAAGTAGGAAAATGTGTTAACGAAAGTGAACAAATTTTGGCAAAAGTTCAACCAAACTTATAACAATCTCAGTCAAACTTATGAAAAGTAGGAAAATGTGTTAACCAAAATGTGAAAAATTTGGGCACATTTGAACCAAATTTATAAAACATAGGAACATTTGTTAAACAAATGTGAAAATTTTTGATCAAGTAAAGAAATATTTCATCCAAACTTATGAAAAGTAAGAAAATTTGTTACCAAAGATGAAAATTTTTGACCAAATTTCAGCCAAACTTATAAAAATTAGGAACATTTCTTTAAAACATGTGAAAAAGATCTCACGTTGTCATTTCACATCCGCAATAGCGTCAGGTCTCCATCCAACCAGCACTGTCTGTTATAAGGTCGACCTTTTCTTAAAACAACGTTTGCCTTATAAACCCCTTGAATATGATCTACCTCATCTTCTAACCGACTTTCAACGTTTCATACCACTTAACGCTAACACTCTCTTTGATCACACCACAACCGGCTTTCTGCTGACTGGGCAAATTTCCAACCTACTAGAGATAATCCTCTGTCCCCTATGCAAGCAACAGCTGTATTTCAGAAAATTAAAAGTATCTTATGTAATAAGTTACTATTGTTAAATGACAAAAATTAAATATCAACAATAAAATTGTACAACAATTACAATTAAATTTCTATTTATTGTTTCCAAATTGAATGTTTCATGTAGAAATTTAATTGTCAATTTTTGTTCAATTTTATAGTTGAAATTTTATATTTCCTTCAACAATAGTGACCTATTACATAAGATACTTTTAATTTTCTGAAATACAGCTGTTGCTTGCATAGGGGACAGAGGATTGTCGCTAGTAGGTTGGAAATTTTCCCAGTCATCAGAAAGCCGGTTGAGGTGTGATCAAAGAGAATGTTAGCGTTAAGTGGTATGAAGCGTGGAAACTCGGTTAGAAGATGAGGTAGATGGTATTCATGGGGTTAATAAGGCAACCGTGGTTTAGGAAAAGGTCGACCTTATAACAGACAGTGCTGGTTGGATGGAGACCTGACGCTATTGCGGATATGAAATGACAACGTGACATGTTTTTCCCATTTGTTTAAGAAATGTTCCTACTTTTTATAAGTTTGGGTGAAATTTGGTTAAAATTATAAAAGTAGTAGGAGAGGCGCAATTCCGGGTATCATTTGCGGTGATTACTCCGGATTGAGCTTGACCTCGGGTGATTTTTCACTCCTCCTCGTCATGAAGTTGGGTGGGGTACGGGGTGATATCTAGGTCATATCTAAGGGCGATAATTCGTAAGATTTATGTTTCTAAGGGCAGATAACTATTGAGTGGGTGTATAAAAGTTTAATTAATTATTAAAAAATAAATAAAATAAATAAAATAGAAATAAATAACGACGGGATGCGAGGGTGGTGGCGAGGGGTGTGAGCGCGTGGGTGAGGCTAGGCTGGTTCGGGTTTAAACACTATCATCACAGGGTTACAAATGAAAACCTTAAAATGTAAAGATGGCCGGTATTATCGGTCGTAGTGGATATGGTTTAGTGAAATTTATTGTTAAGGGGTGGGTAGCGGTTATCAGTGATCCGTAGGGGGTCGTAGTGGTTTAAACACTATCATCACACAGGTTACAAATGAAAACCTTAAAAAGTAAAGATGGCCGGTATTATTCGGTTGCTGTGGGTATGGCTTAGTGAAACTCGGTGTTAAGGGGTGGATACCTGTTATTAGTGATCTGTAGAGGGATGTAATGGCCTATACACTATCATCATACGGTTACAAATGAAAACCTTAAAATGTAAAGATGGCCGGTATTATCGGTTGCTGTGGGTATGGGTTAGTGAAACTCGGTGTTAAGGGTGGATACCGGTTATTAGTGATCTGTAGATGGATGTAATGGCCTATACACTATTATCATACGGTTACAAATGAAAACCTTAAATGTAAAGATAGCCGGTAATATTGGTTGCTGTGGGTATGGCTTGGTGTCATTCGTTGATAAAGGGTGGGTAGAGGTTATTAGTGCTATTTAGAGGGTCGTAGTGGTATATACAGTATTATCATAGGGTTACAAATGAAAATCTTAAAAAGTAAAGATGGTCGGTATTATTGGTTGTAGTGGGTACGGCATAGTGTTATTTGTTGTCAGGGGGTGGATAGTGGTTATTAGTGATATGTAGATGGGTGAGTAGTATATACACTATTAGCATACGGGTACAAATGAAAACCTTTAAAAAGTACATATGACATGTATTATTGGTTGTAGTGGGTATGGCTTAGTGAAATTAGATGTTAAGGGGTGGGTGTGTGGGATGCGTAGCTAGATAAGTGCTCGAACACTAACATCATACGATTTCAGATCGGTAAATGAAAACCTAAATCTCTCTCTCTGCCCCCTTGTGTCTATACGGGTCTTTGTTTCGTTCCCCAGAAACCCATTTCCAAGACCAATATTTGTTCTCAAACTTGTCTGCTCAGTGCCACACTTCACAGCCAGACAAAACTACAGCTTCTATGTACCACTTCAACATTCAAATAAGAAAATATGCTAACCAAAATGGGGAAAAAATAGCGGTCAAACTTATAAATATCTTGGCCAAACTTATGAAAAGTAGGAAACATTGTTAACCAAATGTGAAAAAATATCGTCCAAAGAGAGAAATATTTCAACTAAACTTAAAATAGATCAGCCAAACTTATGAAAAGTAGGAAAATTGTCAGCCAAATTGGCAAAAGTTAGGCCAAATACAGAAATATCTCACGCAAACTTATGAAAAGTAGGAAACTTTGTTACCCAAAGTGGAAAAACCTACGTCAAGTAGGAAAATTCTGTTAGCCAAATGTGAAAAATGTCGGCCAAATACAGAAATAGCTCAACCAAACGTATAAAAAGTAGGAAAATTGTTAACCAAACGGGAAAGATATTGACCAAGTAGGAAAATGTATTAGTCAAAGAGGAATAATATTGAACAAGTAACGAAATATATCGTTCAAACTTATGAAAAGTAGGAAGCTTTGTTAACCAAATGTGAAAAAATATCACCCAAAGAGAGAAATATCTCGTCCAAACTTATAAAAAGTAGGAAAATTGTCGGCCAAATGGGAAAAAGTTAGACCAAATACAGAAATATCTCACCCAAACATATGAAAAGTAGGAAACTTTGTTAGCCAAAGGGGGAAAACCAAGGTCAAGTAGGAAAATGTGTTACCCAAATGTGAAAAACGTCAGCCAAATACAGAAATATCACGTCCACACTTATGAAAACCGGGAATATTTGTTAGCCAAATAGGAAAAAATATTGACCAAGTAGGAAAATATGTTAGCCAAATGGGGAAAAAATATCAGCCAAAGAAAGAAATATAGCGTCCAGATTTATAAAAAGTACGAAAATTGTCAACCAAATGGTAAAATTATTAGCCAAAGAGAGAAATATCTAGTCCAGACTTATAAAAGTAGAAAAATGTGTCAACCAAATGGTAAAAATGTGAGATGTGATCACCGATGCCAGTCGAGGAAGACGTATCTGTACGTAACAGCTATCGGGTAACATACCTATACAGCAACGAGTGGCTAGCGCCTGTTATCAGATTATAATATTACAAACGAACACAACAAACTGCCCCGACTCAGCCTTAGGCAATGAATGTAACATGTCATGTCAGTGTCCACTGTCATAACAAGCAACGTTATCACGTACCAAATTAGACATGTACACGTTCACTACCTCTCTGTGTGTCTGTACGGAACTACGGAACTCTACAACGTTCCCCAGAAACACATTACAAACGCCAATATATGTTTTACATCTTGTCTGCTCAGTGCCACACTTCACAGCTGGACATATGTACCACTTCAACTTTCAAATAAGAAAATATGTTAACCAAAATAGAAAAAATATCAGTCAAACTTATAAATAGCTCGGCCAAACTTATGAAAAGTAGGAAACATTGTTAACCAAATGTGAAGAAAATATCAGTCCAAAGAGAGAAATAGTTCAACTAAACTTATAAATAGATCACCAAACTTATGAAAAGTAGGAAAATTGTCAGCCAAATGGGAAAAAGTTAGGCCAAATACAGAAATATCTCAGCCAAACTTATGAAAAGTTGGAAACTTTGTTAGCCAAAGGGGAAAAACCTAGGTCAAGTAGGAAAATCTGTTACCCAAATGTGAAAAAGGTCGGCCAAATACAGAAATATCTCGTCCTCACTTATGAAAACTAGAAAATTTGTTAGCAAATAGGAAAAATATTGGCCAAGTAGGAAAATTTGTTAGCCTAATGTGAAAAAATATCAGCCAAAGAGAGAAATATCTCGTCCAGACTTATAAAAAGTAGGAAAATGTGTCAACCAAAGGGAAAATGTCGGCCAAATACAGAAATATCTCAACCAAACGTATAAAAAATAGGAAAATTGTTAACCAAACGGGAAAGATATTGACCAAGTAAGAAAATGTGTTAGCCAAAGAGGAAAACAATTTTGGAACAAGTAACGAAATACATCATTCAAACTTATGAAAAGTAGGAAAATGTGTTAACCAAATGTGAAAATAAAAATCATCCAAAGAGAGAAATATTTCAACTACAATTATAAATAGATCAGCCAAAGTTATGAAAAGTATGAAACTTTGTTAGCCAGAGGGGAAAATCATAGGTCAAGTAGGAAAATCTGTTAATCAAATGTGAAAAATGTCAGCCAAATACAGAAATATCACGTTTACACTTATGAAAACTAGAAAAAATTGTTAGCCAAATAGGAAAAAATTATTGGCCAATTAGGGAAATTTTTCAATCAAAGGGAAAACTATCTCGTCCACACTTATAAAAGGTAGGAAAATGTGTCAACCAAATGGTACAAAAATGTCTGCTAAATACAGAAATATCTCAACCAAACGTATAACACCTAGGAAAATTGTTAACCAAACGGGAAAGATATTGACCAAGAAGGAAAATGTGTTAGCCAGAGGGGGAAAATCTAGGTCAAGTAGGAAAATCTGTTACCCAAATATGAAACATGTCAGCCAAATACAGAAACATCTCATCCACACTTATGAAAACTGGGAAAATTTGTTAGCCAAACAAGAAAAATATTGGCCAAGTAGGAAAACTTGTTAACCAAATGTGAAATAATATCAGCCAAAGAGAGAAATATCTCGTCCAGATTTATAAAAAGTGGGGAAAATATGTCAAACAAAGGGGAAAATGTCGGCCAAATACATAAATAGCCTAACTAAACTTATGAAAAGTCGGAAGCTTTGTTAACCAAAATGTGAACGATATTGACAAAGTAAGAAAAATGTGTTAGTCAAAGATGAAACATATTGAACAAGTAACGAAATACATCGTTCAATCTTATGAAAAGTAGGAAACTTTGTTAACCAAATGTGAAAAAATATCACCCAAAAAGAGGAATAGCTCGTCCAAACTTATAAAAAGTAGGAGAATTGTCAGCCAAATGGGAAAACAATATCGACCAAATACAGAAATATCTCACCCAAACTTATGAAAAGTAGGAAACTTTGTTAGCCAGAGGGAAAAAACCTAGGTAAAGTAGGAAGATCTGTTAGCTAAATGTGAAAAATGTCGGCCAAATACAGAAATATCTCGTCCACACTTATGAAATATAGGAAAATGTGTTAGTCAAAGAGGAAAAATATTGGCAGAGTAGGATAATTTGATAGCCATATGGGAAAAATGTTAGCCAAGTAAAGAAATAACGCGTCCACACTTATAAAAAATAGGAAAATTTGTTAACCAAAGGGGAAAACGTCGCTCAAATACAGAAATAGCTAGTTCAAACTTATAAGAAGTAGGAAAATGTGTTAACGAAATGGGAAACAATCTTGGCCAAGTAAGACAATTTGTTAGCCAAATGGGAAAAAATATTCAACAAGTAACGAAACACATCGGCCAAATGTACGAAAATTCAGAAACTTTGTTAACTAAAGGTGAAAAAATATCGACCAAAGTGAGAGAAATATTTCAACTAAACTTATAAAAATAGAAAAATTTGTCAGCCAAATTGGAAAAACGTCGGCCAAAAACAGAAATAGCTCAACCAAATTTATAAAAAGAATGGAAAAATTGACTAAATAACGAAATATCTCGACAAAACTTATGAAAAGTAGGAATATTTATTAGCCAAATAGGAAAAATCTTGGCCAAGTAAGAAAGTTTCTTAATCAAATGAGAAAAATATGGTACAAGTAACGAAATAGCTCGTCCACACTTATGAAATATAGGAAACTTTGTTAACCAAAGATGAAAAAAGGTTGACCAAAATAGGAAATACCGCATCAAACTTATGAAAAGTAGGAAACTTTGTTAACCAAATGTGAAAAATAGTCGTCAAATAAAGAAATAGTGTGCCTAAATTTATAAAAAAAGTAGGAAACATTTGTTAACCAAAGGCAACAAATATTGACCATGTAAATATCTCACCCAAACTTAAGAAAAGTAGGAAACTTTGTTGACCAAACGAACAATGTTGGCCAAATTTCATCCAAACGTATTAATAAGTAGGAAAATTTGTTAACCAAACCGAAAAATGTTGGCCAAACTTCATCCAAACTTATAAAAAGTAGGAAAATGTGTTAACGAAAGTGAACAAATTTTGGAAAAAGTTCAACCAAACTTATAAAAATCTCAGTCAAAACTTATGAAAAGTAGAAATGTGTTAACCATAGGAACATTTGTTAACCAAATGTGAAAAATTTTTGATCAAGTAAAGAAATATTTCATCCAAACTTATGAAAAGTAAGAAAATTTGTTAACCAAAGATGAAAAAATTTTGACCAAATTTCAGCCAAACTTATAAAAATTAGGAACATTTCTTTAAAACATGTGAAAAAGATCTCACGTTGTCATTTCACATCAGCAAATAGCGTCAGGTCTCCATCCAACCAGCACTGGTCTTTATAAGGTCGACCTTTTCTTAAAACAACGTTTGCCTTATAAGCCCCTTGAATATGATCTACCTCATCTTCTAACCGACTTTCAACGTTTCATACCACTTAACGCTAACACTCTCTTGATCACACCACACCGGCTTTCTGCTGGACTGGGCAAATTCCAACCTACTAGAGATAATCCTCTGTCCCCTATGCAAGCAACAGCTGTATTTCAGAAAATTAAAAGTATCTTATGTAATAAGTTACTATTGTTAATGACAAAAATTAAATATCAACAAAAAATTTCTATTTATTGTTTTCAAATTGAACGTTTCATGTAGAAATTTAATTGTTAATTGTTGTACAATTTTATTGTTGAAATTTTATTTTTTCATTCAACAATATTGACTTATTACATAAGATACTTTTAATTTTCTGAAATACAGCTGTTGCTTGCATAGGGGACAGAGGATTATCTCTAGTAGGTTGGACATTTGCCCAGTCAGCAGAAAGCCGGTTGTGGTGTGATCAAAGAGAATGTTAGCGTTAAGTGGTATGAAACGTTGAAAGTCGGTTAGAAGATGAGGTAGATGATATTCAAGCGGTTAATAAGGCGAACGTGGTTTTAAGAAAAGGTCGACCTTATAACAGGCAGTGCTGGTTGGATGGAGACCTGACGCTATTGCGGATGTGAAATGACAACGTGAGATATTTTTCACATTTGTTTAAGAAATGTTCCTAATTTTTATAAGCTTGGCTGAAATTTGGTCAAATTTTTTCATCTTTGGTTAACAAATTTTCCTACTTTTCATAAGTTTGGATGAAATATTTCTTTACTTGATCAAATATTTTCACATTTGGTTAACAAATGTTCCTATGGTTTATAAATTTGGTTCAAATTTGCCCAAATTCTTCACATTTTGGTTAACACATTTTCCTACTTTTCATAAGTTTGACTGAGATTGTTATAAGTTTGGTTGAACTTTTGCCAAAATTTGTTCACTTTCGTTAACACATTTTCCTACATTTTATAAGTTTGGATGAAGTTTGGCCAACATTTTTCGCTTTGGTCAACAAAGTTTCCTACTTTTCATAAGGTTGGGTAAGATATTTACTTGGTCAATATTTGTTGCCTTTGGTTAACAAAAGTTTCCTACTATTTTTTATAAATTTAGGCACAATATTTCTTTATTTGACGACTATTTTTCACATTTGGTTAACAAAGTTTCCTACTTTTCATAAGTTTGATGCGGTATTTCCTATTTTGGTCAACCTTTTTTCATCTTTGGTTAACAAAGTTTCCTATATTTCATAAGTGTGGACGAGCTATTTCGTTACTTGTACCATATTTTTCCCATTTGATTAACAAACTTTCTTACTTGGCCAAGAATTTTTATATTTGGCTAACAAATATTCCTACTTTTCATAAGTTTTGTCGAGATATTTCGTTACTTGGTCAATTTTTCCCTTCTTTTTATAAATTTGGTTGAGCTATTTCTGTGTTTGGCCGAAGTTTTACCCATTTGGCTGACAAATTTTTCTATTTTTATAAGTTTAGTTGAAATATTTCTCTCCTTGGTCGATATATTTCACCTTTGGTTAACAAAGTTTCTGAATTTTCGTACATTTAACCGATGTGTTTCGTTACTTGGTCAATATTTCTTTCCCATTTGGCTAACAAATTTTCTTACTTGGCCAAGATTTTTTCCCATTTCGTTAACAAATTTTCCTACTTCTTATAAGTTTGAACTAGCTATTTCTGTATTTGAGCGACGTTTTCCCCTTTGGTTAACAAATTTTCCTATTTTTTTATAAGTGTGGACGCGTTATTTCTTTACTTGGCTAACATTTTTCCCATATGGCTATCAAATTTTCCTACTCTGCCAATATTTTTCCTCTTTGACTAACAAATTTTCCTAGATTTCATAAGTGTGGACGAGATATTTCTGTATTTGGCCGACATTTTTCACATTTAGCTAACAGATCTTCCTACTTTACCTAGGTTTTTTTCCCTCTGGCTAACAAAGTTTCCTACTTTTCATAAGTTTGGGTGAGATATTTCTGTATTTGGTCGATATTGTTTTCCCATTTGGCTGACAATTCTCCTACTTTTTATAAGTTTGGACGAGCTATTCCTCTTTTTGGGTGATATTTTTTCACATTTGGTTAACAAAGTTTCCTACTTTTCATAAGATTGAACGATGTATTTCGTTACTTGTTCAATATGTTTCATCTTTGACTAACACATTTTTCTTACTTTGTCAATATCGTTCACATTTTGGTTAACAAAGGTTCCGACTTTTCATAAGTTTAGTTGGGCTATTTATGTATTTGGCCGACATTTTCCCCTTTGTTTGACATATTTTCCCCACTTTTTATAAATCTGGACGAGATATTTCTCTCTTTGGCTGATATTATTTCACATTTGGTTAACAAGTTTTCCTACTTGGCCAATATTTTTCTTGTTTGGCTAACAAATTTTCCCAGTTTTCATAAGTGTGGATGAGATGTTTCTGTATTTGGCTGACATGTTTCATATTTGGGTAACAGATTTTCCTACTTGACCTAGATTTTCCCCCTCTGGCTAACACATTTTCCTTCTTGGTCAATATCTTTCCCATTATTTTAACAATTCTCCTAGGTGTTATACGTTTGGTTGAGATATTTTTGTATTTAGCAGACATTTTTGTACCATTTGGTTGACACATTTTCCTACCTTTTATAAGTGTGGACAAGATATTTTTCGCTTTGATTGAAAAATTTTCCTAATTGGCCAATATTTTTTTCCTATTTGGCTAACAATTTTTTCTAGTTTTCATAAGTGTAAACGTGATATTTCTGTATTTGGCCGACATTTTTCACATTTGATTAACAGATTTTCCTACTTGACCTAGGTTTTTACCCCTCTGGCTAACAAAGTTTCCTACTTTTCATAAGTTTGTTTGAGATATTTCTGTATTTGGCCTAACTTTTTACCATTTCGCTGACACTTTTCCTACTTTATATAACTTTAGCTGATCTATTTATAAGTGTGGTTGAAATATTTCTCTCTGTGGATGATATTTTTTTTCACATTTGAGTTAACACATTTTCCTACTTTTCGTAAGTTGTAATGATGTATTTCGTTACTTGTTCAAAAATTTTTCCTCTTTGACTAACAGCATTTTCTTACTTGGTCAATATCTTTCCCATGTATTTAACAATTTTCATATTATTTTGTACGTTTGGTTGAGATATTTCTGTATTTGGCCGACATTTTCCCCTTTGGTTGACACATGTTCCTACTTTTTATAAGTCTGGACGAGATATTTCTCTCTTTGGCTGATATTGTTTCACATTAGGCTAACAAATTTACCTACTTGGTCAATATTTTTCCTATTTAGCTAACAAATTTTTCTAGTTTTCATAAGTGAGGACGAGATATTTCTGTATTTGGCCTAACTTTTTCCCATTTGACTGACAATTTTCCTACTTTTCATAAGTTTTGGTGATCTATTTATAAGTTTAGTTGAACTATTTCTCTCTTTGGACGATATTTTCTTCACATTTGGTTAACAATATTTCCTAATTTTCGTATGTATGGCCGATCTATTTATAAGTTTGGCTGCTATTTTTTTCTATTTTGGTTAAAATGTTTTTTATTTGAAAGTTTAAGTGGTACATAGAAGCTGTAGTTTTGTCCAGCTGTGAAGTGTGGCACTGAGCAGACAAGATGTAAAACACATATTGGCGTTTGTAATGCGTTTCTGGGGAACGTTGTAGAGTTCCGTATTTCCGTACATACACACAGAAAGGTAGTGAACGTGTACATGTCTAATTTGGTACGTGATAACGTTGCTTGTTATGACAGTGGACACTGACATGACATATTACATTTATTGCCTAAGGCTGATTCGGGGCAGTTTGTTGTGTTCGTTTGTAATATTATAATCTGATAACTTGCGCTAGCCACTCGTCGCTGTATAGGTATGTTACCCAATAGCTGTTACGTACAGATACGTCTTCCTCGACTGGCATCGGTGATAACATCTCACATCTTTTACCATTTGGTTGACACATTTTTCTACTTTATATAAGTCTGGACTAGATATTTCTCTCTTTGGCTGATAATTTTACCATTTGGTTGACAAAGTTTCCTACTTTTTATAATTCTGAACGCTATATTTCTTTCTTTGGCTGATATTTTTCCCCATTTGGCTAACATATTTTCCTAGTTGGTCAATATATTTTCCTATTTGGCTAACAAATATTCCCGGTTTTCATAAATGTGGACGTGATATTTCTGTATTTGGCTGACGTTTTTCAAATTTGGGTAACACATTTTCCTACTTGACCTTGGTTTTCTCCCTTTGATTAACAAAGTTTCCTACTTTTCATGTGTTTGGGTGAGATATTTCTGTATTTGGCCTAACTTTTTCCCATTTGGCAGACAATTTTCCTACTTTTTATACATTGGGACGAGATATTTCTCTCTTTGGGTGATATTTTTTCACATTTGGTTAACAAAGCTGCCTACTATTCATAAGTTTGAACGATATATTTCGTTACTTGTTCAATATTCTTCTTCTTTGACTAATACATTTTCCTACTTGGTCAATATCTTTCCCGTTTGGTTAACAATTTTCCTAGTTTTTATACGTTTGGTTGAGCTATTTCTGTATTTGGCCGACAATTTTCACATTTGGCTAACAGAATTTTCTTACTTGACCTAGGTTTTTCCACTTTGGTTAAGACAGTTTCCGACTTTTCATACTTTTGGTGAGCTATTTCTGTATTTGGCCTAACTTTTGCCTATTTGGCTGACAATTTTCCTACTTTTCTTAAGTTTGACTGATATATTTTAAGTTTAGTTGAAATATTTCTCTCTTTGGACGATATTTTTTTCACATTTAGTTAACAATGTTTCCTACTTTTCATAAGTTTGGCCAAGATATTTATAAGTTTGACCGCTATGTTTTCCCATTTTGATTAACATATTTTCTTATTTGACAGTTGAAGTGGTACATAGAAGCTGTAGTTTTGTCTAGCTGTGAAGTGTGGCACTGAACAGACAAGTTTGAGAACAAATATTGGTCTTGGAAATAGGTTTCTGGGGAACGAAACAAAGACCCGTATAGACACAAGGAGAGAGAGAGAGATATTAGGTTTTCATTTACCGATCTGAAATCGTATGATGTTAGTATTCGAGCACTTATCTAGCTACCATCCACACACCCACCCCTTAACATCTAATTTCACTAAGCCATACCCACTACAACCAATAATACATGTCATCTGCACTTTTCAAATTTTTTCATTTGTACCCGTATGCTAATAGCTGTATATACCAATCACCCTCTACATATGACTAATAACCAATATCCACCCCCTGACAACGAATAACATTATGCCGTACCCACTACAACCAATAATACCGACCATCTTTTCTTTTTCAGATTTTCATTTGTAACCCGTATGATAATACTGTATATACCACTACAACATTCTACAGATCACCAATAACCTCTCCCCACCCCTTAACACCGAGTTTCACTAAGCCATACCCACAGCAACTAATAATACCGGCCATCATTACATTTTAAGGTTTTCATTTGTAACCGTATGGTGATAGTGTATAGGCCATTACATCCCTCTATAGATCACTAATAACTGGTATCCACACCTTATCACCGAGTTTCACTAAGCCATACCACGGCAATCGAGCTTCACTAAGCCATACCCACAGCAACTAATAATACCGGCCATCAATACATTTTAAGGTTTTTATTTGTAACCATATGATTATAGTGTAGGCCCTTATATCCCTCTATAAATCACTAATAACTGGTATCCACCACTTATCACCGAGTTTCACTAAGCCAAACCCACAGCAACAGATAATACCGGCCATCTTTACATGTTAAGATTTTCATATGTAACCGTATGATGATAGTGTGTAAACCACTACGACACCATACGGATCACTAATAACGCTGCCCACCCCTTAACACCGAGTTTCACTAAGCCATACCCACAGCAACCAACAATACCGGCAATCTTTACTTTTAAAGGTTTTATTTGTAAGACGTATGATGATAGTGTTTAAACCACTACGACCCCAACAGATCACTAATAACCGCTACCCACCCCTTAACAATAAATTTCACTAAACCATATCCACTACTACCGATAATACCGGCCATCTTTACATTTTAAGGTTTTCATTTGTAACCCTGTGATGATAGTGTTTAAACCCGAACCTCCTAGCCTCACCCCCACGCGCCCACCCCCTCGCCACCACCCCGCACCCCGTCGATATTTATGTTTATTTATTTTATTTTATTTTTTAATAATTAATTAAAAATTTATACACCCACTCAATAATTATCTGCCCTTAGAAACATAAAATCTTAGAATTATCGCCCTTATCTATGACCTAGATATCACCCGTACATACCCACCCAACTACATGACCGAGGAGGAGTGCAAATCAGCCGAGGTCAAGGGCAATCGTCATCAATCCTCTAAATCATAACCAAATCCCGCAAACATAACTACTAACAGTATCGATTTACTTGTTTAAGAATATGCCCATGTACTCGTATATCACATTGTGGTATCTCCTTCTTCCCAGTGACGACCATAATCTGTGTCTTCTTAATATTCAGTTCTAACAATAGCTGTTCACTGGGTGCAACAACCGCATCTACTAAATTTTGCAGATCCTTTTCATTGTCTTCAATCAAGACTGTATCATCTGCATATCTAATGTTATTGGTGTACCGTTCCCCAAGTTGATTCCTTCCATATCTATTATATTTCTGAATATATTTTCACTGTACAGGGAAAAAAAGATCTGGAGACATTACACATCCCTGTCTCACACCTCTTTTAATAGGCTGATATTGACCTACATCGTTATCAATTCTGATGGCAGCTTCTTGTTTCCAATATATGTTTTTTTACAAGTCTAAGGTCTTTTCCATCAATTTGTAGATCTTCAAGCAACATTATCATGTCGACATGTCTCACTTTATCGAAAGCCTTTGTGTAGCCAATAATGCAAAGATATAGATCTTTATTTACTCCTATAGAACGCTAAATTACTGTTCTCAGTATATACACAGCATTTACTAAGCCCTTGCCTTCTACAAAACAACATTGTTCTTCTCCTATTTCGGGTTGTATTTTCTTCCTAACTCTTTGCATGATAATTCTCAGAAGAATCTTTGTGATGTGGCTCATTATACTAACTGTTCTATGTTGATCGCATTCCATGGCTCCTGATTTCTTCGGGATTGCAATAAATATAGAATTACATAATTCAGGAAGTATATCCCCAATATCATATATTGCGTTCAGCAGTCTGGTGACTTGGTCTATTCCACATTCTTCTAAGGCATTGATAATTTCTATTGTGATGTTATCTGTACCCGGGGTCTTGC
This sequence comes from Cepaea nemoralis, assembly GCA_014155875.1. Lineage (NCBI taxonomy): Eukaryota > Metazoa > Mollusca > Gastropoda > Stylommatophora > Helicidae > Cepaea > Cepaea nemoralis. The sequence goes on from JACEFZ010024762.1 coordinate 55,686, forward strand.
CAGTTTTCATATGGTTAAGAGCTTTCTGAACTTCTATCTTCAAAATTGATGGTCCTTCATTATTATTCCGATGATCATATTGTTCTTCTCTTGTATCATCATAAAGGTCTTTCACATAATCTGACCACGCATGTAACATCTGATCTTTTTCTATTATGATTTTGCCATCTTTGGTTTTTAGGCAACAGTTGATGTGTGCGTTCTTTTGTTAGTGATGTCATTAATACTTTTGTGCATTAATTTGGTATCCCGGGTATTGTGTTGGTGTTCAATTTCCTTGCAATTTTTCTCAAGCCATGTTTCTTTTGCCTCTTTGCATAGCTTCCTAATTTTCCTATGAATCTCTTCATATATTTCCTTGTTATTTTTGTTATTTCTTCTTACTTCCATTAGTTTTTGGAAATTATGGCAGTAACACAGGCTTTCATATGGCTGAAATCACAGCATTATACCAACGTGTGGGTACTAAGTGATTCAATGAACATGATTCGGAAGGTCGAAGCTGGATGTGTACGTAAACAGTGGATTGAGTCGCTGCGAAAGTCTGTTGTCCGTAAAGTCACCTTCATCTTCGTCCCGGGACATGCGGGAGTCGAGGGAAATGAACGAGCTGATAAACTGGCTGGCTCTGCACTCCCTGCAGATTGCCAGCCCATGGATCGTGCCGATGTTATTAAAGTCCTTAAAGATATATCGAGAACAGAGGACTTTGACGTCAGTGAATCCACATCGCTGTCCAGGATGAAAGACTTGGGAGTAAGAATTGGCACGGCCAGACACGAGAGGTACGTCGGGAAAACGAGGTGCTGAGTCAACGAGCATAGAACTGGCACTATTAGCCACCGAACACTAATGCATATGCCGGGTGGGGGGGGGGGGGGTGGGGGGGGGGTGGGGGGTGGGGGGTGGGAGAGGAACGATCTGAGCACCTATGGACTTGTCCGGAGTGCAATGAAGATACCCAACTGATAACTGATAACTCTCATTCTGTTTCTGAGTCACTGTGCTCATTCAGCACATTATCAATTTCCTGCTGATCGACTGTTTCCAATAGTTCAATTAATCCAGGCAATCCCTAAACCGCCGGTCTCCCTGGTTTATGTGTTATACGACTTTCTCCGAAATCCCGTATACTCTCGTGAACAACGTGACGTGCCCGAGAATCGGTAGCGGTTCTCTCCGCGTCGGCAACTTAGGGGTATGTAAGCCGGTCGCTCAGAAAGCAATGGCAAACTACTGAGCGTAATCTTGCCAAGAAATGATCAATCAACTGAAAAATGCTGATGTTGACAGCGATGTCCTGTAAATTTTAATTTAATCCTATTTATAGGACATAGCTGTCAACAACAGTAAGTTACCGCTGTTGTTGATATCTTGGCAAGATTACGCTTAGTAGTTTGCCATTGCTTTCTGAACGACGGGCTCACATACCCCCGTAAGTAACCATCTAGTGTGGCCAAAATAATTTTCGCACTTGCTCTTGCTTTTAGCACTTGAAACCTATGGTCATTTTCCCAATAATTTAATGATTGTGAAGTTGGTCGCCGTAAATTTTGAAACATGGTGACTTCATCGCAAGGCATTTGTTTCTAGGGTCATCAAACTTAAGTGCGTTGTTTGGTGGAGGATAAAAAAATTAAGTCAAAATCACTTTTCGGCTTTTGTTCTTCAATTCCTGCTACTTTACATGCAGCAGATGATTCAGAAGAAAGATGTAAATCCTTGCTGAATGAAATAACAGTTGGAACAACAGACTTAGAAATCGCGATCCAATCATTGGCCCATTTATTGGTGTCTACATTCCCTTTCTTCTTAATAACAACTGACTTAACCATATCTTCTATATTTGCTGGTGACGCTCCAAAATGTAATCTTATATAATAAAAGGCTATGTGTATTTATTTATTTATCCGGTGTCCCACCACAAGTTAAAGAATATATACAAATATATAAAGAAAGAAAGAAAGATAAACGGCTTTAAAATGGTAAAAAAAATAAAATAAAATTAAGGGTAGCTCTCACGTAGATCAAGTTGCTATGACTTGGCTACTGTCCCATGCTGTTCCATGGGAAATACACATGTGTGTAGTCCCATCCCATCTCATCCCATGGGAATTCCATTCCCATGGCCAAGCCTGGTAATATGTTATTGTTTATGTTTACATCATTCATTTGACATAATCTTTCCTATGTGAATGTAACATGCACAATAATTGAGGTAAAAAAATGAATGACTGGAAGGGCCGAATGTAAGATGGGTTTGCGTACCCAGTGTGTGACCCTTTAAACATAAAGTGTGTTCGTTCGTAAGTTCTCCTTCTTCTTCTCCCTCTCTCTTGAGCGGATTGCGTCATATCTTTTCGTGCACCTGAAAACTCAGTGTGCCCGACTTCGAGATACATGTGTATCAGGTTTACTGCCTCTAGAAGATTCCATCCAAGGTCACAGGCTCGTCTACCCGTGGATAGATTTCCTTTCCTAACAATTTTACCAGGGCACACGCCTTACAGGGGTTACGAACGCGGTTCGTGATACGGCATACCAGCGTTCGAAACACAGCTGTGCGAGATTTGGCAGCAGACCGCTTTGCGTTGGTTTATTACGAAATGGTGTGGGTGCCGGTCGTTCAGCAAGCAATGGAAAACTACTCAACGTATACTCTAGAAGACACAAATAACAGCAAAAAATGCTGGTGTTGATTGCAATCTTCCTGTAAAGGAACCCATCATCTCATCTCATCATGTTCCTCTTGTACCTTGCGGTGTCGAGGTGAAGTATAAACATCGTGAGAGTGCCCGATTATGGACTTTATGTATCGATATTCCCATGGACTGTGCTATTTCCTCCGTCCAACGTTTACGTGGTCGGCCTCTTCCTCTGTTTCCATCTGGTCTGTACATCATTGCTTGTTGTGGTATGCTGTTGAATGGTAACCTACTTGCATGGCCAAACCATTTGACTTGCTGCTTTCTAATAAAATCTAGTGCTGCTATAACCCCCACTTTAATCCTGATTTATTCATTTCTGATCTTATCTCTTCTTGATACGTTGAGTATTCTTCTCAGGAATCTCATTTCTGTTGTTGTGATTTTTCTTTTCTCTGTTTCTGTCATTGTCCAGGTTTGGCATTGGTAGCATAGAGTTGATAGGAAGATTGTGTTGTAAAGTGCTTTCTTAGTAGTTATTGATACATGTTTGTTCTTTAGTATTGGTGCCATTTGTCCAATGAGTTGGTTTGCCTTATTGCATCTATTTTCAATCTCGTCTTCTGATCTGCCATTTGATGATATTATACTTCCTAGGTACTTGAAACTCTTTACTTGTTTCAAGGGATGTTCGTTTAGGTGAATTGTTGTTGTTTTTTCTTCTTTAGTTATAGTCATTACCTCTGTTTTGCTTGTGCTAATTTTCATGTTATGTTCCCTACACATTTCGTTTAGACTATTCATGTGGTCTTGTAATTCAGCTTCTGATTTTGCTATTAGTGCTTGGTTGTCCGCAAACAGGAGTTCTCTAATGGTTACATTTGCAGATGGTTCTTCTTCTGTGTTCTCGTCATGCGGTTTTCTTGCTGTCTCTGTTTGGCTGGTTTCTTTACATATGTTGTCTATATATGTTATGAACAAGAGAGGGGACAGGACACAACCTTGTTGTACTCCAGATCTTTTGGTGAAGGGTTCTGAATGTCCTCCAGTTGCTCTCACTATGCATTCACTGTAAATGATATGCAACTAATTTGTTAACAGGTCTTACAAGCCTACTATTTGCAATTTCTAATTGCCATAGCATTTCAACTAGCACAACTGGCACAGCGACCTTCTGTTGTTTGCCCTTATCCAATAAGGCATAGGCATTTGACCTTTTTTATTTTTAAATTACAATGTTTTTTTTAACCACCCGGTCGACAAATGCTTGAAAAAGTCGAATGTTTTGGCCGAAAGTTGCCAATATCGCAACTCAGCTTTAAACAGGCAGAACGCAATTACGTGCAAAACAACATTCAGGATGAACGCAGAAAAAGAAGATGAAGAATTTATTTAATTTTCGTGTAATTTTAAAGACGCTTTGAAACATTTTTGTGCATGATTGGTACATGACGCTAGCCCTATATTTTACTCAGACAGACAAAAGTCAGTCTGCCTGTCAGTCTACGCATCTACCTAACTATCCACTTACCTGCCTATCTACCTGTTTATATGTCCGCCTGTTCGTCTCTCTACCCATCCACCTTTCTATCTACCTGCCTGCCTGCCTGTCTACTTACTTACCTGCCTACCTGCCTGCCTACCTGCCCCTTTGTCTTCTGTCTGTCCCTTAGTCCGTCCGCCTGTCTGTCCGAAGTCCGTCGCTCTGTCTGTCCACCTGTCGGTTGTCCGCCTGTCTATCTACCTGTCTGTCAGTCCTGTCCACCCATCTATATGTGTTACACACAGAAATGCCACGAAGTACTACACCTGTCGAATGCTTATCCTGCAGTACAATGTGTCCTCAACCATTCACAATAGGTTATTTTCCTTCCCGTGTTCATGCACATTCTTTCTTCTTCTTCTTCTTCTTTCATCCGGTGTCTTTTTTTCGGAAGCGATTGTGTTGTGCCTGTTTACAGCAGAGCTGCGATACTTCGCCTTTAGGCCGACACTTCCGACTTCTGCGGGCGTTTGTTGACCAGGTTAACCTTCCCGGGTTTAATGCACACTATTTTCCCACTCTTTGTTCCTCCTATATTTCCATTTCACCACCTAGAATATAATGACCTAGACTGATGCGTTGGCTGGTGTAATGTCAGAAGTCACCTTAGGCCGTCAACAAAACATCTATCAATTCACATTTTGAACGTGCTCTAATTTCCCGGCAGACTTCACTAAAAGCGCCAGTCTATGATTTTAGTAGCTCGCTCAGTTGCGTTTGAACACGAAAGTTGAATTAGATTGTTCTCTGTGGTAATGCATTGGGCCAGTCGTGAATTGATGCCCAGGAATGTCGGGCACTGCCTTGGCAAACTTTCGATAATGTAAAGCTTACAACTGTATATACAAGCAAACTCCAGACAGTTGTTACATTAATTCTGTAAAGCGGAGTCAAAGACAGTTACTGCTTTAAATCGTGCACTCACGGACAGTTGTTACTTAAACTTCTTCAGTCACGGACAGTTGTTACATTAACTCTTTCAGTCACAAACATTTTTCTCTCTAACCGTTTCAATCACAGACAGTTGTTATTTTAACATATTCTATCACGTCATAGTTGTTATTTTAACAACTGTTACTTTAACGCTTCCAGTGCAAGACAGTTATTACTGTAACTCTTACAGTCAAAGACAGTTGTTACTTTAACTCTTTCAGTCTAAAGTATAAGACAGTTGTTACTTTAACTCGTCTAGTCCAAGACAGTTGTTACTTTAACTCTTTCAGTCCAAGGCAGTTGTTACTTTAACTCTTTCAGTCCAAGGCAGTTGTTACTTTAACTCTTTTAGTCCAAGACAGTTGTTACTGTAACACTTTCAGTCCAAGACAGTTGTTACTTAAACTCTTTCAGTCCAAGACAGATGTTACTTTAACTCTTCCAGTCACAGACACTTGTAACTTTATTTCAATCAGCTATAGACAGCTGTCAGACTTTAGCTCTTCCATTCAAGAGACAGTTGTTACTTTAACCCTTTCTACCAACGGGCATTTATTACGTTAACCCTTTCTGTCATGGGTTTTTATTATTGTAGCTCTTTGAGTCCAGTAACTTTAATTATTTGTTTTCTAAGCTGTAATTACTGTAACCAACAGATAATTTGGTTTACTGGTTCCAGGAAATTGCCTTATGGGACAAACTTGTTTTAGGAAATTAAGATACAGTGTGCGGATATGAAAACTGGATTGACAAAATTGACAGAAGGATTATTGAAACTGGGATAAAGAAGGCTGGTGTCACAGAAGGATGGAACACAGGGTTAGGATAAAGTGGGTTAGTGTAACAATTGAATGTCATGAGGGTTAGGATAAAGTGGGTTAGTGTAAAAATTGAATGTCATCAGGGTTAGGATAAAGTGGGTTGGTTTCACAAGTGGATGGGAGAGAGTGTTAGAATAATATGGGTTGGTGAAATAATTGAATGGGACAGAGGGATAGGATAAAATGGATTTATATAATAACTGGACGTGACACGGGGATTAGGATAAAATGGGTTGATATAATAACTGGATGGGCCATGGGATTAGGATAAAATGGGTTGATATAATAACTGGATGGGACATGGGATTAGGATAAAATGGGTTGATATAATAACTGGATGGGGCAAGCGATTAGCATAAAAAGGGTTGATATAATAACTGGACGGGACAAGTGATTAGGATAAAAAGGGTTGCTATAATAACCGGATGGGACAAGGGATTAGGATAAAATGGGTTGATATAATAACTGAATGGGACAAGGGATTAGGATAAAATGGGTTGATATAATTACTGGATGGGACAAGGGATTAGGATCATGTGGGTTGGTGTAATAACTTGATGGGACAAGGGATTAGGATAAAATGGGCTGATATAATAACTGGATGGGACAAAGGATTATGATAAAATGGGTTGATATATTACTGGATGGGACAATGAATTAGGTTCAAGTGGGTTGGTGTAATAACTGGATGGGAGAGAGTGTTAGGATAAAGTAGGTTGGTGTAATAACTGGATGGGGCAGAGAGTGTTAGGATACGTGGGTTAGTGTAATAACTGTATGGGACAAGGGATTAGAACAAAGTGGGTTGGTGTAATAATTGGATAGGAGAGAGTGTTAGGATAAAGTGGGCTAGTTTAATAACTAGATGGGACAGAGGGTTAGGATAAAGTGGGCCGGTTTAATAACTAGATGGGACAGTGGGTTAGGGTAATGTGGATTGGTGTAACAATTGATTGTCATCATAGTTAGGATAACGTGGGTTTGTGTAGTATTTGGATGGGACAGGGGGGTTAGGATAAAGTGGGTTGGTGTAACAATTGACTGTCATCAGGGGTAGGATAAACTGGGTTGTTGTATAATTGGATGGTACCGGGGGTGGGGGAGTTAGGATAAAGTTGATTGGTGTAACAATTGAATTTCATCATGGTTAGGATAAAGCGGGTTTGTGTAGTAATTGGATGGAACAGAGGGTTAGGATAAAGTGGACTGATGTAACAATTGAATATCATCAGGGTTAAGATATGACTGGCTGGTATAATAAATGAATGGGAGAGACAAAGTGGAGCCAAGTATACCATTTGTTGGGGGTCGCGTAAGCCTATTCAAATATTAAGGGCAAGTAATTGGCACATATTGATTGGCACTCATAGTGAGAAAAGAAGACGAGCAGTGATCAGATGAGATACTTCGCAATAAAAAAATGTAATCATTTTAATTACAATAGTCAGCCAACACAGAACTGTTGTTGTCGACAGATTCACTCTGAGGGAGAGACTGAGAACGGGATCATGGTAGTTAGGGACTGAATGGTTCGATATGCAGTGAGGATAGTACCTGGACTAACTATACACATTAAAATAAAATAAAAATTATTGCTAGTCAACCGGATTCGAACCCGCAACATTCAAACGACGACTCACACTTGACACATTATTTGATACAGACTGAATAAACTGCAGGTACATGTCTTACCTTACGTTTAGATTTCAACTGGGCGGCATCTCTGTGATCATCCGCGTTACCTGGGACCTTGTGTCGCCAGAGTATCTTCCCTATCATTATATAGGTCACAGACAGAACAGTCACCGGTAAAAAGTAGGTGATGATGGTGATGAAAAACCCGTACATAACCCGGATATCTTCGTCCAGAAAATGCTCTTCACATGCCATCCTGCCATCTCGCTTGATGGCTGTCCGGCTCATGAAGAAGGGGATCGCACCAAGAGATACAGCAAATATCCAGATGGATAAAATGAAGATTCGCGATCTGGAGTCCGTAACCTTTCTTCGAAGAGGGAACTTAACGGCCAAAAGGCGGTCAATGCCGATTGCGGTGTTGGTGCTGACAGATGCAGTAACACTGATCACTTGACATCCTTGGACGACTGGACACATGAAGTCTGAAAAGATCCAGGTGTCGGCAATTTGGTATGCCAGCGTAAATGGAATGCAAAATATTGCCATGATGAGATCGGCAATGGCTAGGTTGAGTAAGAAATACCGAAGATCTGTATTCGAACGTTTCCCTTTGTGAAGACAATAATTGCTATAGAGTTACCTGCAACTGCAGCCAGGGTTGTGAATGTGTAGAGAGTAATGAGGATCGCACTTGTTGCCAATGGAAAGGTTTTCAAAGACATTTCTGTCACGTTCGTGGGGCTGGAGGTCACGTTCGTGAAACTAGTTGTCACGTTGTGAATATTGAAAATGGATATACTTGTCATGTTGCAGACAACGGCCATGATTTCTGGTGTCACTCCGTACTCGGGCAAGGCTGAGATGGACGAGGGTAGACCGAGTATAGAATCCTGACATGTGAGCATCGTATTCGAAACTGTAATATTACAGAATAATTATATCAGTTTAACTATTGACGCATCCAATCTATATCATACTAATAAATTAACATCAAAACAATAACGTTAATTTGTTAAAATAATTTGCTAGAATCCCCCAATACTGCAATGAAATGTTTAATACTGACAATTATGTGTTGTTGCTGAATGTTAATATGTAACCGTTTGTGATCTGTTAGCCACTAGAAAGTGTATATTCTGACCCAGAACATTCCTGTTATATATCGGGTGTTTGTAAAGTTTCACTACACTTTGCATGTAGAATAAATTTGAAGAAAAAAAAAATTGAAGTACATGTCGTCCTCAAATATGTGCATCACAGTCCATCATGAAGCAATATGCAGCGAATTGCTGTCGTCTGCTGGAGTAATTCTTTGCACTCCAAACAGAATGGTCTTATCGACGGAAGAAAGACGCAGTTAGAATTGCCATTCAAGAAATAACAACAAATACGTGTCAGAAGGAAACTGACAATATGAAGAGACGTGTAAAGACATGTCTTGAAGCCCATGGTGGAAATTTCAAACACCTGTTATAATCAATACCAGTGGTTCTCAAACATTTTTGGCCCGTGCCCCCCTTCACAATATTTTCAGAACGTCATTCCCCCCTTTCGTATTTCCTACCTAAAAATCCCCCCCCCCCCTTTTTTTTTACACAGTATACGTAATAATGGAAGCTAAATTTAATAGCACATACTAAAACAAGGCTAGGTGTCCACACAAAACGTGATTTGTAGGTCTACTTAACTTTATAAAATGAATTTTAGAAGGGTGAGACGTACAGAACCGTAAAGTATGAAGGGAAAAACAATATGAAGTAATCGGTTCTTGTATTAACGCGATCTTGAAATAATCTTAACCCCCTCCCCCCCTGGAAACCCTAAAGGGGGGGGGGGAAATTCCCCACCGGTTGAGAACCACTGATCAACACTTTATTGGTACTTTCCGGCTTGATTTATTTGATTGTTTCGGGATCTGAGGTTTAAAGATTCAGCAAAACCCACTACTGGCAACGCTGATCGTATTTCGCCACGAAACAGTTCGTGCGGGAATACGATCAATGTTGCAAGTAGTGGGTTGTGCTAAATCTTAAAATTTCCCAGCTTCCCCATAGCAGTGATTATTGTAATTAATTTAATGGAGTTTTAGCACATATTTTATTGACTTCATGTACTTCATTTTTTCAATTTGTTATACATACAAAGTGTAGTGTGACTTTACAAACACGCGGTATATCTGTGATGTGATATATCAATCACATGTTATTGGCATGAGAGCAAGTAGGAAGGAGGAATACGCAGCCAATCTTTCCCTCACTTTTGCAGGTTACAAGCCTAGACGTCGAACCAAAATTCCACCTTGCTCATGACATGGTCAGCGCAGTTCCCTATCAACTTCGGTAACAGGCCGGTCAGAAAGGGTATTTGCTTTTTAATAAAAGGGATTGACGTGTGCTTTTTGCCGTATGTAAATTGTAAGAGTCAAATCATCATCATGTTCCATGACGTAACGCGTGGGTGGTAATGTTTCGGCATCTCACGCGATCACCTGAGTGTTGGATAGGTTCTGTGCTTGTGTCTCGATTATGCCATAGTGGTCACGCCATCCATATATTTACCTCTCTGCCTTCCCCTTGTTTTTTTCCCCTCAATCTTGCCAGTCGTCACCAAGTTCTCTAATATATTTCTTCTCATAACGTGCCCAAAAATTGTGACTATCAATGTCTAATGTCTCTAATCAGTTTACGGTTTTCATTAGTTTCCCGTAGGACTTGCTCATAGATGTTTTTGACAGTCCATGATATGTGTCAAATGCCTTTTTGTAAACGACAAGTTTCACTATGTTTAGCTAGTAGATTCCTCACATCTACATTCTCAAAATATACAATGTATTTTCGTATGTGATTTGAAAGCAACTTTTCAAATTTGTCGTATATTATCTTGAATGAATCACTAAATAACGAAAAGTAGACATTATAACTTTCTAGAACACGATTGCAAATAACAAAATGGAAATGGCATCCAATACACATACTACAACCGTGTGCCGATACAACTACAAGAAACACTGCATGGAAAAGTATATTCTGTATATATATATATATATATATATATATATATATATATATATATATATATATATATATATATATATATATGTGTGTGTGTGTGTGTGTGTGTGTGTGTGTGCTTGTTGTGGGCTGGACACGTTTTTTAATAGATCCACGTGTATGATTCCAACAAATCGACTTAACTGGAAATGGTGCCAGTAATAACCAAACTTCAAAGTGCTTCGTAACTAGGAAGGAGGAAACACCACAATGCAATATACAAGTAAATGGGAATATTCTTAAACAAGTAAATTGGTTCAATTGTTTCGGGACAGTTATAATATCTCAAGGGAGATGCCTTAAAGAGATTAGAACAAGAATCGCCATGGCGAATGTAGCCTTTTGCATGATGGAAAACATACTGACCAATAGAAAGATGTCATTTGCAACGAGAGAAAGACTGTTGAGGTGCTGCACCTGTATTTTTGTATAGATGTGAAGCGTGGACAATGAGCAGACGCGCTGAACATAAACTGATGGCTGTGGATATGTGGTTTCTGAGGAAAATGCAAAGAATACCATGGACAGACAGAAAGACCAATTACCACATCCTACAAGAAACAAATGAAAACCCTATATTAATTAGAGAAATTAGACGTAGAATGTCACAGCTGTATGAACACGTTATGAGAAGAAATACATTTGAGAATTTGGTGACAACTGGCAAGATCGAGGGCAACAGAACAAGGGGAAGGCAGAGAAGTAAATACCTCGATGGCTTGGCCACGTAGAATGATCGAAATAAGAACACAGAGCTGATCCACGACTCTGGTGATCGTTTGAGATGGCGAAACATGACCGCCCGCGCATATTGACATGGCACACGATGATGATGATTCAAAGAGCGTGTCAATGCGCATTATCATGAGTTCGTACTTCTTTGTTTTCTTTCAATGATTATCTGGAGCAGCCTTTGGCCACAATGACTCTCTCTATCGTTTCTCTCATCGGAGATTTTCATGAAGGTTATGTGACTTATGTTATTAAGGCTATTTGTGCGATTGTCTGGAATTGTGTGATGGTCCAATCTTCCCTCGAAGAGTGTCGGCCATATCCTCAGGGCACTCGCTGCAACACCATTCACTCCAGTTCGTAATGATCTACCATCCTTCTGCACTACACACACGATTTCAAAGGGCCCCGATCACATCTGCATTATCTTGCACCAATACTTCACCAAGTGGTGAAGACCCAGCTAATCTGTCCGCCTGCTCGTTTCCCGTCACACCAGCGTGTCCTGGAGGACAAATCCAACAGATGCTCTATATTTACGATTGTTGAATGGAAGCTTGCCACTCTGCCCGTAGCGTGCCTGTCTTTACTTTTCTCACCATACTCTATGCAATCACGTTGCAATCACGACATATTTTTGCTGTTTGCCTTCCAGCCAGAGAACGCCGACATGACTACTTTCACCTCCATTTTCAAAGTAGATGTTGAGGTATCATATGCCAGGCTCTCCTGCACTAAATATTGCCATTTAACCTTCGCTGTGAACCCCCACATGCACTTCTTGTACCTCTTAGCACAGAGCCATCCGCGTAGACCAAGACGCGAATCGTCATGGGTCAATTATTTCACCTACCTTTCTGAAGAAGTTAAGATTGCTTGTATTATCATTTCCCAACAAAATGATGTAGTTTCCATACATATCATTAGCTGTCTTCTTGTGAATTTGTGATCTAGTATTTCCGTACGTGGTGATAGTGTCTCTATTCTTCTGCTGTTGCTTTCCCTCACAAAAATGCTGTCGATCTCTAAATCTCTGACCTAATATTGTCCCACATGATAATTTCTATGCTCAACCTTTTATAATGATATATCCCACAAAAATGATTGTTTTCCCGTCTTCTTCTGAACCTCTTGCTTAGTATTTTCCAAAAAGGATTATAATTTGTGTCTCCGTGGCCTAAAGACTTGCGAACGCGATTCGTGAGCCGTTTACCAAGCGTTCGAAACACAACGGGGACCGATTTGGCAATAGACCGTGTCGCGCTGGGGTTTTAATGTGTTGGTACGGGAGCTGGTCGTTCGAAAAGGAATGGCAAACTACTGAACGTAAATTTGCCAAGACACCAACAAAAGCAGTAACATTCTGGTGTTGACAGCGATGTCCTGTAATCAGGATATACAAAAAAATATTCTAATTTGTGTCCAGCTGTCCGGTGTAGGGGTTGAACCAACTACCTCGACATCAGCACACCGGAAGTTTTAAAACGAGCTCTCTAATTCATTCAGCATTGCTTATCCCCAACCTCTCGTTTGTTTACTTCTCTGTTTGCACAAGGATGCGTTTTAAAGACGTGATCATCATCAGCATGTGCCCTACCAGCTGACGTAATCGTTCGAGTCTCTCCACAGATCTCGGTCCTTGATGTCCTGGATAAACTCTGCTGTTGATATTCCACAGTCTCAGTTTATCCAGCACCATTCCTCTTGGTTGGCTCTGCCTCCCCCTCTCCCCCCTCCTCCCCCCCCCCCCCCCAACTGATCTTTCCAATTGCCACAATGTTCTCCAGTGCCTTTCTTCTCACCAGATAACCAAAGAACACTATTTGTATCTTTCGCATAGTTGTTGTTTAATGTTCTAGTGTCTTCCAGGTAATCGAATGGTTATTAGTTAGCTCTTCCAAGACATCTCTTTTGTTATAATATGCGCTCTTTAGTTGCGGTTATCACCCATGTTTGACACTAGTAGCAAAATGTCAGCCAAAAAATAATTCTTACGAGATTTGCTTTAGTACATGTGGGTATCTTTCTATGCGACAGAAGTGGCGTTAGGTGTCCCAGAGCCTGCATTGCCTTTGCACAACGTGTGCTCATTACTCTATAAATTCCCCCCTCCCCCCTCATTCCCCCCCCCCCCCCATTCTAAAGTGAAAACACTGACACTAGATACTAGATATTTAAATTCGCTAGTTTGTTTTATTTTCGAGTTCTTTATATTTGTTTGACAAGAGTTCTGACGGTTTGCTTATCGCGATTATCTCCGTCTGTTCAAAGTTTATTTTTATGTTATGTTTCCACACTTGGAATTGACTTGGTTTAGATGTTAGTGTGAGTTAATGTGTGTCAGATCTGACTTAATGAGAATTATTGTCTCCCAGTTGTAGAAATGTTTCCTTAATACAGAAATAGCTGGGAAAAAAAGATCATTCTGATACGGTCAAGATCTGAACTTGGAAGAAAACTGAACCAAAAGAGCATCATGTTTATTAAATTAAAGTCAGGTCGTAGTCAGATTTGACTGAGCTACCGTATGACAGTAGACCATACTACATGCTTTCTGTTAGCGCTGAATGTTGGGCGGCGTTCCCCAAACACAACACTCCACATTGTGCCAACGGTTTCGGGCGGAGATCCGCAACTGGGAGGGTATAAGCCTTATCCTAGTGCGAGGAAATGCAATCTAAATACTAAATATCATGGTAGGGCAGACTAGGCCCTAAGCCTTGGTCGGAAACTGATCTAGGATGGGAGCCCCGACAGAAGGACAGTTAGATTATTGCTTTGCTGATCCAGCAGCTTCTGCAGCTAGTCTTTTTCCAGGATGTGTTGATGTTACCTTTCCTCTGGAGTAAACTAAATAGGCCGAGAGAGAATCATGCTGTAATGGCAACTCATGTTCTCTACAATACAGCCCAGGCTTTGTGCTAAAGGAGAGATTAATTCCATTTTAGAAACGACCGTCTATCACAGTGTTTCCCAAACTTTTTTGTGCTATGCCCTACCTAAGCCTTTCTAAAATTTGTATGTCCCCCCCCCCCCCCTCCCCCCCCACCCCCACCCCCCCCCCCCCCCCCCCCCCCACCCCAACATATGCATCATTGTTAAAATTCAAAAATTGAAATGTTCACTAAAGAAACTTGAATTTTATTTTTAGAATGGCTCATGGTTCCCAGAGAGGCCAGAACCCCCCCCCCCCCTCCCCCACCCTTCCCCCAGGTCCCGCATCCCTGTGTGTCGGTTGTATTTTGAGAGCAGCAAATGCACCCGCTCCTAGCCAGAGGACCGATACGTTTAGGAAAAACTCACTAGGAAATTATTGAGCAAACACAGTAAGTAAATTTTCAAAACAAATAATGGAGAATTGAAATTCAAGAAACAAAATAATATTAATGACAGATTTTTTTATATTATTTTAATTATTAGTAATTATTTAAATTTAGTGAGATCCTTGCGCTTGATGCTTGCTGCAAAGAGATGTTATGTCAGGTTCCAATTTAGTTAACTTCAGTATCAAGTCTCCCCGCTTTGTTATATCCAACCGATTTCTTCCATTTTCGAATTGCCCCCCTTAACCAATCGAATTTCCCACCCTGTGGGGCG
>JACEFZ010024763.1:0-79592 GCA_014155875.1 Cepaea nemoralis
TAAAAATTAAAAAAACAATACACATATTCACATAGTAATTTGAATTGTCGCCCAAAGGGTCATTTTAAACTGACGATCATGTCTTTTTTTTTTTTTGCACAAAGTTGGATTATGTAAATGAATTGCCTCTGCCAGATTTAACATGTGACCATTTCGTGTGTCAGCACAAACAACATGAGCTGGTCTGTAGTGTAATTTAATCTTGGATATCTAACAATGTTATTATATCTGGTACTTCATTTTTAATTCACCGCAAACAAAGAAATTCTGGGGGTTACCAGGAAACCATGTGACATCAGGGTGATTCCATAGTGGGCGTAGGTGTGTGTTGATATACTCTGTGCAATCAAGAAATGCTAACTGGGATATTTTGGGTGATCTGAAAAGGGTCACTGCATTTTTTAAATGACAGATCAATCAATAAATCATTTGCCATGCCGGAAAGCGTGGGGGGTCATGATTCGCCATTTCACTCGATCACCAGAGTCGTGGATCAGCTCAGTTTTCCCTGTCTCGTCCATGCCATGTGGCCAAGCCATCCAGGTATTTTCCTCTCGGTCTTCCTCTTGGTCTGTTCCCTTCGATCTTGCCAGCTGTCACTAAGTTCTCCAGTCCATTTCTTCTCATAACATGTCCAAAATTTTTTGACTGTCTACGTCTAATTTCTCTAATCAATCTACGATTTTTATTTGTCTCCTGTAGTACTTGGTCATTGGTTTTTCTATCTGTCCATGGTATTCTTTGCATTTTCCTCAGAAACCACATTTCTGCAGCCATCAGATGTTTTTCAGCTTGACTGCACATTGTCCAAGTTTCACATCCATACAAAAGAACAGGCTCTATGTATCCCCTCAACACTCTTTTTCTCGTTTCAATTGACATCATTTTATTGGTCAGAATGTTTTTCATCTTGCTAAAGGCTACTTTCGCAATGGCGATTCTTGTTCTAATCTCTTCAAGGCATCTCCCATCAGATGTTATGACTGTTCCGAGATAATTGAACCGATTCACTTGTTGAAGAATATTCCCATTTACTTGTATATTACATTGTGGTACTTCGTTCTTCCTAGTGACGACCATAACCTGTGTCTTCCTACAATTTAATTCCAACCCAAGGCAGACGTGGTTGCGGCCTTGTGGGAGCACGTGTACACCTCGGGGGAGCAGATGGAGCACCATGGTCTGGTAAGAAAAGAGACAACGAGGTGTGACGAGGGGATCTGGCCGACGCTCGGCGCTCGGAGGAAAAGGGGAGACGGACATATAATCAGATTGCTACTGGAACTATTAGTGTTGGAACTCTTCGCTGGCTGCTGAGGATGGAGACGGAGCTCTTATGGGAATGTCCCGAATGCTGTGATGTCGGTTCCTAAATCAATCAATCAATCAATTCCAACCCCAGCTGCTCACTGTGTACAACCACAGCGTCTACTAATTGTTGCAGATCCTGTGCATTGTCTGCAATCAATACTGTATCATCTGCATATCTAATGTTATTTATGTTTCGTCCCCCAAAGCTGATTCCATTTAGGTCTTCTACATTTCTGAAAATATTTTCACTGTATAGGGAAAAAAGATCTAGAGACATTACACATCCCTGCCTAACACCTCTCTTAATAGGTTGATATTGTCCTACTTCATTATCAATCCTTATGGCAGCTTGTTGTTTCCAATATATGTTTTTTTTAAGTCTAATGTCTTTCCCATCAATTTGTAGATCTGCAAGCATATCCACAATGTTGACATGTCTAACTCTATCAAAAGCCTTTGTGTAGTCAATAAAGCAAAGATGTATATCCTTGTTTACTTCTAAAGCACGTTCAATAACTGTTCGCAGCATATACACAGCATTTACTGTACCCTTTTCCCTTTTACAAAACCACATTGTTCTTCCCCTATTTCAGGTTGTATTTTCTTCCTCACTCTTTGCATGATAAGTCGTAACAAAATCTTTGTGATGTGACTCATTATACTAATTGTTCTATGTTTATCACATTCTAAGGCTCCTGATTTCTTTGGGATTGCAATAAATACAGAATTACATAATTCAGAAGGTATATCTCCAGTATCATATAATGTGTTCAGCAGTCTAGTGACTTGCTCTAGTCCAAATTCTTCTAGAGCTTTAATCATTTCTGTTGTGATGTTATCTGCACCGGGGGCCTTGCCAGCTTTCATATGCTTAAGAACATTTTAAACCTCCATCTTTAAAATTGCTGGTCCTTCATTATTAAATCTAATAGCATACTGTTCGTCTCTGTTATCATTATACAGGTCTTTCACATAATCTGTCCATACATGCTTCTCTTTATTTTCCTCCATCAGGAGCATTTCTGCTGCAGTTTTCAAAGCCTCTACCTCCGCTTTTGAAGTTACTTGAAAATTTTCCAGTTGCCATTGAATGTGTTTTTTTCACTCCATTTTTTAAATTTAGGAGAATTCCTCCTCCTCCATTCTCTATTGAATTTTTGGCTGATCCATCTGTATATGCATGGGTCCAATTCCTGCTTGGGTAATGTTCTTTTATGTAGTTTAGGGTTATTTCTCTTCTTTCGGTTTCATGCTGAGTGTTCTTTTTCTCAATACCAGGAATGTTTTCTATCATCTCAGGCAGTTGCTGCTGTCTCCAAGCTGGGAAGTTGTGTGCATTGTGTATGGGATTGACTGTTGATATGTTAAGTATAGGATCTGCCCTAATCCTTCGTTTTGCAGTTTCTACAAAGTTGCTACGCTTCAGTCTTCCCTTTCCAAAACCATTAAATCTGTTGTACATAGGGTGGTCTGTCAATCTTCTAAATTTTTCTGCTTGTTGCTGGGCTCTGCTATCTCTTCTATCCTGCATTGGTTGTAAACAAGTGATCTTTTCTAGTTCATTAATAGGCGTTGTCTTCAGGCTTCCAGTTATGATTCGCATTCCTTGGTTTTGGACTCTACTTATTTTGTTAAAGTTGACTTAGCTGCTGTTGCCCAAGCTGCAATGCCATATTCCAGTACTGGCCTCACCCGTCCAGTATATAACTTCTTGAGAACTTTCTCATCTGCTCCCCACGTTGTACCAGCAAGCTTTTTCATGATTGCCATTCTCTGCCTTGCTCTTGTTCGATTTTTCTCAACCTGTGTCTTCCATGTCAGGCGACGATCAAAGGTGACTCCTAGATAGTTTGGATTTTCTTCATGGCGCAATATTTTTCCATTCAATACCAGCTTAGGTTGCTGAGTTTTATTTGAGAGGGAGAACACTGTGCATGTTGTTTTCTCCTCACTTATCTTCACTAGCCATGATTTTGACCAGTCCTCTAGCGCTAATAAGGCTTGCTGTATTCTGCTGTTAGCTGTACTAATATATTCTTCAGATGTCCATATGGCTAGGTCATCTGCAAAGGAGGATGTGTGTACTCTGGCTGGAAAATTTTCTGTGATGTCATTTATATATGCTAGGAATAATGTTGGTGAAAGAACTCCTCCTTGGGGGACACCTTGCTCCAGCAGCATCATTTTGCTTGTTTGTCCTTGTACTTTTGTCCTGGCAGTTCTGTTCTCAAGGTAGTGGCTGATCCATTTATACATTTTTCCACAAACATGCATGTTTTGCAGTTTTACTTTCAGTCCTTCCTTCCATACTTTATCAAATGCTTTTTCTAAATCTATCCAGACTGCTAGTGTGTGCTTTTTCTCTTGGAAGGCATCCTCTATTTCCTGAGCTATATAGGTTATTTGATCTTCAGTGGATCTGTATTTTCTGAATCCTGCTTGGTGTGGTGTTAAGAGTTTGTTTTCTTCCAGATGCCATGTTAGCCTGCCATTGATAATGCGTTCCATTAATTTTCCTACACAGCTCAGTAGACTGATAGGTCGATAGCCATTTGGTTCTTCCAGGTCTTTTCCTTTCTTTGGGACTGGTATTAGTATAGCTTCCTTCCATGCCTGTGGGACTATTCCTCTCTTCCAGCTGTTATTTAGGACTGCTAGTAGTTTCTTCTTTGCCTTGGTGCCTAGTCCTATTAGCATTTCATTTGTGATTCCATCCTTTCCTGGTGATTTCTTCTTTTTTAGGGTATTCATTGCCTGTTCCATTTCTTCCATTGTTAGATTTGCCATCATATATTCTGCTGCTGTCTCTGTATTTCTATGATGTGTCTGTTTGTCTTTGATTGCTTTCTTCTGTTCGGTTGTAATATCAATGTGGTTTGCTTTTGCATAGTGTTCCATTAGTGCATTTGCAGCCTTTTTGCCTGTAAGCAAGGCATTTCCTTGTTTAATTGTTATTTGTTTGTTTCTAGGTCCTTCATTGTTCATGGCTTTCACTAGTTTCCATAGTTTGTTTCCATCCCTGTCAAAATTCAGGTTTTCTGTTTTTTCCCTCCAACAATCTCTTGTTGTTTGATTTACTGTTCTTTTATATTTTGCTGAGATGGCTTTGAGAGAGATGTTTGCTTCAATTGTTTGTTCTCTCTCTGCTGTCTTCCTGGCATCTTCAACTTTGTCCTCCAAACTTTGTAGTTCTTCAGTCCAGTATGGTTTGTAATTTTTCCTCGCTCCTCTTGGAATGGACTCAGTGGCTGCCTGTATTATCGCTCTGTTTAGACTTTCCACCATTTGCTTTATGTTGCCATATCGTGTATTTATGTTTTCACAATATTTGTCTGTTAGTATGGCAAATCTGTCCCAATCTGCTCGTTTGTAATTCCAGCGGGGCAAGGGTTTTTGCTCCTGTGGAACATACTCCATATTCATTTCAAGCTTGATTGGTCTGTGGTCACTACCTGCTAATTGGTCCAGCACATGGCGATTGATTTTGTGGAGGATGTCTCCTGTGCAGAAAGCTAAGTCTGGAGTAGAAGTGGTAAGCCATCTTCTGGAGTAGAAGCTCGGTGTGTCTTCCGCTTTGTTGAGTAGATGGAGATTTGAGTCTATTTCCCAGTCCTCCAATTCATCTCCTCTTTTGTCAGTATCTGGGTATCCCCATCTTTCTGAACGGCTATTAAAGTCTCCGACAATAATGCAGTTTGTGTCAGTTATTTTCATGTTTGAGAGTGTAAGGTCCTTATCTGCTGGGCTATACAGATTGTAGATTCTTATTTTCACGTCCTTTATCATTATGTCAACACCTATAATTTCCGTTTGGTTGTCAGAAATCACAGATACTTCGCTGCAAGGTATTGTATTTCGTGTAAGTATTAGAACTCCTCCTTTGTGTCCTTCGCGGTCGAAACGTGTGGCCTGATATCCTCTGACTGAGAATTTGTGATTGGCGTTGAGGTGTGTCTCTTGAATGCATGCCACATCTATTCTATCTTTATGAAGACGATGTGTTAGGGAGTCTTTCTTCTTGTAAACTCCTTCGGCATTCCACTGTAGTATGTTGAGTGTCCGGGGTATTTGGTCAATAGCTCTTAACCTACTCCTCTGTGCCTTGACTCCACAGCACAGGGGAAGGTGACCACCAGTAGTCATGGGTGGACCCCCTCGAGGCAGGGGGCCCGGCACTATCACCGCCTGATGGGACTTCACGGGATTAGCACCATATCGATTAATTTTGATTTGTGACATCATGAATTAAGTTACGTTGCACTGCTTTGTCAAGCCTGTGGCTCAGTACATCCGATTTCGACAAGCATTTATTCGGGATGCTTTCCCTAGCCTTTGACTGTCCCCAGTCTACCTACAAGGCAGCAGGTTTCACGTTGCACTGCTTTGTCAAGCCTGTGGCTCAGTACATCCGATTTCGACAAGCATGTATTTGGGGTGCTTTCCCTAGCCTTTGACTGTCCCCAGTCTACCTACAAGGCAGCAGGTGTGTGTGTCTCTTCGTCTGGTCCCTCTCCCTTGACCTGTCCGACATGGGTGGCCCTACCAGTAGCTGTGCTACCGTCGGCATAGCTCTTGGGGTCATTGGGACGCACAAGCCCCTCTACCTCGTCACGGTGGACACACAGCAGAGGGGCTAAAATATACAATACACATATTCACATAGTAATTTGAATTGTCGACCAAGGTCATTTTAAACTGACGATCATGTCTTTTTTTTTTTTTGCACAAAGTTGGATTATGTAAATGAATTGCCTCTGCCAGATTTAACATGTGACCATTTCGTGTGTCAGCACAAACAACATGAGCTGGTCTGTAGTGTAATTTAATCTTGGATATCTAACAATGTTATTATATCTGGTACTTCATTTTTAATTCACCGCAAACAAAGAAATTCTGGGGGTTACCAGGAAACCATGTGACATCAGGGTGATTCCATAGTGGGCGTAGGTGTGTGTTGATATACTCTGTGCAATCAAGAAATGCTAACTGGGATATTTTGGGTGATCTGAAAAGGGTCACTGCATTTATTAATGACAGATCAATCAATCAATCATTTGCCATGCCGGAAAGCGTGGGCGGTCATGATTCGCCATTTCACTCGATCACCAGAGTCGTGGATCAGCTCAGTGTTCCTGTCTCGTCCATGCCATGTGGCCAAGCCATCCAGGTATTTTCCTCTCGGTCTTCCTCTTGGTCTGTTCCCTTCGATCTTGCCAGCTGTCACTAAGTTCTCCAGTCCATTTCTTCTCATAACATGTCCAAAATTTTTTGACTGTCTACGTCTAATTTCTCTAATCAATCTACGATTTTTATTTGTCTCCTGTAGTACTTGGTCATTGGTTTTTCTATCTGTCCATGGTATTCTTTGCATTTTCCTCAGAAACCACATTTCTGCAGCCATCAGATGTTTTTCAGCTTGACTGCACATTGTCCAAGTTTCACATCCATACAAAAGAACAGGCTCTATGTATCCCCTCAACACTCTTTTTCTCGTTTCAATTGACATCATTTTATTGGTCAGAATGTTTTTCATCTTGCTAAAGGCTACTTTCGCAATGGCGATTCTTGTTCTAATCTCTTCAAGGCATCTCCCATCAGATGTTATGACTGTTCCGAGATAATTGAACCGATTCACTTGTTGAAGAATATTCCCATTTACTTGTATATTACATTGTGGTACTTCGTTCTTCCTAGTGACGACCATAACCTGTGTCTTCCTACAATTTAATTCCAACCCAAGGCAGACGTGGTTGCGGCCTTGTGGGAGCACGTGTACACCTCGGAGGAGCAGATGGAGCACCATGGTCTGGTAAGAATGAGACAACGAGGTGTGACGAGGGGATCTGGCCGACGCTCGGCGCTCGGAGGAAAGGCGAGACGGACATATAATCAGATTGCTACTGGAACTATTAGTGTTGGAACTCTTCGCTGGCTGCTGAGGATGGAGACGGAGCTCTTATGGGAATGTCCCGAATGCTGTGATGTCGGTTCCTAAATCAATCAATCAATCAATTCCAACCCCAGCTGCTCACTGTGTACAACCACAGCGTCTACTAATTGTTGCAGATCCTGTGCATTGTCTGCAATCAATACTGTATCATCTGCATATCTAATGTTATTTATGTTTCGTCCCCCAATGCTGATTCCATTTAGGTCTTCTACATTTCTGAAAATATTTTCACTGTATAGGGAAAAAAGATCTGGAGACATTACACATCCCTGCCTAACACCTCTCTTAATAGGTTGATATTGTCCTACTTCATTATCAATCCTTATGGCAGCTTGTTGTTTCCAATATATGTTTTTTATAAGTCTAATGTCTTTCCCATCAATTTGTAGATCTGCAAGCATATCCACAATGTTGACATGTCTAACTCTATCAAAAGCCTTTGTGTAGTCAATAAAGCAAAGATGTATATCCTTGTTTACTTCTAAAGCACGTTCAATAACTGTTCGCAGCATATACACAGCATTTACTGTACCCTTTCCTTCTACAAAACCACATTGTTCTTCCCCTATTTCAGGTTGTATTTTCTTCCTCACTCTTTGCATGATAAGTCGTAACAAAATCTTTGTGATGTGACTCATTATACTAATTGTTCTATGTTTATCACATTCTAAGGCTCCTGATTTCTTTGGGATTGCAATAAATACAGAATTACATAATTCAGAAGGTATATCTCCAGTATCATATAATGTGTTCAGCAGTCTAGTGACTTGCTCTAGTCCAAATTCTTCTAGAGCTTTAATCATTTCTGTTGTGATGTTATCTGCACCGGGGGCCTTGCCAGCTTTCATATGCTTAAGAACATTTTAAACCTCCATCTTTAAAATTGCTGGTCCTTCATTATTAAATCTAATAGCATACTGTTCGTCTCTGTTATCATTATACAGGTCTTTCACATAATCTGTCCATACATGTAGAATCTGATCTTTTTCTATTATGACTTTGCCATCTTTGGTTTTTAGACAGCCTGTTGATGTACTTGTTCTTTTATTAGTAAGTTCCTGAATTCTTTTGTGCACTAATTTTGTATTTTGACTGTTGTGTTGTTTTTCAATTTCTAAGCACTTTTCCTCAAGCCATGATTCTTTTGCCTTCCTACATAATATTCTGACTTGTCTGTGAATTTCTTCATATTTGGCAGGATTATTTTTGTTGAGTCTTCTTGTTTCCATTAAGTGTAAAATTTCCTCAGTCATCCATTTCTTACGACCCACCTTCTTTAATTTTGGAATAGTTGTTTCTGAAGCCACATTGATTGAATTCTTTAACATTTCCCATTGATCATCCACATCCTGGAATAGGATCTCTAGATCAGACAATATTTCAAATCTGTTCTGTACTTCTATGTTGAATTTGTTGTGTATTTCCTTGTCATTACTCAATGTACACAAATCATATTTAGTGTTCCCTGTTGTATACTTGACTTTCTTCAACTTTATCCTCAATGTTCCTGTGAGTAGTCTGTGGTCACTATAACAATCAGCACTGGGAACTGTTTTTGCTACTGTTAGCGCGTTTCTAAATCTTCTGCTAATGAGAATGTAGTCAATCTGGTTTCTAATCCTGCTATCAGGACTCCTCCGGGTCCATAATCTTCTAGGGTGTTGCTTGAACCAGGTGTTTCCTACAATCATTTCCTGTTCTTTTGCCCACTCTACTAGTCTGTATCCTCTTTCGTTTCTCTCTCCTAAACCATAGTTTCCTACTGTGTATCTATCCCCTTGATTTCCTACTTTTGCATTGAAGTCCCCTATTATGATGTTTATTTCTGAATTTTTACATTTCTTTAAGGCAGACTCTATGTCATTATAAAATTCCTCTACACTATCTTCACTGGACTCTCCTGTTGGGGCATATACTTGAATAACATTTATGTTAAAAGGTCTGCCACTCAATTTAACTAGTAGAACTCTGTCCGACACGGCCCAATATCCCTGAACAGACGTTGATGTTTTCCGGTCCAAAATTATTGCCACTCCCCTATGTCGATCCTCACCTCCAGAATAAATAATCTTAAAATCTTTATGTATCTTGATGCCTGCTCCTGCCCATCTCGTTTCGCACATACCTAATATATTAATTTTTTCTCTTTGAATTTCTTGTGTTATGTTCTCTAATTTTCCGTCGTTGTTAAACGTCCTAACGTTCCATGTTCCTAATTTTAATGTCTCTGTCCTTGTCTTGCGATGATCAGTCTTTAAGTGAATCATAATAAACTAGGCAATTTCAAAGAGGTAGTTTGCCGTTGATTTCCTCTATGGCAGTGACCATACTGGCCGGATGACCGCAATCATTGTCTCTCGAAAGAGAGAAAGCTTGCCGTCGCGAAACTCGAGACCATAACCAACAAATATCTGTCGGCTGCCCTCATAATTTCATCCACCACCTGCCTTCCGTGGCTTCTTTTGAACACTTCCAATTAACGAACACGAAATAACATCACATAATCCAAAGGAAAAACACTATCCACACGAATTTCACGGGAATTTCCTTAGGGAATCCACAGAAAAACACTGAACAGCGTCTCCCCCAAGAACAACGAGTCATCGCGTCGCCATAATGACAGATACAGACATGTAATTGCTTTCACAAGTAGAAGGCAAGCAAGTGCTATTCTGTAATTATTTATTGAAATAAAGTATCATATCATTGAATGTGTTGTCGATCACTTCCGGTTGAATGTGTGTGTGTGGTAGACTGCTACTCTGATCGATGGATGCAATAAATGTTTCTGGGCCCAGAGGTCCTCCACTGTCGTCGGAGTGTATATCCATATCTTGTGCTATTCGTCTTATCTTGCGTATGTCCCATCTGTCTGCACTCATCTTTAATGTAAGTGAATCCCAATATCCCTATTCTGAAAATCAACGATCCCGTCAGATCTAGGTCCTTGAGATCCTTGTCCATGCCATGAGGTGTATGGGGTATATGGTGCTAGCCCCATACTGTTATAGACCAATCATCACTCGGTGGGTGATGTTCCAGGTACCCATTTAGGCTGAGTTGACCTGAGAACCCAGGCCGACGCTAAAAATCTGCCTCGATGTGGAATAAAAATGTATATAATGAATACAAATAGGGTTTTGGATAGATCTGGATTGTAAAACAGATTATTTTGCAGGGGATCAGTCCAAGAAGCATTCCTCTAAATTTCAATGAATAAAACTGTAACTCACATTGTGTTTAAAATGCGAGAAATATCACAATCAAATAACTAATATACCATTTCAATAAAAATTATACAAAATAAACACAATTTCAACACAATTTCAACAATGGCAGTCAAATAGTAAGAGATATATTTTATGTCAGCCATGACCACATGCCTTCAAGAAACAAATGAAGATCGTAAACAGATTAAAGTCATTAGATGTAGACAGTCAACATTTTCTGGCCATGTTATGAGAAGAAATGACTTGGAAAACTTGGTGACAACTGGCAAGATCAAAGGGAAGCGACCAAGGGGAAGACCGAGAAGTAAATACCTGGATGGCTTGGCCGCGTGGCATGGTCGAGACAGGAAAACAGAGCTGATCCACGACTCTGGTGATCTAGTGAGATGGCAGAACATGACCACCCACGCTTATTGGCATAGCACATGATGGATGGATGGATGGATGGATGGATGGATGGATGGATGACCACGTGGCTAGCACAGTGTCACTTGTCTGCCAGCCAGTGGCCATGTTTTCAAGTCTTCTTTTAGAAGGGGATGCTTGCTCAATGACCTGAGCCCCGAGACCTACCTATCCTAAAATGACAACTTGAGGTTACTGACATCTCAGTAAAGTTTGTCCTCAAATGGAGCGGGTGTATGTTAAAATAATTGTTTGTTTGTTTTGCATATGTTGCACATTCTTTCAGCAAATGTGTAGTCACCATTTATCAATTCCACAGCTACATTCACCAATACATTATAATTATACGTCACTCATCATCATCATCAAGTGCCGTGCCGGCTGGCGTAGGCGTTCATGGCTCTCCACAGATCTCGGTCTTTGGTGTTCTGGATCAACTCTGCTGATGATATTCCTCCATGCCACCGTCTCAATCCGTCCAGCATCATTTCTCTTGGTCTGCCTCTGCCTCTCTTCCCCTCGATCTTTCCAGTTGTCATGATGTTCTCCAATGCCTCTCTTCTCATCACATGACGAAAGAAAACTGTTTGTGTATTTCTTATTATTGTACGTCACTAGTGACGGTATATTCCATGCTCAGTCTTTGTAGACTTGGATAGATATGACACTTTAGGAGGATGGATGATGGTAGAATACCAAAGGACATCTTTTTTGGTGAATAACAAATGGGTAAGAGATCTCAGGGTCGGCCTCTACTAGGATACAAAGATGTATGTAAGTTGGATATGATTGATACAGGCATTGATAATGCACACTGGGAGCAAGTCGATGCTGAACGTGTTGCATGGAGGGCAAATATCAGAAATGGAATAAAGACAAAGAAGAAAATTATTGCAGATAAGTCACACACCGAGCATGTAAGGTGTAAGATGATGTATGATGGTGGAAATGACCATTTGTTTACATACATCCACTGTGGACGAACATTTACACCCCGAATTACCCTGATCAGTCACATTCGCCACTGCCATGCGTTGTAGTTATTATGCCTTTTTGAAGAAAAATGTAACAAACTATCATCTGTCAAGACGGCATGGTGCCAATGTAAACAAAAAATGTAAGATACATTCACCAGTATCTCCTATCTTTATTCTAGTCATGATTTATCATTTCCACAGTTACATTCATCAGTATCTCTTATCTTTATTGAGCAAGTTGTATCTCAGCTGCATTAATTGATTAAGTGTCATGGGATGATCAATCATCTTAAAGAACGTCCAGTATCTGCCATGAGCTTATATACAGTACACTGGTGACAGGGAAAGCTAATCCACACACAAACATCAGTCCAGTACACTAGAAGTTGTATCACGTGTGTGGACTACACTTGAGTTCAAAGCGAGCAAATGCAAAATATAAAATCATGCTTCTGTTATTACTCTGTCCAAGTCTACATGGGGAAGTAGGCATGTAGCCCTACATGGGGAAGTAGGCATGTAGCCCTACATGGGGAAGTAGGCGTGTAGCCCTACGTGGGGAAGAAGGCGTGTAGCCCTACATGGGGAAGTAGGCGTGTAGCCCTACATGGGGAAGTAGGCATGTAGCCCTACATGGAGAAGTAGGCATGTAGCCCTACATGGGGAAGTAGGCATGTAGCCCTACATGGAGAAGTAGGCGTGTAGCCCTACATGGAGAAGTAGGCGTGTAGCCCTACATGGGGAAGTAGGCATGTAGCCCTACATGGAGAAGTAGGCATGTAGCCCTACATGGGGAAGTAGGCATGTAGCCCTACATGGAGAAGTAGGCATGTAGCCCTACATAGAGAAGTAGGCATGTAGCCCTACATGGAGAAGTAGGCATGTAGCCCTACATGGGGAAGTAGGCATGTAGCCCTACATGGGGAAGTAAGCATGTAGCCCTACATGGGGAAGTAGGCATGTAGCCCTACATGGAGAAGTAGGCATGTAGCCCTACATAGAGAAGTAGGCATGTAGCCCTACATGGAGAAGTAGGCATGTAGCCCTACATGGGGAAGTAGGCATGTAGCTCTACATGGAGAAGTAGGCATGTAGCCCTACATGGGGAAGTAGGCGTGTAGCCCTACATGGGGAAGTAGGCGTGTAGCCCTACATGGGGAAGTAGGCATGTAGCCCTACATGGGGAAGTAGGCATGTAGCCCTACATGGAGAAGTAGGCATGTAGCCCTGGCATATACCTGTTGTTGTTATTGTTTTGAATATGTCCGTGAGTCCATCATTTGATGCAAAATTCCTTAAAATGCTCTAACATTACCTAATAGTTGCCCCTTTCCTTTCAGTTTTCTAAAGTTCCCTAAAGAATGTTTCGGTCTAGTTAATTAGTTAGTCGACAGATCATCCTCATTGCACATTGACCCATTCAGTCCATAGGTGTTCAGATCCCCTCCTCAGTAAATACCTCAGTGTCTAGCGGCTAACGACACCAGTTCTTTTGTTAGTTTATCTTTGGCTTCCTGCGCAGTGTTCTTGTTTGGCCACACCTCTTTTAACTTGCTGTTCTCGCAGTCTGGCCATGGTTGTAGACTCACATCACTTGGTTCTCACAAACGCCCCACTGAATACCTTTCCCCGGATAACAAATAGTATATTTAGTTCTTCATAATAGTTGGCCATGCAAGTAGGTTACCAGTCAACAGCATACCACAACAAGCAATAATGTACAGACCAGGTGGAAACAGAGGAAGAGGCCGACCACGTAAACGTTGGACGGAGGGAATTTCAGAGTCCATGGGAATATCGATATATGAAGCCCATAATCGGGCACTCTCACGAAGTTTATACTTCACCTCGACACCGCAAGGTACAAGAGGAACATGATGAGATGAGATGAGATCATAGTTTATTGCTCTTTTACTCAAACATCACAAGATGAATAAGACATCCATATTAACCATTACTTTTCTGAAGATAAACTGCAAACTACAGTAATGAATCGTAAAATGTCTTTCTTGTAGTATTACTGCATATATTATACCTATTAGTCAGTCAACAGACCATCCTTATTGCACATTGAACAATTAGCCCACAAGTGCTCAGATCATCACTCACTATCTCCCAAAGTGTGTAGCGACTGATGACAACAATTGTGTGTTTAATGAATATTCTTTTTTGGCTTCCCTCATAGATCTTCATCTGTATTGACCCTGGTTCATGTTAGATTGTATCTGTATGGTTTAATAACACAATATTGTTATTTATTTCATAATCCTGCTTTTTTGCTCTTGCTTTTTATACAATAATAGCTTTGCTGTTTTCATATTTAAAGATTAAACTCTGGTTATCTGCAAAATGCAGTGCCCTGAGTGAACTGTTTAAGTCTTTATCGCATCTTGTTTCAAGCCATTCTTCACTGTAATATTGACTTGCGTCAGTCATTGGGAACTTGTCTTTCTATTCAGACTGCTGAGAATATTCTCTTCTGCCAACTAACCCCTATTTCTCTGCATGGTTTAATTGCACTAGAGAAGTGCTACACTTGCAAAAGTTAATGAACTATTTGTAGAAAAGAAAGGAATCTACGTCTGAGGGTGTCGCTCATACAACTTTAATTAAAAGCAATCCATCTAAGCATTAGATTGAAAATGGCTTCGGATCTGTATGCGTAGACAGCATCACAATTAATATCATACAGATAAGAAGTATGAATTATCGGACAAGACTCTGTGCTTTCTTGACCTCTGGTACCTCCGAAAGGTCCAAAGACATTTCCACGGTTTGTTTCAACCCCAAGCCTGTCAATGAGCCAGCCACGTCCAACCGTCACTTTGACAATATATTCATCTGGCTCCAGTTCTACAGTGTGGTGGCTAGGTCCTGGACAACTTCCTCTACGAGACACCAGTGTCTCTTCAGGATTACTAGGATTCTGATGTGACAAGACCAGTCCTCCAATCACAGTTATACCTTCCCATGTCCTCTCCCAAATCTCTATTTTCTTAATCTCTAGATCACCATCATCATATTTAAGCTGAGGCTGGGGTTGTGACTGACGTTGTTTTGCATATTGAATAT
The DNA here is from genome assembly GCA_014155875.1 of Cepaea nemoralis. Lineage (NCBI taxonomy): Eukaryota > Metazoa > Mollusca > Gastropoda > Stylommatophora > Helicidae > Cepaea > Cepaea nemoralis. The sequence continues at coordinate 14,946 of JACEFZ010024763.1, forward strand.
CACCTGAGACAAATGAAAACTCTGCATGCTTTCTTAACTGAAACCAAGTTTCTGGAATCTCCTTTGTCTCGGGATTGCTTTTTTTAGATGTATTATCCTGTTTCATATTCTGCATGACTTTCAATGCAGTCTCTCTGAGTTGCAGATACTTCTGGATGATTGGATTGCTTTTAAATGAAGTGAAATTACTGAGACACGTTTTTAAGTCATCTCTTGGTACAAGTGGCAATCTGACTGTTCTAATCAGCATTTCAATATTTGCTGGATCACTGTCAGGTCTTGTTGATAAGTATTTTAACACTGCATTCAGTATCAGAGTCTCTCTGGCAGCGGATTTTAAACTTAATTTATGAGAATAAAGAATTAAGTCACCATCATTGAAAAAGTTTTCTAAATACTTTGGTTCTAGTTGAGTTAAAGTTTCTGATTGAACAAAATCACCAAAATTTTTCCTCAAAAATGTCCTAGCATTTTCAATCAGCTCTGGTAACGTATCCTCAAGTTCCAAATTCAAAACATAATAAATGTTTTCCAAGTCAAAGTTAGCAGTCATAAAATTTACACACATTTTCTTGACATGAACCACACTGAAGTAATCAGCTGACATTAGAAGACTCTGCACATTATCTTTATTAACGTCGAGATGGCCAGTGTAGGCATATTTGAGAAGAGCTTCAAAATCACTTGGATTAATGTTGTGTAGAGTGACTTCCCCTGAGTTGTTTTCATCAAACTGAAACATAAAGGAACAACTAAATTAGAAACACTCTACAAATTACATTATCCACGATTCTTTCAAAACAAAAAGTCAAGATGAGAAATTGTCAGAAGTTGAGATGCGCCACCACCTAGTTGAATGTAGTGTCGCTGGCAGGCGACCCCCAAATAGTCAGAAATTGACTCGGGACAAATCTATATGGCTGAAATAAAGATTACGCCCCTGGATATTCAAGAGTACAGTTACAAGTGGCTCATAAATTAGCTGGCCTTGATATTCTCCAAGGAGTGGAAAAAGGGAAAGTTAGATGACTAGGTTTACATCTCCGAAAGGATTACTAAAAATAAAATTTTTGCATATCCTTTACTGGACATCTCTGTCAACACCAGCATCTTTCAGCCGATTATTGATTTCATGGCAAGATTACGCTCAGTAGTTTGCCATTGCTTTCTGAGTGGCTGGCTCACATATCCCGTAAGTTATTGATGCGGTTCTAACCACTGCTGATTCTCACCGTTGTCACGTTACTTACGAGAGTATACGAGATTACGGAGAAAAGTCGCTAACCTCTAGGCCAGGAAGCCGGCGAATGGATTATTAGCCGGGACAAATTATCCCCTCTGGCTGCTTTCCCCTCCCTAGTACTTAATTAATCCCCACCAAGGTAAGCAAGGTAACTGTGTCCCTTGGAAAAGAAAAGTATAACACCCGAAGTATGAGTTAAAACAAATTACAATCATTTATTGTCTATCATTAAGCATTACACAAATGATGGTTGTCAATATGGTGATGATGAAATCACATAATTTTATGCACTACAGCAATCATGAAAGTGAAATGATGAAAATAAAATACATAACTCTAAGGTTACGTTTACGTGTATCCTATCTGGATCTGTGGCCAGGGTACAAGTGAGATACGCGAACAGCTGGAGGCTGTCTGGAACAGTAGTGTTCCATCCTGTCGCCACCTGGTTCCTCCATTGTCACAGCACAGGAAAACCTGGGCTCCTGTTGAGGGCTGATTCAAAACTAGGCACATCTACTGAGAATGACAAAGTCTCACCTACTTATACCCGTTTGTTAATACTCTAATCTATTAAATAATTTCAGATTGTGCTGATCTGATGGTGGGTGTCAACCACGTGGTTTTCCTGGCCCAGCCGTGATGTCCCTCCTTTCACACCATTGACTGTAGCAAGGTTCATTATCGGTCCAACACTTTTCACCTAGTTCCTCGATCCAGTCTGAATTATCTCCCGCTTCGCCAGCCCATTAATACATGCATCTTACACCTTGGATGGTTGAGAGTTCTCAGTCAATCTGACACTGTTTATCCCAGGGAGTCTTATCAAGCAGTGAGTTCACATCTTGCACCTCTAGTCTATTTCACAAGGCAGTAAGCCTTCGCGGTTGGTCTCACATAGCCAACAGACCTAATCCATTGAGCGATTAGCCTGAGTTTTACCACTCTGTGCTAACACAGACTGTTTGCATCATGTGCACGCAATGTGATGTCATGTCTGGATAACCACTGAGGAGCGTGATTAATTCTTTATTTGCAAAGATGTCATTTGCAACGAGAAAAAGAGTGTTGAAGTGCTACATAGAACTTGTACTTTTGTATGGATGTGAAGCATGGACAGTCAGCAGACAAGCTGAAAAACATCTAATGGCTGTGGAATTGTGGTTTCTGAGGAAAATGTAAAGACTACTATGGGCAGACAGAAAAACCACCTTATGCAAAGAAATAAATTGGAGAACTTGGTGACAACTGGTAAGATTCAAAGGAAAAGAACTAGAGGAAGGTAGAGAAGTAAATACCTAGATGGCTTGGCAACGTAATATGGTCGAGACAAGAATAGAGCTGATCCACGACTCTGGTGATCATTTGAGATGGTGAAACATGACTGCCCATGCTTATAGGTATAGCACAGGATGATGATGATGATAACAATTAAAATAAAACACGTGTAACAATTAATAAAGAGTGCATTTTGACCCTGACCTTCAAAAGTCGCGAAAAGTAGTCAGAGAGTGAGGCTAAAACAAGTCGATGAGTCACAAATCGTTCTTCTCCGATAATAACTGTCACATCGGTGTAAAGACCAGATTTCCAACTTTGGAATGCAGAGTCTAGAAGCTGTTTAGCTCTCTGAAATGAAACCATGCGATGTATACAAAAAGGGCTTGAAATCATTTGCAGTAACCTGTATGACATGCACTGTTATTAAATCATTTGTATCATGGAATGTCTGTAGTGCACTGGGTATGATCATTACCTCTCCTAGTTGTGAACTTTGGCGTGGAAAGCTTATATTTCGTGAACAAGTGGTATACAATTTGTGAAATGTGGTGTGTTAAACTTATACTTCATGAGCTACTGTTATACCAGTGGTTCTCAACCTTTTTTGGCCCGTGCCCCCCTTCACCATATTTTCAGAACGTCATTCTTCCCCTCACCCCCTTTTTTGTATTTCCTACCTGAACACACCCCCCAGCCCCTACACAGTATACATAATAATGGAAGCTAAATTCAATAGCACATGCTAAAACAATTCTAGACGTCTACATAAAACATGATTTGTGGGTCTTCTTACTTTATAAAATGAATTTTAGAAGGATGAGACATACAGAACCGTAAAGTAGGAATTGAAAAACAATATCAAGTAATCGGTTCTTGTATTAACGCAATCTTGAAATAATATTAATCCCCCCCCCCCCTCCGAAAACCCTAAAATTCCCCTGGGGGGGGGGGATTCCCCACGAGTTGAGAACCACTGTGTTATAATAATTGTGAACTGTGCTGCAAGGAAACTTATACTTCATGAACTACTGGTATACTAATTGTGAACTGTGGTGTAGAGAACTTATACATCATGAACTACTGGTATACTAATTGTGAACTGTGCTGTAAGTCAATTAGTAAGCAAAGGACCCATTTAGACATCCGAAGGCCCCCTGGACTTACTGTGCTAGACCCACATTTGTATAGTCCAATGGGAACTTTGTAGGTGAAGTTGTCAAGACTCACGCTGATCACCTCTACTGCCCAAGATATTTCCAGGAACATAGTTTAGACTGGTCAACCTGGGAGCCTAGACCCTTCAGGAAGTGCAGGTCAATTTGAAAATATCCACATTGCTATGGATTTGAACCCATGATTACAGGGCGGGCGGGTGAGCATGAAGTGGGAGCATTGTCACGAGAATGTCGATTTCTTTAACTACTAGTATAGCAGTGGTGGGCTGGGGAGTGTTGTGTGGATAATTTATATCTCATGAAACAAGCAATGTCTGCACAAACCAAAGATAGACATTAAACACATAAGCCCTCCATCCCAAAAGTATGATATATTCTGTTGCATATACACATTTCTAGGGAAGACCAGGAGAACTTTCAATCAGATAGCTGTGGGAAATTAGTAGTATGACTCTTCACTGGCTGTTGAGTGAATGGACGGAGCGCGTGTGGGAATGTCCTGAGTGCAGTGATGTCGGTTCTTAGCTCAACTCAACTCTAGGGCCCCGCTTAAATATTAGAATTGATAGTTTCTGTCAAGCGGGATAAAGGTCAGGAAGTAGAGGCAGCCCCATAACAGATACTCTACTGAGGTGTCCATTTCCTTTCCTCATCAGCTCTCTTTCTTGGACACTTCCCAGAACATAATCAACATTGTCCAGTATCCATTCTCACGAGACTGAGTCAACCCTAGAGCCGTGGAAGTTGGAAACAATACATTCCTGCTTCTGCAGGGGATTGAATTCAGGTCACTGCCTCGGTAGGCTAGAGCACTAACCACTATTCTATTGTGGAGTAGAAAGAAAAGTAAAGAGCCCTATTTCATGTTATAAGGCCCCTGAGTATATGGTGCTGCACCCATATTGTATAGACCAGTTGACACTCTGTGGGTGGTGTGCGCAGTATCACGCCAGCTGCCTTTACTTTCCAGAACATTTGCTGGTAGCCATTTTAAGCTTGGTTGACCTAGGAACCCATGTCAATTTTACAAATCCACCCTGAGGCAGATTCGAACCATGACCACCGGGCAAGCAGGTGAGCGTCTCTTTAAGTGGTGTGCAGTACTCTAAACATTCACAAAATACAAGATTATAATCTATTAACTGTTATCAGAAATTTAACCTCAGAAATTGTTTCAACCTTTTCCTCTTCTGACACATCTGACTTATGTGAATCTAGATCATAGAAATGGTTACGACTCCCACTGGTGTATGAACTGCCACCCATTAAATCATCACCTGAAAAATGAAATGGGTTGAACTAAAGTCATGCTGTAAAAAAAAAGCAATGAATAAATTAACAATAACAAAAAGTGGAAAGTGTCAAATTTACAAGGACACAATCATAAGTGACAGAATGGGTGTTGCAACTAAAAAGCCTTCATCTGCACACAAAATAACAAATTCAAATTACTGTTTGAACCACATTACAAAGCTAAAAAAAACAAACAAATAAATAAACATCGGAATTGATTGGAGAATATGAGTACTCGAGAGAAATCATGTGTTCTGTCTTTCTCCTAAGAAGTATAGTGTGATATTCCCTATAACAATATCAGCAGCAGAAGTAGAATACATTGTCTATAACAATATCTGCTGCAGAAGTGGTTTATATTCTCTATATCAATAACAGCAGCAGAAGTAGTTTATATTCTCTATATCAATAATAGCAGCAGAAGTGGTTTATATTCTCTATAACAATATCTGCAGCAGACACAGTTTATGCTCTCTATAACAATATCTGCACCAGAAGTAGTTTATATTCACTATATCAATAACAGCAGCAGAAGTAGTTTATATTCTCTATATCAATAACAGCAGCAGTTAGTTAGTTGACAGATCATCCTCGTTGCACATCGGACCATTCAGTCCATAAGTGCTCGGATCCCCTCCTCAGCAAATCCCGCAGCGTGTAGCGGCTAACGACGCCAGTTCTGTGTTGGTTTATCAATCTTCTTTGGCTTCCTGCGTAGTGTTCTTGTTTGGCCACCCCTCTTTTAATTTGCTGCTCTCGCAGTCTGGCCATTGTTGTAGATTCACAGTCATCACTTGGTTCTTGCAAAAGTCTCACTTCTCGTAGAGCATTCAGAATGTCAGCCTGGTCCATGGTGCGTCCGCCCTCAACAGTAGCCTCACCTGCGAGCTTGTCAGCCCGCTCATTTCCTTGTACTCCCGCATGCCCTGGCACGAAGATGAAACTAATCTTTGCCAGCCGAGACCGCTTCAGAGGCAGCAACCATTCTCTTCGGATCGACCACTCCTCTATCCTCTTGATCATGTTCATTGAGTCGCTAAGGAAACAAGCCCTAGTGAATGTCTGTGTCTCGAGCCATGTTATTGCTTTACTTACTGCCATGACTTCCATGGTCAGGCTACTTGTGGTTTCAGTGAAAGCACCAGAGTCCTCCTTCACAATTCTCCCTCCGGCCCGAGCTGTAAAGGCCCATGAGCTTCTCACATGTCGGACGACCGACCCATCTGTGTAGATGACCGCGTCACTGTCTAGCGAATTCTCGAAAATCAACGCTTGTACTTCAGCCTCAACAGCAGCCGGATTTTCTTGTCTGCATTTTCTATCTAGTTGGATGCAAACTGAAATGGATGTGCAGAAGTCTGTTGGCACTTGCACCCACTCCTCGCCAGGTTCTAAGTCCTCAAGTGAACACACCTGTTGAAGAATGTCCTCGGCTTGACCCATCCACGACCGTCCTCTTTTTAACCTGCTGCCCTTCACCTTCCTAATTTCACTATGCAGTGGATGCTGTGTGTTTGCGTTAATTCTGAGGTAGGCACGTGCCCTGCAAACTTGCATTCTCTCTTCAATGGTTGGAAAATCAAGAAGGTAGCGCATCGCCCTGCATGCTGTATCTCTTGTACATCCAAGAATAATGCGCATAGCTTCATTCTGTATCCTTTCCATCCTTTCTATCTGCTTATGGCTGACAGTCAGGATTGCCATTGCATACTCCAAAACAGACATGACCAGCCCCTCGTACAGAAGACATAGATGGCGCTGCTCACAGTTTGCTGCCGCCATCACCCGCATCGCTGTCAAACCCCGCTTGGCCTTTGTTATCACCTGGTCTATGTGCACATTATAAGCAAGGCTTCGATCAAACCGTATCCCCAGGTAATTCATTGCCTGCGTTCTTTCAACCGTCTCTGAACACAGCATTACAGTTGGTGTTGGATTGTTGACAATATGATTATTCAACGAGAACCAAGTCACTGTTGCCTTTGTTGGGTTGACCATTGCCCCAGCTTCATCACACCAAGTACTTATGCGATTGAGTTTGTGTTTGTAGTTCCACAGCAACCTCCTCTCTATCCTTACCCTGACGATACACTAAAACATCATCGGCATATGACAATGTCCTGCCAGGTCCAGTGATCTGCTCACTGGTGATTCTCACTGTGTAGGCGTTGAACAGTACCGGAGATAATGATGATCCCTGTGGTAGGCCAGGATATATTGTTGTTGGTTCCGAAGTCCAACTGCCACATCTAAAAACTACTTTCCGTTGGAAGAGAGCTGCAGCGATCCAACTAAGGAGGAATGGACTTACGTTTAGTTCAAGAAGCTGAAACATTAAAAAATCCAGTGGTACTCTGTTGTATGCGTCCTCAAGATCAATCGCTGCAGCAACGGTTTCAGTGCCTGAGTGGAAACCTTCATAGACATCGTGGGCAAAGACTGCTGCATTGGTCCAGGTTTCTCTTTTTGGACGGTACCCACCCAGGGTAGGTGGGAAAACACCTTGCCTCTCTAGTTGGCTTGATATTTTCCTGGCAATTACCTTCTCCAGCAGCTTGCCTATTGTATTCTGCATGGTTATAATTCGATATCCCTGAATTTTCTTGTGGCAATTTTCTTGCTGCTAACAGCAGCAGAAGTGGTTTATATTCTCTATAACAATATCTGCACCAGAAGTAGTTTATATTCTCTATATCAATAACAGCAGCAGAAGTGGTTTATATTCTCTATAACAATATCTGCACTAGAAGTAGTTTATATTCTCTGTATCAATAACAGCAGCAGAAGTAGTTTATATTCTCTATATCAATAACAGCAGCAGAAGTGGTTTATATTCTCTATATCAATAGCAGCAGAAGTGGTTTATATTCTCTATAACAATATCTGCACCAGAAGTAGTTTATATTCTCTATATCAATAACAGCAGCAGAAGTGGTTTATATTCTCTATAACAATATCTGCACCAGAAGTAGTTTATATTCTCTATAACAATAACAGCAGCAGAAGTGGTTTATATTCTCTATATAAATAACAGCAGCAGATGTGGTTTATATTCTCTATATAAATAACAGCACCAGAAGTAGTTTATATTCTCAATATAAATAACAGCACCAGAAGCAGTTTATATTCTCTATATAAATAACAGCACCAGAAGTAGTTTATATTCTCTATATAAATAACAGCAGCAGAAGTGGTTTATATTCTCTATAACAATATCTGCACCAGAAGTAGTTTATATTCTCTATAACAATAACAGCAGCAGAAGTGGTTTATATTCTCTATATAAATAACAGCAGCAGATGTGGTTTATATTCTCTATATAAATAGCAGCACCAGAAGTAGTTTATATTCTCTGTATAAATAACAGCACCAGAAGTAGTTTATATTCTCTATATAAATAACAGCACCAGAAGCAGTTTATATTCTCTATATAAATAACAGCACCAGAAGTAGTTTATATTCTCTATATAAATAACAGCACCAGAAGTAGTTTATATTCTCTATATAAATAACAGCACCAGAAGCAGTTTATATTCTCTATATAAATAACAGCACCAGAAGCAGTTTATATTCTCTATATCAATAACAGCACCAGAAGCAGTTTATATTCTCTATATAAATAACAGCAGCAGAAGCAGTTTATATTCTCTATATAAATAACAGCAGCAGATGTACAGTTTGATACTCTCTATAACAATGACATCTGTCAAATCAAATCACAAGTAGTCAAAATAATAATAAATGCAAAAGAAGGAAAGGAAAGAATGCTAGATGTAATGGGTAACTCTGGTTTAGGAATAAAAAAATGAAAGAGGAAAATAAAAATGGAGAATGGACACAAATAAATGATATGTTGATTGAAAACAACTGGTTTAAACATCATAAGAGACAACTGTACACAGTAAAACCCTGACAAGAAACTTCCTCCAATACACAAGGGGAGGAGCTCGAGACTGCACTGGAAACCATCGACCTGGTTTGTATTAACAGTGGCTGTGTCACCAGGACAGCAAGCTGTCCAGGCGATGAGGACAGTGCTATTGATCTGGCGCTAGTTTCACCTTCACTCACTACAGTGTGTAGATGGGCTGTCCTAGGACACCATGGCAGCGACCACCACCCGTGCAGCATATTGGTGGAGAAAGGCAGAACCAGGCAGCACAAGCTAAAGGTAAAGACGTTCCAGTATGACAGTACACGGCAAGATGTGGTGAGTAAAATAAGACGTGACAAGCGCAGAACGTTTCAGAGCAGGAAAAAAAGCTGGGAGCAGCCACCGTGGTGGAGTTTCGAGGTGGAGAAGGCTTGGGTGGATAAGCGTAGTGCTGTAAGGAGATGGCAAAATGCCAAGAAGAACAGAGCTGGTCATCCTAGTCCCTGCTTGCACTTAGAAAGAGAGATGCACACAAAAGTAAGCTATTTCAAAAAACTGGTCAAGGTGGTTAAAAGCGAAAAATGGGCAGAGGTGTGTCAAAGAGTAAGCACAGACAAGTCACTGAAATTGTTCTGGCGACTACATAAAAGCATGAGTGGTGTAGTCAAGAATTAGAGCATTTCTGACTTCCAAGGTGCTGACCTCATCTGGCAGAGGACTGACGAGGACAAGGGCAAAGCCCTCTTTGAACGCTACCTTGAGCAGAGCAACCAGACAGACATGGGAGGTCGAAATCTGGCCAAGGAGGTCACCTCAGACAGATGCAAGGCCCAGAACACTTCGGAGGAAGACACAGTGACAGTGAAAGAAATCAAGGCTGTGCTTCGACGATCAAAAAACAGTGCTCCAGGTCCTGATGGCATAAGATACGACGACATAAATAGGTGTACCGACAATGAGCTAGAGAAACTAGCAGAATGTACAACAACAGTATAGGGAGTGCTAGCATCAAGGAGGAATGGTTACACAGCTATCTGATTCCCTTGCCGAAGCCTGACAAAGACCACAAAAAAATTCAGGGATATCGAATTATAACCATGCAGAATACAATAGGCAAGCTGCTGGAGAAGGTAATTGCCAGGAAAATATCAAGCCAACTAGAGAGGCAAGGTGTTTTCCCACCTACCCTGGGTGGGTACCGTCCAAAAAGAGAAACCTGGACCAATGCGGCAGTCTTTGCCCATGATGTCTATGAAGGTTTCCACTCAGGCACTGAAACCGTTGCTGCAGCGATTGATCTTGAGGACGCATACAACAGAGTACCACTGGATTTTTTAATGTTTCAGCTTCTTGAACTAAACGTAAGTCCATTCCTCCTTAGTTGGATCGCTGCAGCCCTCTACCAACGGAAAGTAGTTTTTAGATGTGGCAGTTGGACTTCGGAACCAACAACAATATATCCTGGCCTACCACAGGGATCACCATTATCTCCGGTACTGTTCAACGCCTACACAGTGAGAATCACCAGTGAGCAGATCACTGGACCTGGCAGGACATTGTCGTATGCCGATGATGTTTTAGTGTATCGTCAGGGTAAGGATAGAGAGGAGGTTGCTGTGGAACTACAAACCAAACTCAATCGCATAAGTACTTGGTGTGATGAAGCTGGGGCAATGGTCAACCCAACAAAGGCAACAGTGACTTGGTTCTCGTTGAATAATCATATTGTCAACAATCCAACACCAACTGTAATGCTGTGTTCAGAGACGGTGGAAAGAACGCAGGCAATGAATTACCTGGGGATACGGTTTGATCGAAGCCTTGCTTATAATGTGCACATAGACCAGGTGATAACAAAGGCCAAGCGGGGTTTGGCAGCGATCCGGGTGATGGCGGCAGCAAACTGTGAGCAGCGCCATCTATGTCTTCTGTACGAGGGTCTGGTCATGTCTGTTTTGGAGTATGCAATGGCAATCCTGACTCTCAGCCATAAGCAGATAGAAAGGATGGAAAGGATACAGAATGAAGCTATGCGCATTATTCTTGGATGTACAAGAGATACAGCATGCAGGGCGATGCGCTACCTTCTTGATTTTCCAACCATTGAAGAGAGAATACAAGTTTGCAGGGCACGCGCCTACCTCAGAATTAACGCAAACACACAACATCCACTGCATAGTGAAATTAGGACGGTGAAGGGCAGCAGGTTAAAAAGAGGACGGTCGTGGATGGGTCAAGCCGAAGACATTCTTCAACAGGTGTGTTCACTTGAGGACTTAGAACCTGGCGAAGAGTGGATGCAAGTGCCAACAGACTTCTGCACATCCTTTCCAGTTTGCATCCAACTAGATAGAAAATGCAGACAAGAAAATCCGGCTGCTGTGGAGGCTGAAGTACAAGCGTTGATTTTCGAGAATTCGCTAGACGGTGACGCGGTCATCTACACAGATGGGTCGGTCGTCCGACATGTGAGAAGCTCATGGGCCTTTACAGCTCGGGCCGGAGGGAGAATTGTGAAGGAGGACTCTGGTGCTTTCACTGAAACCACAAGTAGCCTGACCATGGAAGTCATGGCAGTAAGTAAAGCAATAACATGGCTCGAGACACAGACATTCACTAGGGCTTGTTTCCTTAGCGACTCAATGAACATGATCAAGAGGATAGAGGAGGGGTCGATCCGAAGAGAATGGTTGCTGCCTCTGAAGCGGTCTCGGCTGGCAAAGATTAGTTTCATCTTCGTGCCAGGTCATGCGGGAGTACAAGGAAATGAGCGGGTTGACAAGCTCGCAGGTGAGGCTACTGTGGAGGGCGGACGCGCCATGGACCAGGCTGACATTCTGAATGCTCTACGAGAATTGAGACTTTTGCGAGAACCAAGTGATGACTGTGAATCTACAACAATGGCCAGACTGCGGGAGCAGCAAATTAAAAGAGGGGTGGCCAAACAAGAACACTACGCAGGAAGCCAAAGAAGATTGATAAACCAACACAGAACTGGCGTCGTTAGCCTCTACACGCTGCGGGATTTGCTGAGGAGGGGATCCGAGCACTTATGGACTGAATGGTTCGATGTGCAATGAGGATGATCTGTCGACTAACTAACTAACTAACTAAGAAAACATTCAATCAAACTGACTATATACTAATTAATAAAATATTTATAAATGCATTGATAAGTGTGAAGATACCATACTGAATGGCAGTAACTGTAACAGTGATTGTGTCTCACTAAACGGACACATAAAGTAAGATTAAATGGAGAAAAACTGGAGGTTTCAAACATTAGACTTAACAAAGATACTATAAAAGCAATTAAACAAATTCAACAACGAAACAGAGTGAGACACAGATACAATGCAATACCTGAAATGCAAAAAATAAGCAATAGGAAATATTGAAAAACTCAACCAATCAAACATGCAGAAAGGCTATCAGAAAGCTGAGAATAAATGGGTAACTGAAGAAATCTTAAAACTGATTTGTTTTTTGTTTTTGTTTTTTATATTTTCTTTTTTAATGTTGCATATCCCTTACATGTGATGGCTGCAGAAATGTGGTTTCTTAGGAAAATGCAAAGAATACCATGGACAGACAGAAAAACCAATGACCAAGTACTACAGGAGACAAATGAAAATCGTAAATTGATTAGAGAAATTAGACATAGACATAGTCAAATTGTTTTGGACTTGTTATGAGAAGAAATGGAATGGAGAACTTAGTGACAACTGGCAAGATCGAAGGGAACAGACCAAGAGGAAGACCGAGAGAAAAATACCTGGATGGCTTGGCCACATGGCATAGACGAGACAGGAACACTGAGCTGATCCACGACGCTGGTGATCGAGTGAAATGATGAGTCATGATCGCCCACGCTTTCCGGCATGGCACATGATTGATATCCCTTACATGATGTTGCAGTCAACAACAGCATTTTTCAGCTGCTGTTGATGTACTAGGCAAGATTACGCTCAGTAGTTTGCCATTGCTTTCTGAGCGACCAGCTCACATACCCCGTAATTTACCAACACGGCAAGAGCCGCTACTGATTCTTGCCAAGGTTACGTTACTCACGAGAATATACGGGATTACGGAGAAAGAAATTAACCCCTAAAACTGATGGACAAAGTAAAAATGATAAAGAAGAATATGATAAAATAAATAAAGAAATAACAATTAAGGCAAAAGAAAATTGGTTAAATGAGTAGTGGAACAAAATCACCAGACTACTGAACACATTATATGAAACCAGAGATATACCTTCTGAATTATGTAATTCTGTATTTATTGTCTTCTTCTCTTCTTCAGCGTTCCGAGCCATTGAGGTTCTTTGCTGCAAATACAATCCGTCTCCATTCGTCTCTCTGGTGGACCTTCTCTTGCCAGTCGTTGATTCCAAGTGCTTGTAGGTCTGTACATGTATTATCTCTCCACCGCCTTCTTGGTCTACCTCGGGGTCTACGGTCATTTATTTCCTGAGTGTAAGCGAGTTTTGTTTCCCTATTATCTTCCATTCTTTCTATATGCCCCAGCCATTGTAGTCTATTAGCCTTCATGATACCAGTGATTAGCGGGGACTTAAACAGATCATAAATGTCTTTGTTACTTCTTCTTTTCCACTCTCCACTTTGTGTATCCCTAATGGGTCCAAAGATGCGTCTTAAAATTTTGTTCTCAAAGGTTTGTAACAAGGCTTCGTCTCCTTTCGTTGTACTCCAGGTTTCAGAGCCATACAGCACAACTGGTCTGATCAGTGTTTTGTATATTGTGATTTTGGCGTTACGAGATAGCGCCTTTGATTTTAGTAGATGTTGTAGTGCATAGTATATCTTATTTCCAGAGTTGATTCTAGTTTGTATTTCTTCCCTTATGATGTTGGAGCAGTTGAAGATTGTACCCAGGTATTTGTATGTTTCCGTTCTTTTAATGGTCATATTATCTATTTGTATGTGGCCAGAGTTTCTAGCCATTCCGTCTCTTGAAATTACCATATATTCTGTCTTATCTTGGTTGATAACCAGCCCCATCTGTTGGGCTTTTCCCTTTAAGTGAGTCAATATTTCCAATGTCTTTTGTTCACTTTGCCCTATAATATCTATATCATCTGCATAACCAAGCAGCTTGGATGTTCCTCCAATATCATATTCCTCCTTTACCTTCCTTACAACTTTCTCTAGAGCCAGATTGAAGAGTAGCGGCGATAGTGCATCACCCTGTTTCAAGCCAGATGTTATTTGGAAGGGGTCTGATTTCCTGCCTTTATATGTTACTATATTATAAGTATCTTCCATGCATAGTCTGGTCATGTTGATTAACTTCCTTGGTATTCCAAATTCCTGCATAGCATTCCATAGACTATTCCTATGGACACTATCATAAGCCTTTTTAAAATTTTGAAAATGTATTTATTGTAATCCCAAAAAAATTAGGAGCCTTGGAAAGTGATCAACTTAGAACAATTAGTATAATAAGTCACATCACGAAGATTTTGCTAAGAATTATCATGCAAAGAGTGAGGAAGAAAATACAATCTGAAATAGGGGAAGAACAATGTGGGTTTGTGGAAGGAAAGGGTACAGTAAATGCTGTGTATATGCTGCGAAATTGAACGTTCCATAGAAGTAAAAAAAGATATATTTATACATCTTTGCTTTACTGACTACACAAAGCTTTCAATAGAGTAAGACTTGTCAACATGGTAGATATGTTTGCAGACCTACAAATTGATGGGAAGGACATTAGACTTATTAAAAACATATATTGGAAACAACAAGCTGCCATAAGGATTGATAATGAAGTAGGACAATATCAGCCTATTAAGAGAGGTGTGAGACAGGGATGTGTAATGTCTCCAGATCTTTCTTTCCCTATACAGTGAAAATATTTTCAGAAATGTAGAAGATATAAATGGAACCATCATTGGAGGATGAAACGTCAATAACATTAGATATGCAGATGATACAGTATAGATTGCAGACAATGAGCAGGATCTGCAACAATTAGTAGATGCGGTTGTTGTACACAGTGAACAACTGGGGTTAGAATTAAATTGTAAAAAGACAGATTATGGTTGTCACTAAGAAGAAAAAAGCACCACAATGTAATATACAAGTAAATGGGAATATTCTTCAACAAGTGAATCGATACAATTATCTTGGAACAGTTATAACATCTGATGGGAGATGCCTTGAAGAGATTAGAACAAGAATCGCCATGGCAAAAGTAGCCTTTAGCAAGATGAAAAACATACTGACCAATAAAATGATGTTAACTGAAATGAGAAAAAGAGTGTTGAGGTGCTACATAGAGCCTGTACTTTTGTATGGATGTGAAACTTGGACAATGAGCAGTCAGGCTGAAAAACATCTCATGGCTGTAGAAATGTGGTTTCTGAGGAGAATGCAAAGAATTCCATGGACAGACAGAAAAACCAATGAGCAAGTACTACAGGAAACAAATGAAATTGTAAATTGATTAGAGAAATTAGACGTAGACAGTCAAAATTTGTTGGACATGTTATGAGAAGAAATGAATTAGAGAACTTGGTGACAACTGGCAAGATCGAAGGGAACAGATCAAGGGGAAGACCGAGAAGTAAATACCTGGATGGCTTGGCCACATGGCATGGCCGAGACAGGAACACTGAGCTAATCCACGACTCTGGTGATCGAGTGAAATGGCGAGTCATGACCGCCCACGCTTCCCGGCATGGCACATAATTGATGGATGGAACAAAATGCAATTACATTGACTTACAGATACAACATATATGCACAGACAAAAAAGTGATTTGACAGACAGAAAAATAAAAATTAAATAGATTTTTAAGATGCTTAAAATCAAAACAGGAAAAGTATTAATGGGAAAAGATGCTATAAGGAGATGGACATAGTTTTTTTTTAAAAAGAGCAGAATTAACAGTAGAAATTAAATTTGAAGGTCCCCTATACTAAATGAAGAAGTTATTGATGCTTAAAAATAATATATGAAGAGGGAAAAATATATGGGCCAGATGAAATCACAGTACAGAAATTAGAGATACATGGAGACCTTGGAATATAAATATTAACTTAACTGTTGGATGATATTGACAACAGTTAATACATATCTATTTCTGAAACCAGTCTTGCACTTCATTAGAGAACAACTGATGAAATTGTTTGGCCACCTCACAAGAACGCCCTGGTACCATCTGCCACAAAGAGCCACACTGAATAAATATAATGGATAAAAAGCAAGGGGAACATGACATAAAAGGTGGAGTGATTGTATCAAGGACAACCCCAGCGAAATGAATACCAACTTATAAGCAGCATAAAAGATCTTTATATCTCCCCCAACACTTCACTGACATAAATGGAGGAAAAGAAAACGAAGAATACATACCTAATTAAAGAGATGAAATGCTGACACCTGTATTTTAAAGCTTCACCCAAGAGACCAAGAATAATTGAATGTGAAGAATTTCATACAATCCACCTGATAAACCATGTCACCAAACTTTTAATTAAAATTATCATGACAAAAAAAGAAGAAAAATAAGGATGGAAATTAGTGAATTACATTATGAATTTGTGGAAAGAATAGGAAAATGTATTACTCACTCAACTCACGCCAAGCATTCCTGTCTCTTGCTGTCTCCCGCTTTCTCCTACCTCTATTATCCATCTTGGCCTCGAATTCTCTTTCCGTGAGTTTTTATGTCTTCCTCTGTTTCCTTTGCCCTGGGGAACCAAAACAAAGGATTTTCTTGTTATACTATAAACAGAATTTGTCTCCTATACAACACCAGCATCTTTTCCTTACCTTTAGATTTGATGAAATTTGTTTAGCTCTGTTCATGAGCTCCGCATTTTAGTGATTCTGCAAAGGATGACAAAAGATAGGACGGCTTGGAAGTAACTAGTTGAGGGTCTGTACTTCAATGGGGCAAATTTTTTTTTTTTTTAAATTTGCATATTTTTTTACAGGACATCGCTGTCAACAGCAGCATCTTTCAGCTGTCTGTTGATTTCTTGGCAAGATTACGCTCAGTAGTTTGCCATTGCTTTCTGAGTGGCCGGCTAAGTTATCCCGCAAGTCACCAATTGGGGTAGAACCGCTTCCAGTTCTCGCCCACTACAAGACACTGCGTGATAAACGGGATTACGGAGAAAGTGGTGTAACCCCTCGGCCAGAGAGACCGGCAATGGAGCTAATACAGAAGGTATATCTGGTGAGTTATTGCATTCAAGTTGAGACATCAGTGATAAGTAGATCTGTTTTTGTTTCTGTATTTCAATAACTGAAGTTAAGTAAACAATTAATTCACACAAACATTAATATCTTTTCCTACATTGATTAGAGACTTGAATGAGATACTGTTGATTTCATTTGTTTCACTCATTCCTCTATCTAAGCAATGGCAAACTACTGAACTCTTATTGCCTAGTAAATTACAACAGCCATTAGTAATAGTAGATGCTGGGGTTGAATGCTATGTCCCTAAAGAACATGCAACTAACAATTCTCTATGAAGTAAGTTTTTTTTTTCTTTTCATGTTTTGAAAAATTAGAGAACTATCCTGGCCGAGTGGTTAAGAATGTGAGGTTCTCCTTCGGGAGACCGGGGTTCAAATCCTCGGTAAGGCACAGTTTGCGGCGACTGCACTAGTAGTATTAGACAGGCGGCTTTAATTCCCCAGGGTCAGGGACCACCTCTCCCCCCCCCCCCATCCGCCCTACATAGCAAGGTACTATAGGCAGTAGATGCCAGTTTGACAGATAAATATCATTAGTTATGGTATGAGTCGTTCAGAAAGCAATAACAAAATACTGAACTTAAAATAACAGAAAATCAGAAACAGTCAATCTACCCTACTACTACTACTACTTGCTGGGTCTGATTGACTGACTGACTGACTGACTGCAGTGTCCTATCCTATAGAGTTGGCTTAAAAAGTTATCTGACTTTAAATCAGATGTTTTGAAACAAGAATAGCAGTAGCGTGGACACAAAATGATGTATTTGATTAATTAAAGGAAGTGTCTATACGGACTCAAGTCCGTATAAACTACTCTGTCTATACGGACTCAAGTCCGTATAAACTACTCTGTCTATACGGACTCCGCTTCGTTTTTTCCGGTCCGTTTTTTACGGAAACCCCGGCTGGTCACGTGACGTTTCCTTGGCGATAATTTGTGGGCGTTTCCTTGGCGATAATTTCCTTCCTGCGGTTTCCCTTCCTTCTTCTTGCGAACGATACTGAGCGCACTTCCAACGTTTCCTGTCCTGCTTTCTGCGAACGATACTGAGCGTACTTTAAAAAAAAATGGCGTTAGAGAAAGGAGCCTTGTTTGAAAGTTACCAGGAGTTTCAGGTTATTCTTAAAAAGCACGAAGACGAGTGTGGTGTGCTGTATACCAAGTCTAGCTCAAAGAAGGTAAGATTACGTTATTTATTATTATTATTATATTATGATATTACATGATATGCCCACATGGCCTAGTCAATTTAAAAAGCCCCAAAAAAAAGTTGGCTAGCTCAAAGAAGGTAAGATTACGTTATTTATTATTATTATTATATTATGATATTATATGATATGCCCACATGGCCTAGTCAATTTAAAAAGCCCAAAAAAAAAGCTGGAACTGGAAGCACCATCTGATACAAAACCAATGCAATTTTTAAATGTTTGATTACATTTTTAAATTTCACCTTTAATCAAATTAGATATATATATTCTCTCAAGTAGCCTCCTGAACTGGAATAAAACCGAGAAAACTAATAGTAATTTCACAGGATGAATGGGTGGATTTCATTTTAAAGGGACAAAAAAGTGAAATAAAAAGTAACAGTTATAAATCAATTGTTTGTTGTGAATAATACAATAGTGTTTATTTTCTTTCAGTTGAGGAATGAATTACCATATGTGGAAAGGCTCCAATATGAACACATAAAGTATGCTTGCAAACAAGGGCACCGTAGACATGAGAGCACTAGCCAAGGCATCAGGCCAAACCAAAGGTAAGCTTTATATATTGTTCCCTCTATAAATTCTACTTACTGAGCGCCACTTTATTGAAGAATATGAAAAGCCAAGGTACAAACCAGACGGTAAAGTGTGGAAGGCTGCAGGTAAAAGATCGTCTATGCCTGACACCATGTCTCAACCTGTGTCTTCCATGTCAGGCGGCGATCAAAGGTGACTCCTAGATAGTCTGAATTTGCTTCATGGCGCAATATGCTACCAGCGTCATTGGGTCATTAGAACACACAAGCCCCTCTACCTCGTCACGGTGAACACACGGCAGAGGGGATATTATGGTTTTAAAACTTCTGAAATTTCTATACATTGCTGGTCATACCATTGGCACCTTGCCGTCTTGACAGATGATAGTTTGGTACATTGTGCTTCAAAAATACTTAATAACTACGACCCGTGGCGAGTGTGGCTGGTAAGGCCAATTCTTGCTGCAAATGTTTGCCCACAGTAGATGCATGTGAAAACATGGTCCTGTCCATAATTTAGCACAACGCCTGGGCTAAAATAAAGAAACCATGTGTTGCCCATGCAGCATGATCCCTCTCTCACCTAGTTCACTCCAGAGGAAAGTTGACACCTAAACATACATCTGGAACAAGACAAGCTGCAGAAGCTGCCGGATCAGCAAAGCAATGCTCTCACTGTCCACCTGTCGGAGCTTCGATCCTAGACCAGCTGCCAACCAAGGCTTAGGGCCTGGTCTGCCCTGCCATGACTATTTTGTCTTTGGATTGCATTCCCTCCCACCAGGATAAGGCTTGCAAAGTGTTAATTATTCAAGATATTTATTATATTTTAATTTTTTATTTTGTATATATTTATTATTATTATTTATAAGATTTATATGATTGATGAAAGACATCCACAAATTGTTTCAGAACATTAAAGACCGGATGCCCTGCTTTTATACGTCTGGTGGAGGATCGGGCTACATGTCAACTGAAAGTTACTTGTCTGCTTGAACTGTTTGCAGATCAGAAGGCCTGCACTGATGTATCTGAGTACAATGCCCTCAAAGACAAGATTTCTGAACTTTCCTCTCCTGATGTTGTCTCATACTTTGCTAAGAATTGGTGGAATTGTCCACAACTTTGGGCTGCTTATTCTCTGATTTCACAAACCTTTCATATTACGACAACAAATCATGCTGAAACATTCCATCAGAAAATTAAGAAAGTCCTTTCCTCTAAAACTCTGCTTAGCAATTCCATTACTGAGCTCCTTAAAATGACAAAGATCACGATGCAATCCAGAGATGCCTCTGCCTGTCTACGCTCTATTTCATTAAAGTACAACACAGAGCATAATTCGGCTATTGTCAATGAGATTCAGAATGACCTCTCTTCTTTTGCAGCCAAGTATGTTATAGAACAGTTTCTGATTTCTGAGAAAACACACTATGTCTTAATTGCAGAGTTAATTAAAGTTAAAGCTTGAAAGTTCGAAAGGAAGACACGCATACACATCGTTACATGCACTAAGAAGAACATGCCAGGTAACAATTTTAAATGGGAGGCTCTATTCGCAATTCCATTGCGAACAGAAAAAAAAATTATATTCGCAATTCCATTGCGAATAGAGAAAAATTATATTCGCAATCGAATTGCGGGAAGCCGGGATGGTTAACCCGGTCAACAAATGCCCGCAGAAGTCGGATGTGTCGGCCTAACGGCGCAAGAACGCAGCTCTGCTGTAAATAGGCACAACTCACAACGCAATCACATCCGAAGAAAAAACTCTGGATGAACAAAGAAGAAGGAGAATTGCGGGAAGTAACAAACATGTCACAGCGTCTGCTCACTAGTCAATTTTAGTTTGGGCCATTAAGAAGTCTAAGAAGGTGGTTAATTTAAATAGGAATGTTCACTGTTGCGAGTTTAATTCTGCCGAATTCTCCACATTTTTTAAAATAAATTAATAATTAATCCTCTTCTTGACTTCTTTCTTCTTAGTTACTTCTGTCCGTACTTTTTGGCATCCCGTTTTATTTTTACATTACGTTAGTCCTGTTTAAATATCAAGAATAATTTTTCAGAATAGGTATCCCCAATACAAATAACGATCCCTACATATAATTCTGTCCCCAGGCGAGTTCAAGAATGGTTAACTTTCGTTTGTGTACACTTACTGTTACAATACCAGGCATCCATGTTTGTTTACGTTAGTAATAGGCCTCTGTCAGTACTGAAGGACTATAGAGTTGTGCCGCTTGGGAGGTGCCTGGCAGCACCGCTGGTGACTCATCATCATCAAGTGCCGTGCCGGCTGGCGTAGGCGTTCATGGCTCTCCACAGATCTCGGTCTTTGGTGTTCTGGATCAACTCTGCTGCTGATATTCCTCCATGCCACCGTCTCAATCCATCCAGCATCACTTCTCTTGGTCTACCTCTGCCTCTCTTCCCCTCGATCTTTCCAGTTGTTACGATGTTCTCCCATGCCTATCTTCTCATCACATGACCGAAGAAAGCTGTTTGTCTCTGTCTTATTGTTGTATATAATGTCCTAGTTTCGTTAGCCTGTTTCAGGCAGTCGTCGTTAGTTACTCTGGCAGTCCAAGGAATTCCCAACATCCGTCTCAGGAACCACATCTCTGTTGCTTCTAATTTCTTCTTAATTTGTTCATTTACATTCCAAGATTCACTGCCATACAGCAAAACTGGTTCTACATAGCATTTCAGCACTCTCTTTCTTGCATTCAGTGATAGCGACTTATTGCATAAGATACTCTCCATTTTCTGAAATGCCGCTTTTGCCTGCCATATTCTGCTCCTAATCTCTGTTGTACATCTTCCATCTGATGTTATAAATGCCCCTAGGTATCTAAAATTATCCACTTGGTTAAGGATTTTTCCTTCTATTTCTATGTTACATTTTGGTGTCACCATTTTCTTTGATATTACCATTGTTACTGTTTTCTTGATATTCAAGGAGAGTCCTTTCCTTGCACTCTCTGTTACTACAACGTCTAATAATTGTTGTAGGTCTGTTGAATTATCCGCCACCAATACTGTGTCATCTGCATAGCGTATATTATTTATATTATAACCTCCAACTAGTATTCCTGGCATCTCTTTGATCTCTCTCATTATTACTTCGCTATACAGGGAGAAAAGATCTGGTGACAAGACACACCCTTGTCGTACTCCTAGCTTTATCTGTTCGTAACTACCCTCTTTATTTCCCATTTTAATTGCTGCTACTTGGTTCCAGTAAACATTCTTTATTATTCTTAAATCTTTTCCATCAATGTTGATATCTTCCAACATTTTAAGCAGTTCATCATGTTTTACTTTATCAAATGCCTTAGTATAATCTATGAAGCACAAATATATGTCTCTCTATTTCTCTATTGGCCTTTCTATTAGTGTCCGTAATGTATAAATTGCATTGTTTGTGCCCTTTCCTTCCACAAATCCATACTGTTCTTCAATAATTTCCATTTTTATTTTCTTTTTGGTTCTTCTCATTATGATTCTGAGTAGAAGCTTAGTGATATGGTTTATAAGGTTAATTGTACGAAAATCTTCACAATCAATTGCTCCTGGTCTTTTTGGTATAGCTATAAATACAGATTTCAGCATATCACTGGGTAAATATCCACTGCTGTAAATATCATTCAACATTTTGGTTAATATATCTACTCCAAATTCTCCCAATACTTCTACTTTTTCTATTGTGATTTCATCTGGCCCAGCTGTTTTTCCTTTCTTCATACGTTTCATAGCGTCAGCGACTTCTTCTTTCAGAATAGGTGGACCTTCTAAGTTACTATCTTCTGTTAATTCTTCCCTTTCTCCTTCATATAATTCTCTTATATACTCATTCCACCTCTTCATTATAGCATCTTCCTCTAATATTATCTTTCCTGTTTTTGATTTCAAACACCCCGTATTTATTCTTATTTTTCTTCCTGTAAGCTCACTGATTTGTCTGTGCATATTTTTTGTATCTTTAATGGAATTTAATTCAATTATTTTGCATTGCTCGTTTAACCAACTTTCTTTAGCCTTCCCATATTTATCTTTTATTTCTTTATTTATCTTAGCGTATTCTTGTTTGTCATTTTTACTCTGTTTTCTTTTGTCCATCAGTTTTAATATATCTTCATTCATCCATTTTTTCTTAGCTATTTTGCCTCTCTCCGGTAATACTTCTTTGCTAGTTTGATGAATGGAGTCCCTTAACATTTCCCATTGTTCATCTATACTCTGTATTTTAGTTATTGCATTGTACCTATTTTTCACAGTCACTCTGTATTGTTCTTGCATTTCTTTATCTATTTTCAGAACCTCTTTATTAAGTCTCATGTTCTTAACCATTTTTCCCCCTCTCTTTAATCTTACTTTTATTTGTCCACATAGTGGTACATGATCACTATTACAGTCAGCACCAGGCATTGTCTTTACATTAATTAAAGCATTTCTAAATCTTTTATTAATTAGTATGTAGTCAATTTGGTTGCGTATTTTCTTATCAGGGCTTATCCATGTGTACAGTCGTCTTTTATGGTGCTTAAACCATGTGTTTCCAATTATCATATCATTGATATTTGCCCATTCTATTAGCTTTTCCCCTCTTTCATTTCTTGTACCTAAACCATAATTCCCCACTACATCCTCCATTTTTCCCTTTCCTATTTTTGCATTAAAATCACCAAGTATTAGTTTTATTTCCTGTGATCCAATTTGAGCCATCGCCATTTCTATTTCGTCGTAAAAGTGTTGTATTTCTTCCTCACTACTGCTTGCTGTTGGTGCATATACTTGTATAATATTTATGTCTGTTGGTTTGCCTTTGATTTTTACCATAATAACTCTATCTGAAATACACCAGTATCCATTAATTGACTTGGCTGTTTTTTCGTCTAATATTGTTCCTACACCTTTTTCATGTGTATCCCCTCCAGAATAAATTATTGTGTGATTGTCAGCTATAATTTTGCCCGATCCCTTCCATCTCATCTCACTAACGCCTAGTATATTCATTTTCATGCTATCCATCTCTCTTAGAACATTGGTCAACTTTCCTAGCTCATTTAATGTCCTAACATTCCATGTTCTTACTCTAAATTGACTATATAGTCCAATGCGAGAGTGACAATCCCTGTCACAGTTTCCACATCTGTAAGACGAGGCAAGTCCCGCAGTAAGTGACTGCGCTTTGAGCCTGTGCCGCCTATCCTCAGTTTGTTGGATCAGATTGCGCTCAAAGAGCATCAGTCCGTTTCGTACATCTCTTCTCCAGGAGCATCTGTCTGTTGCAACTCTTTCCCACGTGTCTGGATCTATTCCAAGGTTTTATATCTTGTTTACACGCATCCCTATATCGCATTTGGGGTCTTCCGATTGGCCTCTTTCCTGTGAGTACATGGTCCAGGATTCAGACCCATAGAGTAGTGTGCTAACAACACAAGCTTTATATACTTGAGCTTTTGTACGCTCTGATAGTCTATTATTCTCTCAAACTCTTTTAGCTAGACTGGAAAATGTTGTGGCTGCCTTTCCAATGCGTCTGTCGATTTCTGTCTCTAATGAAAGATTATCTGATATTGTCGACCCCAAATACACAAACGCGTGGACGACCTTCAATTCGTAATTAGAAATGTTGATTGACGGAGGCGCACCAGCATCTTGTTCCATCACCTGTGTTTTATTTAGGCTAATGGTGAGCCCAAAGTCTTTGCAGTGGCTGCAAAACGATCTATGAGCCTTTGGAGATCTTCTGCTGTATGAGTAGTCAGTGCTGCATCATCTGCAAAAAGTAGTTCTCTTACGCATCTTGATCTTATTTTGGTCTTTGCCTTGAGTCTTGATGGGTTAAAATGTTTGCCATCAGTTTTTGTGTGGAGGTATATGCCTTCAGTGGCAGTCCCAAATGCCTGCCTTAAGAGAACTGCGAAGAAGATACCAAAGAGTGTAGGAGCAAGCACGCAGTCCTGCTTTACTCCGCTGCTGATGCTGAATGACTGGGATGTTGAGCCGTCAAATAAAATGGTCCCCTGCATGTTTTCGTGGAATGATTTCACGAGACTAAGAAGGGTGGGTGGACATCCAACCTTTTCAAGGACCTTAAAATGGCCGCTTCTGCTCACGAGGTCAAATGCCTTTGTGAGGTCGATGAAGGCAATATATAATGGCTTCCTCTGTTCTCTGCACTTCTCTTGGAGCTGCCGGAGTGAGAAAATCATATCGATGGTGGACCTGTTGGGTCTAAATCCACACTGCGATACGGGGTTGATTCTTTCAGCAAGAATGTGTAATCTTTTAAGGATTACTCTGGCAAAAATCTTGCCTGTAATGCTGAGTAGGGAAATGCCGCGATAGTTGTTGCAGTCGCTTCTGTCGCCTTTGTTTTTATAAAGGGTAACGATGTTTGCGTCTTTCATATCTTGTGGTATTGATTTTTCTTTCCAGCAGAGCTGAAATATTGCATAGTTCTGGGATGATTGTTTCTTTGCTACATTTTAAAATTTCAGGTGGAATACTATCTTTTCCAGGTGCCTTGCCGGATTTGAGAGAGTCTAGTGCTTCGCTGATGTATGTGAGGCAAGGGTTCGTTATCCAGGGCATGCATGGCGGACTGTTGATCGATGGCTTCCAGAGCTTCTTCGCTGACAGTGTTATCCACTGAGTATAGCTCTGAGTAGTGTTCTACCCAGCGATCCATTTGTTTCGCTCGATCTTTTATGAGTACTCCCTCAGTTGATCGTAAAGGGGCCATCTTATTTTTTGATGGACCGACAGCTTGCTTGATGCCATCGTACATTCCTCTTATATTTCCAGTGTCTGCACAAGTTTGAATTTGAGCAGAGAGCTGTAGCCAGTACCTGTTCGCACATCTTCTTGCCATCTGCTGTACTCTATTTCTGGCTGTTCGCAATGCCTGCAGTGTTTTCTCTGAAGGTGATGTTTTATACATTGAGAATGCATGTCTCTTTATCTCCAGGACTGGGAGCATCTCTTCAAAGTGTGCTTCAAACCAGTCGGTTGACTTAGTTTGCTTCTTGCCAAATGTTGATAGTGCTGTATTGTAGATGGTGTCGCGAAAATGACTCCATCTCTCGGTGGAATTTCCGCTTGTGGGGCCAGGCAGAGTATCCGCTAGAGCCTGCATGAATTTGTTGACCTTCTCTTTATTTTGGGTGCCACTGGTGTCAATGCGTGGTCTTCCTTCTGTTCGGCTTCTGTAGATTCTCTTGGGCTTTATCTTCACCTTGCTGGAGACGAGTGAATGGTCGGTGTCGCAGTCAGCACCATGATAGCTGCGAGTCATCCGTACATTGCGGAGGTTGCTGCGTTTAGTGAGCACCAGGTCGAGTTGGTGCCAGTTCTTTGATCTGGGGTGCCTCCATGACACCTTGTGTTGAGGTTTCGTGTCAAAGAAGGTGTTGGTCACGCACAGATTATGGTGGCTGCAGAATTCCAAGAGACGTTGTCCATTGTCAATGATCTTCCCAACGCCAAACTGTCCTAGACATGAAGGCCAAGATTTGTGGTCGGAGCCAACCCTGGCATTGAAATCTCCCAGGATAAAAAGATGTTGTTTCTCTGGTGTTCACTTACTTCTTTGCTAAGGTCATCATAGAACTTGTCTTTAGATTCTGGTGCTGCAGGTAGTGTTGGGGCGTAAACGCTTATAATACTAACTGAGCCTGCCTCTTGTCTGGAGTTGGAGCTTCAGAATTCTTTCAGTGTCATCTCTTGGTGGTATGATGGAATTAAGCAGCTTGTTTCTGATAACGAAGCCAACTCCATGCTCCCTGGTCTCTCCGCACGGCTTGCCATGCCAGTAGAAAGTGAAGTCCCTCTCCTTGATGCTTCCAGATTCTTGGAGTCTGGTCTCTTGCAGGGCGACAATGTCTATCCCCAGTCTTAGTAGTTCGTTGTTTATTACTGCAGTTTTGCGGGCATCCACAGTCTCGTTTAGATCGTCTGAGATGCCAGGGGTCTTGGTTCTTACGTTCCATGTTCCCAGCCTTAGGGCTGGTTGTTTTGTTTTTTTCTTGCTGTTAAGTGTGTAGATTGCGGTCCATGTGTCAGGATTTTCCCCTAAGCTCCACACACCCTCAGGAGCAGATGAACCGTGGCGAGACAACACCTTATTGACTGGGGGTTGCCCAGCTTAGGCGGGCGGTAGCTGTCTAGTGAGATACGATGATCACTCCCATCGTCGGAAGTAGCCCCTGGCGCCTTGCTCTACGCCAATCGAGCATTAAGACTTATAACCGGCAAATGCTGCTTACCGTGTTGTGTCACCGCTTTACGCGGTGCTGAAGTGACCTCTTCAGGGCACAAGTCTGGGCAATGGAAATCGGAGAACCAGCTGTTGCCCAGTAGCTAGTTCCCCCTCTCCACGTCGCCGATGTTGACCAAGGAAAAGGCAGTAGCCAATGCAACTTGGCATCGGTGCCGTCGCAGGAGTTGCCAGAACTATGTTGTTTACAACATGGAACTGCCTTAGGGACTCCATCTCCGGATTTGTCCTCAGGGTTTACTCCCGAAGCCTTTCCCATATGAGTATACCCGCAAGGCAGCGGAGGTTTGAGATTTAGAGTTCCCTCTCTTAGAAGAGATACCAACCAAGGCTGACGAGCCTCCTCTGCCCGGGAATCAATAAGGAGGGAAGTCTACCATTCTTCCTTCCTGGCAGTGACCATACTGATCTGATAACCGTAGCCATTGTCTCTACTGAGATATCCTCTGCCCACCGTCACTGACTTGAAACCATAACCAACAACTATCTGTCGGCTGCTCCCAAGTCCATTCCACAACCTGCTCACATGGCTTCACGTTACCCTGTTGGGGGGGGGGGGGGCTAAACGGGTACTCCACCTTGCCCAAGGGAGTCCCGTAGGCTAGCAGAGGGAAGGAGGCATCTTACTTCTCCTTTGATAGGGGGTACCCCTACCCCGCTACCCGTGTTTACGTTACCGTCCTACTATTTATGTCCTGATAATATCGCAGCAGTGATGATTCTCTCAATTTGACACTTTCTATGGCCTCCATTGCATCCTCTCTGAGTGACTCTGTTTTGGTCCAAGCTGACAGTACTGACAGTCAGCAATATGCTTCGCCTCAGAGGGACATGATTAGGCAATTCAAACACCAGGCTTTCGATTGACTGGCCTCATTAATTTGCTACGCATATAAAGTGCAGGAAAACCCGGTATATGTGAAGCAGGTGGAAAAGAGAGAGGAGAGAGATAGATAACGAAGATAGTGTGAGAGACAGAGATATGAGAAAGATGTATTGAAAGACATTAAAGAGTGGTAAAGACAAGAAAGGGAGAGGTGGGAGATCGAGACTTAGAGCGAGCGAGCGAGCGAGAGAGAGAGAGAGAGAGAGAGAGAGAGAGAGAGAGAGAGAGAGAGGGGGGGGGGGAACTCGCGTTCGGGTGGCTAAGCTCCTTTCCCAAGACAACAAAAGTAGAGGACAGATAAGAACAGAAAGACAAGTGTGCAGGTTCTTGTGCAGCAAGATAAACAACACCTAATACACAAAATCAGTAGAAAACATATGCCTAAAGCGAAATCATCAGACTAGCATTGGTGTCACCTAATTCCTGAAAATGAAAAAAAAAAAAGTAACCTCCCCGTCGGTGAATCGAACCTCGAGCTCCCGTGTACCAGGCGGAGACACTAACCACTACGCTACTGAAGACAAATTAACAGATCTACAAAATATTGTAATATGGACACACGCACAGGAATAATCACGTGAACTACTTTGATTGCGAATATAATTTTTTTTCTATTCGCAATAATTTTTTTCTATTCGCAATTCACTCCGTTTAAATAATTGATCTGGTAGAATGCAACACCAGCAACTACCATCACTGGCTTTACATCAAAGATCATCTGCGACGAGACCACGAGGACGTCCAAGAAGAAAATGGATTGACGACATCAAAGACATTGTACAATCACACGGAATTACACTATCCAGTGCCGCCCACCGGGGCTGGAACGCAAATTATTCCTCCCCACGACGCTTGACGGCAGAAGTGGAAGATGATGATGATGATGATGATCTGGGCTTCCAGTCGACCCATTGGATTGAAATGGGTGAAAGCAAATGTGTTGGGAAGTAAAGGCGGTCAATATGGTATTGCCCACATCACCTCTCTAATACCGAATGATTGGTTGGTCTATAAAAAATATGGAGATAGCAACATACAGTACACATGATATACCTCAGGGCCAGTACAATGGTCCTTTACTTTATTTTATGGTTGTACAGACTGTGCAACTGAGCAACCGGGACAGTTCTCTAAAACATGGGAACAATGAAAACTGAGAAACCGGGACATTTCTCTAAATAAGAAGAGTAAAAACTGAGAAACCGGGACATTTCTTTAAATCATGAGAAGAATGAAAACTAAGAAACCGAGACAATTCTCTAAGACATGAGAAGAATGAAAACTGAGAAACCGGGACATTTCTCTAAAACATGAGAAGAATGAAAACTGAGAAACCGGGTCATTTCTCTAAGACATGAGAAGAATGAAATCAGAGAAACCGGGACATTTCTCTAAATGAGAAGAATTAAAACTGAGAAACCGGGACATTTATCTTCTTCTTCTTTCGTTCGCTTGAAATATGTCTATAACTGCAATGCTGTCTCTTGTATGAATTGAACTGTTTTTTTCAGTTCACACAGTGGTCCATAGAGTTTATCTTCCACTGTCGTCTCTCTAGGCCAGAAGGTTTGCCTAGATATGTTATATTTTGGGCAGTCTTGGAGTATGTGCTCTGCTGTCTGCGACGCCAATCCACATGTGCACATGGCTGTTTCACCAATCTTGAATTTTGTATACATGTGGTTGCGTAATCTATTGTGCCCTGTTCTGAGGCGCAGAATAATGACTTGTTCTAGTCTATCCATAACGTGGTAGTCATCTTGAGCAGGTTTTGGTGGCTTTCTGACTGATTTGATCATTCTTTTCTTTTGGTGGTATGTAACGGGCACATCAGCTGTTCTTCTTTGGCTCCTTCCTTAGCCAATTGATCAGCTCTGTCATTTCCGGGTACTCCACAGTGGGATGGTATCCACTGTATGGTGACCTTATGATGACTGCTAAGTCCAGAAAGTAGTGTCCTGAGTACTGGCAATTTCCCAGACAGGAGCGCCTCGAGTACTGATTTTGCATCTGCTTGTATTTAGTAATATCTCTGTTGCTATCTTGGTTGCCTCATTATCAGCATCGTAGTTATGGCAGTACTTTCCTGTCGGTACTCTGGCTGTGTCCCTAGTACTATTTGGGTATTCTATGTACACTCCCGCTCCTCCATTTCGAACAGCATTTTGTGCTGACCCATCTGTGTAGACTCGGATCCAGAGGTCCTGTGGGTATTCTTCATCAAGGAAGCTGAGAGTGGCTGTTCTGCGCTGCACACTGTTCTGTTCTTCCTTGTCAAATATTCCTCTCACTTTTGTCTGGATTTGTAATGATAGTCTATGCTCATCTTTCCATGGAGTTCGCTCTGGAATAGTTGTTAGGATACCAACTGTGAGTAGATCGGTGGTTTCTCTGCAGAGTCGTTTGGCCTGGTGGATAAAACTACTTCTTTTCAACCGCCCCATAGCTAGGTTTTCAAATCTGTTCTTCATAGGGTGGCCTGGCAAGCTGAGGAACTTTTCTACTTGTATTAGCGTCTTCGTGTCTCTGCGCTCACTCAGTGCTTGTGTCCTCCCCATCTTCTCCATTTACACTATAAGGGTTGATCTCATCCCTCCTGTGGTGACTCTAAGTGCTTGATTTTGCACTTTGTCCAGCTCTTGTAGTGTGGTTTTTGATGCCGAACACCACGCAGTTGACCCGTATTCCAGGTGTGGTCGTATGCTCTGTTGATAAACTTTGCTAAGTATTTTCCCACTGGCTCCCCATGTGGTTCCACTTAGCTTTCTCAGGATGGCTATTTTTCTTCTGGCTTTTGCTACTGCTGTGTTGATGTGCTTTCTCCATGTCAGCCTGCCATCAAATGTTACTTCAAGGTATGTTGGTTCTTTATCTTCTCTTAGGGGTGTTCCATTTATCTGGATGGTCCCAGCCTTTTGTTTTGGAGAGAGGGTAAATATGGTGGTGCTGCACTTATCAGTGTTTATGCTGACACACCATCTATTTGCCCATGCAACAAATGTGTCTACAGCTCTTTGTAGTAATCTGATGGCCACTGATGCATGTTCATTTATCTTCTCTTAGGGGTGTTCCATTTATCTGGATGGTCCCAGCCTTTTGTTTTGGAGAGAGGGCAAATATGGTGGTGCTGCACTTATCAGTGTTTATGCTGACACACCATCTATTTGCCCATGCAACAAATGTGTCTACAGCTCTTTGTAGTAATCTGATGGCCACTGATGCATGTTCATTTGTGCTCCATAGAACCAGGTCATCGGCGTACATTTCCGCTTTAATTCCATGCGGTAGATTAGCAACGAGATCATTGATGAAGATTAGAAAAAGTGTGGGGGACAAGACTCCGCCCTGGGGAACACCGTGACGCAGTAGTACTTTCTTGCTCTTTAGTCCGTCTATCTGTACTCGGGCTCTTCTGTTGTGCAAGTATGCTTTCACCCATTTGTACATTCTTCCATTGACTTTGCAGTTTCTCAGTTTATTCATCAGACCTTCTTTCCAGACTTTGTCAAAGGCTTTCTTCAAATCTATCCATGCCGCAAGCACCAGCTTCTTCTCATGGAATGCATCCTCAATTTCTTGAGAGAAGTAGGTTGTCTGATCTTCCGTAGAGTAGCACTGCCTAAAGCCAGCCTGCTGTGGCACAATGATGTTTTTACTTTCAATGTACCACTGCAGTCTGTGGTTGATGATGCGCTCCAGTGTTTTGCAGAGAGAGCTGGTGAGGCTGATTGGTCTGTAGCTAGAGGCAATGGAACTATCTTTCCCTGATTTTAGGAGGGGTATCATGATTGCTTCTCTCCAGGCTTGTGGAACACTGCCTAAGGTCCAACTATTATTGAAGATCTGCAACAGCTTTGCTTTGGCCTCTGTTCCTAGGTTCCTGATCATTTCATTGGAGATACCATCAGCTCCAGGTGACTTTCTCATTTTCAGTTTTAATATGGCTAGCTCCAGTTCGCTGATTGTGATGGGTGCCTCCAGAACCTCATGTACTATTTCCTTCTGGCCTGTATGTTGCCTTTTCTCTTGAATCTCTTGTTGTTTCTCTGAACTAATTTTGATATTGTTATCTTGAGCGAATGAGTCCGCAAAATGGTCAGCTGCTTGCTTTCTTGTTAAGATGTTTCCATCTTTATGTAGTGCAATTTTTGAGTTTCTCCCTGTGGCCTCATCGTTAAGTGGTTTTATTAGCTTCCACAATTTCCTTGTGTCTCTTTCAAAGTTCAGAGACTGTTTTTTCCTGCCAGCTTTTCCGTCTAGCCTGCAGCTTGGTCCTTTGAAATTTGGCTTTTGCATGCTGGAATTTATTGTGGTGCTCTTGGCTGGGTGTGGCCTCTGCTTGCTTTCTACATGCTTCCACATCATTATGCAACTGTTCCAGTTCATTACTCCAGTAGGGTTTATATTGTTTACGGGCTCCTCTTGGTACTGTTTCTCGCGCTGCCTGTAGTATGCATTTCCCAAACTCTTCAACTACTTTATTTATGTCTTTCTCAGTGTTCAGGTTTCTAACCAGTATGCTGGTGCGATTCTTGTACATTCCCAGTCTGCTTTCTTGTAGTTCCATCTCGAGAGGGTGCTGCTTTCACTTACAAGCTCATTTTCTACAGTTAGAAAGATTGGCCGATGGTCGCTGCCACCAAGTTGTTTCCCAATAATTCGTGTAATGTTCCACTCCAGGTCTGGTGAATGAAAAGCCAGGTCAGGTGTAGTTGTAGAGTGCCATGATCTCGAGTAGAATGTATGTGGGTCGGACGGCTTGTTAACCAAGATGAATCTATTCTTATCCTGCCAGTCTTCCAGTCTCTCTCCTCTCTGGTCCATGTGATCATAGCCCCAACTCTGCGAGTGGCTGTTGAAATCGCCAAACACAATCATTTTTTCTGTCAATGGTAGTGTGTCCAGTGCCTGTGGGCGGTCACTTGGACAGTAGTAATTGATCAGATGTAGGTCTGTATAGCCTGTTTTAAGTTTAAGTGTCTGATACTCAGCCCCTTCCATATAGACTTCGATTTGGGAAGCAGTGATGCTATTTTTTACAAGGGTAAGTATCCCACCTTTTCGCCTGTTCTTTCGGTCAGATCGGTAACACTGGTAGCCTCTGATTTTGAAGGCTATATTTTCATTGAGGTGAGTTTCTTGCAAGCAACATATGCTTACATTTTCTTGGTCCAAGATTTTTTCTAATTCTATTTTTTTGTTGCTGACTCCCTCCGCATTCCAGTGCATTATTTTAAGTCTTTGTTTAGTATGGCCAGCCGTTCTATTCTCATGTCCCCTGGCTCCACAGGACATCTGAGAAGGACCTCCTGTAGTTGGGGTTGGACCCTTTCGAGACATAGGGCCCGGCACTGCACCTGCCTGGGGGTCCAAAGCAGGGCGAGCACCATAACTTTTAGCAGCAGTCGACATATTCCATTTTGCGTAATTGCGTGGCATCCTGATTTCTGTGGTGCGCCTCCTGGCTGGTTGCCTCCGTCTTCAGCACCTTTCCTTTGCTAGAGCAGACTGTGGTCTCACTCGTGTTTAGATGTGTACACACGCACACACGTGTCTGCACATGCTTGTATGTGTATACACATCTAGAGCACACTGGTTATTTTCCGGCGCCAGATACTCGCCGTCGCCTCTTCTCCTGTTAGTAGAAACAGTTTCGCCACGTGAAGGCCAGGAGTTGGACTTTTGCTGCATAGGTTAAGTATTCACGAGCCTTTGGGGTATTTAAGCAATGTTGGGCGCTCACCCCAACACTGCGCCCCGGCTACATACAGCAACATTTGGTACCGGACATTTATCTAAGACATGAGAAGAATGAAAACTGAGAAATCGGGACATTTATCTAAATGAGAAGAACGAAAACTAAGAAACCGAGACATTTCTCTGAAGCATGAAAAGAATGACATCTAAGAAACCGAGACATTTATCTGAGGCAGTAGAAAAATGAAAAATGTCACAAAAATAAATACTCCAGCTTATGAAGGGGAGTTTAAAGGCGGGATGCTAGACTTTATTGCAGCGGGTTTAGCCCACATGATCTTTTTCTGCAGGCCGACCTGTGCTTACAGTTTATCTTGAAGCTAAATCTGCACGTGTCACAGCAGACGGCGACCAATTAACCGCGCATTTGATCTTTGTAAATATAACAATTCTTGAAATGGGGAGCTGCGTGGTCTCGAGGTATGGTGTCCGCCTCGAGTGCTGGAGGTTCCCGGATTCAAGCCCCGGTGAGGACCGGGACTTTTTCACGTGGACTTCTAGTAATACAATTTCCCCTGGTCTCTGGGTAGTGAGATCGGACGCCCGTGTGTATTGTTGAGCACGTAAAAAATCCCTAGGCAGTTGAAAATCGAAAAAAGAGTAGCCTAACGGCGCTGCCCGGGCAACATTTCTAGTTAAAAATCTACCCAAAGTATTTAAGGATCCTTGCCGGTGCAACGGAGTTCGTGCACTTAGATGTGTTTCTCCTGACTCAGGTTTGAGTTAGGAAGACAATGGAGCACTTATGGGTTACACCCGTGTGCTGTGATGTTGATCCATCGACTAAACTAAACTAAAGCTTGAAATGGTGCATGTCATTTGCAGAATGTTGCAATCAACTCCAACCCAATGTTGATTTTCTATTCAATATTATGTTAAGTAGTTTGCCATTGATTTCTAAGAGAGGAATTAAAGCTGAAGCCCTATTTACCGTGTAACGATTAGTTACTCGCCGTTAGCGCACCGACTGTTTAACTGATTAATTGCCTTGGGATGCTAATCGTCTTAAGCGACTTTCCGTATCTACAATGGGCTTATGTACAGTAGTTTTCTTATGCAGCCCCCGTTAATTTAATATATAATACAAACGCTTGCTACCATGTAAACAACTTTTTAGTCATAACTTATAGAGCTCTCTTGTACTTTTAGCGACATCGACTGCTGAATGCTGATTGGTTGGTCTATAAAAAACCTGGAACTGGCAACATATGCCATAAACCAGTTGTTCTCAACCGTTGGGACACCCCCCCCCCTCCCGAACCCCCCCCCCCCGGGGGGCATTATAGGTTTTCCAGGGGAGGGGGGATACGATTATTTCAAGATCGCGTTAATACAAGAACCGATTACTTTATATTGTTTTTCCCTCCATACCTTACAATTCTGTACTTCTCGCTCTTCTGAAATTCGTTTTATAATGTAAGAAGACCCGCAAATCTCGTTTTGTATAGACTTCTAGACTTGTTCTAGTATATGTTATTAAATTTAGCTTCCATTTTCACTTATGCTGTGTACGGGTGAGGGGGGATTTATAGAGAGAAAATAAGAAACGGGGGGGTGGGGCTGATTATGACATTCTGAACATAAGTTGAAGGGGTGCATTGGCCAGAAAAGGTTGAGAATCACTACTTTAAACAATCGCCATTACCCCCATGGACAACCATCCCATTCAAACTATTTTCCGAAATGTGGCTTATTTAGTCACGGGATTATTAATCTGAGGCTGCAATTGACCCTAATTATAACTTCTCTTCAGGGGTTGAATCGGGTTAGTTAGTTCCATATTCTTTACATGATGTCGCAGAATTCGTTTGCCAGTTTGTGATTTCTTGGCAAGTTTATGTTCAGCAGTTTACCATATCTTTCTGAAGCATCGACACTCATACCACTGTATGGAAATCAATGCAAGAAGGTCTGCTTCCAAATGGCCCGTAGCTTGGTTTAGAACGCGGTATGCGGGATTACGAATTACATTCGAAACTTAACGTAGTAGGGGAATGGGAAAATGACCAAAAACATATGCGTGAAACGCCCAAAGACGTGTCACAGGGGGATCCTGTACTTTAATTACTGACTATCTCCCTACTTTAATTACTGACTATCTCCCTACTTTAATTACTGACTATCTCCCTACTTTAATTACTGACTATCTCCCTACTTTAATTACTGACTACCTCCCTACTTTAATTACTGACTATCTCCCTACTTTAATTACTGACTATCTCCCTACTTTAATTACTGACTATCTCCCTACTTTAATTACTATCTCCCTACTTTAATTACTGACTATCTCCCTACTTTAATTACTATCTCCCTACTTTAATTACTGACTATCTCCCTACTTTAACTACTGACTATCTCCCTACTTTAATTACTGACTATCTCCCTACTTTAATTACTGACTATCTCCCTACTTTAATTACTGACTATCTCCCTACTTTAATTACAATCTCCCTACTTTAATTACTGACTATCTCCCTACTTTAATTACTGACTATCTCCCTACTTTAATTACTGACTATCTCCCTACTTTAATTACTGACTATCTCCCTACTTTAATTACTGACTATCTCCTTACTTTAATTACTGACTATCTCCCTACTTTAATTACTGACTATCGCCCTACTTTAATTACTGACTATCTCCCTACTTTAATTACTGACTATCTCCTTACTTTAATTACTGACTATCTCCCTACTTTAATTACTATCTCCCTACTTTAATTAATGACTATCTCCCTACTTTAATTACTACCTCCCTACTTTAATTACTGACTATCTTCCTACTTTAATTACTGACTATCTCCCTACTTTAATTACTGACTATCTCCCTACTTTAATTACTGACTATCTCCCTACTTTAATTACCGACTATCTCCCTACTTTAATTACTGACTATCTCCCTCTGGACATTAGGTTGGAGTGCGTTGACGATGGAATTATTAACACCTGAAAGGGATAAATGACCAAACTGGGCCTAACCTCAGGACGTCTGTACATGCTGTGCTGAAGGTGGCCTGGTGGCACCCTAAGGGGCCGCTACGTACATGTGAGGTTCCAGAACTAGTCTTGTACACCTAGCTGGCCTTTTTAGCTAGAAGATGGAGAGGAGAACTCAGCATCATACCCCTCGTTCCAATGATACTTTGGTATCTCTTTGGGAAGAAAATATCTCAGCAAACCCCACTTGCAATTGATGGAAGTCATCTCTGAGACTGCAACAACCTAGGCGTCATGCCTTATATGTAAATATATGATGAGAAGAGGGGCATTGGAGAACATCATGACAACTGGAAAGAACAATGAGAAAAGAAGCAGAGGCAGACAAAGAGATCTCGGCCACTGGTGTTCTGAATCAACTGTGTTGATGATATTCCTCCATGCTATCGTCCCAGTCCATCCAGCATCATTTCTCTTGGTCTGCTTCTGCTTCTTTTCCAATTACAAATCATAAAATGACGTAGTGACACATAAAATGGCTCCCAGGATGACTTTTATAACACAGGGAACTAGTCCACTTTTCCCAAATATGGCGCAGGGGTCACGTTCTCTAACCCCTCGCTAGTTACGCCACTGATACTCACTAACAAAGAGATGTTAATCGTGATGAGAAGTGTCCAACATATGCAGAAGGGAGAAAAGTATTGTGGCCTGCACCCACTCAATTTTATGGAAAACTTTATGGGTATATCATTAAGCTTAAGTTGACTGCTGCTTTCTTTGCATTTATTCATACTGACGGCTGGTGGTGAGCGAAGAAGAAGAATCACTACGCAGACAGACTTTCAATCAGAATACAAGTTATATTATCACCATCAACATTCCGACAC
This sequence comes from Cepaea nemoralis, assembly GCA_014155875.1. NCBI lineage: Eukaryota > Metazoa > Mollusca > Gastropoda > Stylommatophora > Helicidae > Cepaea > Cepaea nemoralis. The sequence continues at coordinate 52,556 of JACEFZ010024763.1, forward strand.
AATGGGTATTCCCATGCTCAGCTCTCCCCTGCAGCAGCCATCTCAAAGTATCTCTATTCACTGTTCTCATTAGGAGTTGGTTGTAATGGCTCCTCGCTTGTCGTTCGACATGCGTGGCTATGCTTCACTCTCAATTTCTGTTGCGTTTAAGACGTGTCGCTATCGATTAGCTGGGTCCGTACTGCATTGACGATATCGGCCTTGTCCATGTTTCTTCCTGCATGTATTGGTGCGTTGTTTGGCAGCTGGTCCACACGTTCATTGCCCTTTATCTGGCATGTCTACGTTACATCCACGTGAGTGATGTCAGACTCGATGTTCCACTGTTGTCTACTATTCAGCACAGAGAATGCCGTTTTCAGATTTCTGTGGAATGTCTATGGAGTCAGAATACCAGTGGTACCTCAGCACAGGAACTCTTCTTTGGCAAATGCAGAAAGGAACAGAACATGTATAAGGATGTCTTTAGTGCAGGGATGTTGATTCCATTCTGATGTGTCATAAGAAATCTTCTTTATTCTATTACAGCATCTGTGCTGTAGACGTATAATTATATTTCCTGTTCACTTCAGCTCCTCCCCCAGGAAGCAGACCAACTACTGGGAGATGGTATAAAAGATTTGTGACACCCTCAGCACCACTTTTGTCACCATCAGAATCTCCCGCGAAGACTAAGCCCAGTTTCAAGTTTCCAAAACGTCACCTTTGTTCCTTCACCAGAAATCAACATTCAAATTCAAAATGAAGGTCGTAGATCTGACCTTCCAAAAGCACCAGTAATATTCCTATCAGGTCAATGTATACTTAATGTTGCTTGGTTCTTTGGTTCTTGAACACGATCTGTGGCGTTGTAACTTCCACCAGTCATGGAGGAAAGTCAAGGCCGTTGGAGGATCCGTGGTGAAAGCTCTGAGCAGGCTATCCTGTGGAAAGAGATCGAGCCATACGGGATATTATCCAGTGCAATAAAGTCGATTCTTTTGCTTTTAAACTGGCACCAGCGAGCTCTGTGCTGGTTTCATGAAAACCCATGGCAAGATCGTAGGGAAGAGACCAAGAGGAAGACTGAGAAGTAGGTACCTGGATGGCTTGGCCACATGGCATGGTCGAGACAGAAACACAGAGCTGATCCACAACTCTGGTGATAGAGTGAAATGGCAGAACATGACCGCCCACGCTTACCGGCATGGCATATGATGGATGGCAGCTTCCTGTCATATGTCTTCATCGTAAACCACAGATCAATGGCCATCATTGGCCTAAATGGAACTAGCAGGGATTCTCAGAGTTTGTGCTCCTTAGAGATGCAGTGATCAGAAACCATTCTGGCACTCATCCGTCCGCCCTCAATTTATGGCAGAATGGTGTCTATGGGAGGTATGCTCTTCTAACTTGACAAAATTGTGTCTATAGAAGGTATGCTCTACTAACTGGACAAAATTGTGTCTATAGGAGGTATGCTATACTAACTGGGCAAAATGGTGTCCATAGAAGGTATGGTCTACTTCTACTAATTTGACAAAATGGTGTCCATAGAAGGTATGCTCTACTAACTGGACAAAATTGTGTCTATAGAAGGTATGCTCTACTAACTGGGCAAAATGGTGTCTATAGAAGGTATGCTCTACCTCTACTAATTTGACAAAATGGTGTCCATAGAAGGTATGCTCTACTTCTACTAACTGGGCAAAATGGTGTCCATAGAAGGTATGCTCTAATAACTTGACAAAATGGTGTCCATAGGAGGTATGCTCTACTAACTTGACAAAATGGTGTCCATAGAAGGTATGCTCTACTAACTGGACAAAATTGTGTCCATAGAAGGTATGCTCTACTAATTCACAAAATGGTGTCCATAGAAGGTATGCTATACTTCTACTAACTTGACAAAATGGTGTCTATAGAAGGTATGCTCTCTTATAACTGGACAAAATGGTGTCTATAGAAGGTATGCTCCAATAACATGACAAAGTTTAGTTTAGTCGTTGGATCAACATCATGGCACACGGTTTAACCCATAAGTGCTCCGTTTTCCTCCTAACGCAAACCTGAGTCTGGAGAAACTCAGCTCAATGCACGAACTCCGTTGCATCGGTGAGGATCCTGAAATACTTTGGGTAGATTTTTTAACTCGAAATTTTGCCTGGGCAGCGCCGTTATTCTACTCTTTTTCGATTTCCAACTGCCAATGGATATTTTACGTGCGCAACAATACACACGGGCGTCCGATCTCACTACCCAGAGACCAGGGTAAATTTTATTACTGGACGTCCAGGTGGATTTGTTTAAATAAATCCCGGTCCTCACCGGGGCCTGAACCCGGGACCTCCAGCACTCGAGGCGGACACCATACCTCGAGACCACTCAGCCCCCTAACATGACGAAATGGTGTCCATAGGAGGTATGCTCTCTTATAACTGGACAAAATGTTGTTCATAGAAGGTATGCTCCACTAACTTGACAAAATGGCTCAACTGTCCGCTCAATGAGATGCCTACTAAATGACAGGTTCAAGCGTCTACCAAATGAGAATCCTACTGAAAACAACTCGGTTCATATCTCCGCCACATGCTGTCTGTCAAACATCCCAAGAAACATCTGGGATGGCTAAACTTGTCAAGAAACACGTGACGAAGTTGAGTATGTTGGCCGAAAGGTGCAAATATCACTGCTCTGCTGCAAACAGACACAACACAATTATTTTCAATAACGAAGACACAAACAATAGATTGCATGATTTATTGTCTGGCATATTTCACTGCATCTCATCAGGTTAGTACTGCAAAAACCACACAACATAAACAAAAGTAATTAGATAAATCCTTCAAGCTAAAATATACAATACACATATTCACACAGTAATTTGAATTGTCTACCATGGTCATTTTAAACTGACTATCATGTCTTTACTTTTACACAAAAGTTGGATTATATAAATGAATTGCCTCTGCCAGATTTAACATGTGACCATTTTGTGTCAGCGCAAACAACATGAGCTGGTCTGTAGTGTAACTTAATCTTGGATATCTAACAATGTTATAATAACTGGTACTTCATTTTTAATTCACCGCAAACAAAGAAATTCTGGGGATTCCCGTGAAACAATTTGTCATCAGGGTGATTCCATAGTGGGCATAGGGGTGTGTTGATATACTCTGTGCAATCAAGAAATGCTAACTGGGATATTTTGAGGGATCTGAAAAGGGTCACTGCATTTATTAATTACAGATATAGACATATAATAACTTTCACAAGTAGAAGGCAAGCAAGTGATGTAGAGTAATGTATTTATTGAAATAAAGAATCATATAATTGAATGTGTTGTCGATCACTTCCGGTTGAGTGTGTGGTGGACTGCTACACCGATCCATGGGTGTAATAAATGTTTCTGGGCCCGGAGAGCCCTCACTGTCGTCGGAGTGTATATTCATATCTTGTCCGAATCGTCTTATCTTGTGCATGTCCCATCTGTCTGCACTCATCTTTAATTAAAGTGAATCCCAATATCCCTATTCTGAAAATCAACGATCCCGTCAGATCTAGGTCCTTGAGATCCTTGTCCACGCCATGAGGATGGGGTATATGGTGATAGCCCCATACAGTTATAAACCAATCATCACTCGGTGGGTGATGTTCTAGGTACCCATTTAGGCTGGGTTGACCTGAGAACCCACGTCATTGTTAAAAATCTGCCTCCACGTGGAATAAAAATGTATATAAGGAATACAAATAGGGTTTTGGATAAATCTGAATTGTGAAACATGAAAAATCAACAGTTTTGCAGGGGATCAGTACAAGAAGCATTCCTCTAAATTTCACAGAATAAAACTGTAACTCAAATTGTGTTTAAATTGCTAGAAATATCACAATCAAATAACTAATATACAATTTCAATTACAATTAAACAAAATAAACACAATTTCAACATGGTCAATGGCAATCAAATTATAAAAGATATATGTTATGTCAGCCATGACCACATGATCAATGACAGTCAAATATTAAGAGATATATGTTATGTCAGCTATGACCACATGATCAATGACAGTCAAATATTAAGAGATATATTTTATGTCAGCCATGACCACATGATCAATTACAGTCAAATATTAAGAGACGTATTTTATGTCAGCTATGACCACATGATCAATGACAGTCAAATATTAAGAGATATATTTTATGTCAGCCATGACCACATGATCAATGACAGTCAAATATTAAGAGATGTATTTTATGTCAGCCATGACCACATGATCAATGACAGTCAAATATTAAGAGATATATTTTATGTCAGCCATGACCACATGATCAATGACAGTCAAATATTAAGAGATATATTTTATGTCAGCCATGACCACATGATCAATGACAGTCAAATATTAAGAGATATATTTTATGTCAGCCATGACCACATGATCAATGACAGTCAAATAGTAAGAGATATATTTTATGTCAGCCATGACCACATGATCAATGACAGTCAAATATTAAGAGATATATTTTATGTCAGCCATGACCACATGATCAATGACAGTCAAATATTAAGAGATATATTTTATGTCAGCCATGACCACATGATCAATGACAGTCAAATATTAAGAGATATATTTTATGTCAGCCATGACCACATGATCAATGACAGTCAAATATTAAGAGATATATTTTATGTCAGCCATGACCACATGATCAATGACAGTCAAATATTAAGAGATATATTTTATGTCAGCCATGACCACATGATCAATGACAGTCAAATATTAAGAGATATATTTTATGTCAGCCATGACCACATGATCAATGACAGTCAAATATTAAGAGATATATTTTATGTCAGCCATGACCACATGATCAATGACAGTCAAATATTAAGAGATATATTTTATGTCAGCCATGACCACATGATCAATGACAGTCAAATATTAAGAGATATATTTTATGTCAGCCATGACCACATGATCAATGACAGTCAAGTATTAAGAGATATATTTTATGTCAGCCATGACCACATGATCAATGACAGTCAAATATTAAGAGATATATTTTATGTCAGCCATGACCACATGATCAATGACAGTCAAATATTAAGAGATATATTTTATGTCAGCCATGACCACATGATCAATGGCAGTCAAGTAATTAGAGATATATTTTATGTCAGCCATGACCACATGATCAATGGCAGTCAAGTAATTAGAGATATATTTTATGTCAGCCATGACCACATGATCAATGACAGTCAAATATTAAGAGATATATTTTATGTCAGCCATGACCACATGATCAATGACAGTCAAATATTAAGAGATATATTTTATGTCAGCCATGACCACATGATCAATGACAGTCAAATATTAAGAGATATATTTTATGTCAGCCATGACCACATGATCAATGGCAGTCAAGTAATTAGAGATATATTTTATGTCAGCCATGACCACATGATCAATGACAGTCAAATATTAAGAGATATATTTTATGTCAGCCATGACCACATGATCAATGACAGTCAAATATTAAGAGGTATATTTTATGTTGCCTGTCAGCGACTTGTGCGCTGCAGATTCTCAGGACTCCCCTACTTTCGCACCGCACGAAATACCAACTCGTGACATTTGCGAAAGGAATGCAATTTATTCAGAGCCGACATTTGATTGGCTATACGAGCGTTATACTTCATCATCATTATACAACATGAATGCATTGACGTGATGATAGATGATGCTAGTATTTCACAATCTAAATGAACAGCCCTATGTTTGCCTATTGCCTAGAAACTATAGCATTGGTCAAGGATACGTCTGCTCTCTCTACCGTCTCCAGTCGGTCTGTCCACACGCTACACATTGCGTGGACAAGCACGGACACTCTTCTCCGTGCAGTACCTATTATTGCGTGCATGGTCTCGCCAGCACGCTGGCCTGTGAGTACGAGTAACCGGGCCCTTCACGGTACTCGCAAGGACAAGCTTCCCAATTGCTTGGGGAAAGCCCTCGCTCAGCTGTACTCCTCGACCTCTGGTCTGACACAATTGTGTCTCCTTGTGAGGCTATTAATAGCGCTCGGTGTCTCTCCTGTCTGGTGTCTCCCTACTAGACTAGTATTAACTCCTATTGCCTTTGTAAGGCCTTATTGGGGATCTTGACAGGGTCCCCTCCTCTCTGTGAAGTGTTACTTCCCTTTCACTCATATTTGTAACACTTCTGGTCACAAAGAAAAATTGGTTGCTCCAATTTTGTCAAATCTCCAATAAGTTATGACTTTCTAGTTTGGGGATAGAACAACTGTCTTCTTCCTTCACTCACAGTGTTTTATCTTTTCACTTGGCTAATTCAGTAGCCTATGTATCAGTATAGTTGGTTCTATAGATATCTTTGGGATTGGTAGTGAACCGGAACCCGTTGTATTATGACTTATGTCCTGGCTTCTGTCGTTTGACCCTATGTCTTTTGACTTTCACCTATTGACTTCTGTCTCGACCTGTCCTCAAATTGCCCAAAATGACAACCCACACACAAGTTGACTCTATTCTGAGTACAACACATGAGCACAAAGTGTTCATGTTCCCATTAATATCCCCTCCAACTCTATACACACAGTTCTACTGTTCACTTTCTCGCTTCCGCATGTGAAAAGCTATATTCACTGTTACATTTAGGTTTCTAATAGTTATTCTCCCTTGAATTTAGAGCTGTTGTTCTTTGAGATGAATGGTGTGTGCAACTTTTATGTGTTTGTTTTCCTGTTTGTTTGCGTGTTTTCTAATAAACTATAGTGTAATTAACTCTCTAACATGTGTATGCGTTAGTGTACTAAATGTGTGTGTGTTCCTTCGAGCGCCGCAAATCGGTTTATTGTGGTTACAAACGTTCGTTAATATTATTTGTGACCACAACTCCGCTTTCTGAAGCTCAAAGTACGTTCTCTATATACTCTATTAAAGTGTGGCAGTAACACACATAAAAACCCGCCAACACATTGGTTACACAGATGACACAGACAAGTCAAATAAGACTTTTGCAGCGGTGGAAAAATTTGCCCGCTGTCTTTCTCTCTCGCTCTCTTTCTTTCAATGTTTACTAAGTTTTTGCATTCTCCCCTCGCATTTATTCTTCTTGCATACATCTTTCATACACTTTCATACTGTTCTTTCACTCACCCATTCTCTCGTCATTAAAATATGTTTCATAGCATCAAATACATAAACATTATATATATACAATAAACGATTGGCTGAATTTTAACAGTAATCACGCCAAATGACTGTGCGTTTTGTTTGCACGCGTCATGTCTATACATAATATACATAGTTATGAGGATGGTTTGTTACCGATCCTGTCATAGTAACTTCAGTAATTTGGTGTGCTGACCTAAATTACCCTCAAGGGAAATAATCTAATAAGTACTTTCATTTAAGTGACTTGGGTTAATTACCTTAAAGTGTTGTTTGTGAACAAGATGATACTACTTCCTAAATGGTTGTGTTAGTTTGGAAATGATATTTTAGATAAATGGATGTATAGATGGTTATGATTACATGGTAATAAAGTAATATAAGATCTAACAATTGTATTTCTATAATTTGTGTTGTAAGAAATGGGTTATTACTTAAATGATGGTGATTTCTAACTAACAAATAAGAAAATAAAGTTATATATGCATTTACACAATGTGCAATTAAATAATTAACAGAAAAATGAAGTTATAGGCACTGTTAATAAAATAATAATATACATATATCACAGTTACATTTCTATCTCTAATTACACTAAGTCGACGTCCTCCTCTGCGTTGTGAAGATGGAGCAATACTCTTTGTAGACTATTCTAACATAGTTCATTTCGACAAAGTCTCTTATGCTCTCCTTCAAGGATAGTGTATTAATATAGTTCCCTACTACGTTATGTAGGTTCATAGCTAACACTTGAATGTTCCTCTAGCTTATGTGTGTGTCAGCGCATGTTAATTCTGCGTCTGTTTGTTACACTTTTATAGCACTGTTATATTCACACAGGTTATATATTTGGCGATGATAACGCACTTATGATGTGTCTTAATCACCACATACGGCACTGAGTTATCTAACATTACAGTGTCACTGTTTCTGGTGGTGTATGGTCGATCCCTTCCTGCAAATCAGGTATTTGAATGGATGATGGACGACTCAAAATGTCTGCAACCGTATTTAATCTCCCTTTTAAGTGCTGGATGGTAAATGTGTAATTTTGGAGAATCAAAGCCCACCTGTAAATTCTATTGTTGGTAGGAAGTCCAGACTGCATCACAGACAACGGAGAGTTATCGGATTGGATTACAAACTGTGATCCTGCCAAAAATCTATGAAACTGTCTCACGCAATAGATCAAACTGAGGCCCTCCAATTCTGATGCTGAGTATTTTGATTCAGCAGGAGTAATCGTGTGACTTACGTACATTACGGGGTGGAACGTCCCGTCGTAGAACTGTCCTAGTATCCCAGATATGGATATGGCACTCGCATCTGTGCGTAAGAAATAAGTGAGTTTTGGATTAGGCATACGAAGGATAGGTGGAACGCTGAAAAGATGTTTCAATTTTGATAAAGCACTAATTAATCCTGCATCTTTTACAGATAACTTAGCCGAAGCTTTTAAGATGTTAGAAAAAACACTGGTAATTTCCGCCAGATTTGGAATGAATTTACTATAGTAGTTCACTAGACCGAGTAAACTTCGGACCTGTTTCTTGGTCGTTGGCATTGTTAAATTCAGAATCTTAGTGACGATTCTGTCATCGGTTTTCAATTGGCCCCTGCAGATGGTATGACCCAGGAAGTCAATTTGTTCCATGCCCAACTCTACTTTGGACGGCTTCGCTGTGAGCCCAAACAATCGCAACTTATCGAAGACTTGTCGAAGTTTCAGTAGGTGTGTTGTCCAGTCTTCCGTATGAATGCATATGTATTCCATCACTAGCTCTATGATTTGTCGACGTTGGTCATCTGTCAGTTTCGTTTCTATCTTTATACTGTCGATGGTCGCAGTCGTGTCTACCGTAGGAACTGGTAATTCCATCTCGTCTTCGTCTATCTCGTTCAATACTGTTGTGGTGCTAGCTGTGTGTGCTGTTACCTGGCTAAGTGTGTTTGCGTTGTCGCTGTCGTGTGTCGCCCTATCTAGTGAAGGTGTGTTGTGTACGTCTGTCGTCTCATTGCTTGGTGTTGGTGCAATTTGTTCGTCTGTCTGTTGTTCTTGTTGTGAAAAGTATGGTTTCAGGATGTTGATATGAAATATCTCTAAGTGTTCTTTTATCGATATTTCATGATCACCATCTGATCTTTTACGTTCAACGTTGAGAGGCCATTGGCAAGATGTTAGTACCATATTATGTTTATCAGGTAGTCGAATCACAACCTTCTGGTTTGGTTTAAGGTGAATCGTTTTGTACCCTTGTTTGGATAGTTGTGGTTTCCATTACTCGACACCTGCATTAGGGGTCCAGCAATATCGACCGCTATACACTCAAGTGGTCTAGATGCTATTACTGACCGTTTCACTTCGGCCTTTACATGCTTTTTCTTTCGTACACGATGTTGACAAACAGTACAAGAGCGACAGAAAGATTTTATGTCCGAACAGAATTTCGGCCAGTAAAATTGTGATAGAATTCTGGCTCGCGTTTTATGGTAGGCCAAATGTCCAGCAACCGGTAATTCATGTGCGCTTTTTAGCACATTTTGTCGGTATGTTACAGGTAACACCGTCTGCTGAATTTCATGGTTATTATATGTATAATAACGCATGAGAATTCCGTTAACCTTTTTAAAGTACCGGAAAGAATTTTTAGAAACTTTCTTTCACTCACACAACAAGTTAAAATACGGTGTGATTGTTTGGTCGGTGCTTTGTGCCTCGATCAACTTTTGTAAAGTAGTGTTGGTATCTGCACCACTTGGTGTTAATAGCTGTAGCATTTCATTTTGTAAGTCAGTATAGTTTGTTTCTGTATCTGACTTAGTTACAGCGTTGGCCATGTGTGTCTCATTCCAGGCTTTTATGTTGTCGTCTGTACATTCTTTTAATGCATCTAGGCATCCCAAAATAAGATCCGTACATGGATCTTGGAGGATAGCGCACGTAAATGTGCCGGTAAGGAACGGGGTATTGATATGCGCTTTTGCCAGTGGTCTGGCAAGTTCTCTCCTTAACCCCAGTAGAGTGCTCCGCTATCAACTAAACATTGGCATGGTTTCCCATTGACCAGTGCATCGTAGAACTTAAGTTTACCTCTGGAGGCACATGCTGCGTTAGCTTCTTCATTTGAACATGATATTACGTGTCCACATTTCAATCTCCCCTCCGCATGAAACTGCTGGCATACTTTACATGTCTTAAAGTCTAAAATATCGGTTACTGATGATACATTCTGACATTCATTCGTTGGCAACACATTCACAAGTTCCGGATCTATGTCACTCTCATCGTCTGATGATGTATCGATGAGTGCTGCATTGTTTGCCTTCATTCTCTGTCTCCCAAGACACTTATTGCTATAGTGGCCATAACTTGAACAAAAATAACATTTTACAGCACGTTTAAAGAATGATCTTCTGCTTTCTTGATACTTTAACACTGCTTCTAGGTGTGACGGATATGTGGGGTTCTTATCACACATCGAGTAAGCCGGATGAAAAAGATTGCAATAGTTACATCGAGGTGTTTTCTGATATGGTTTGTCCTTCTTACTGTAATCTTTCTGGTTGTAAGATCTATCAGGAACTCTATTTGCAAAAGCTGTAATTTCTGTGTCATGTGATGTAGTTTTAAATATGTCCCGATTAGATGAAAAATAAGCTGACCCCACTTTCTCTAATTGTTGAATGGAATCAATATCTGACTGTTGTAAGAACTTTGCAAAAGGGGTAGGCACGGTAGAAATGACTTTGTCCATTACCATTATCTCTTCTAGTTTTTCATAGCTGTTACCTACTTTAGCAGCTTTAGTCCATTTTTTAAATGTGCTCTGCGCGTTAGAATTGTAGTCTAAGAAGGTTTCAGTTGCTTTTGGCTTAATCTGTGAGAATTGAATTTGGTACCCAGTAGCGTCTAAAAGAAAATGTTGCATTATCCTATCGTGTATGTACTGATAATTGTTTCTAAGATCTGTGGGTATGGATTCTATTACTTTTAAAGGCTCCCCACTCAGGTTCCTCATGTAAATCATTGCCCAATCCTCTAAAGGTATTTTCTGTGTTTTTAGTTGGAACTCTATGTTTTCAGTCCACGCGCTAATAGAATCACCTACACTGTATGGTTTGATAAGGCCATTGTACTTACTAAATTTGTTTTGTTCTTCTTGGCTCTTTTGTTTGCTAGAGGCTATTTGTATATTAGAATCTACCTCCATTTCTTTCATCTTTAGTCTAGTTTCTGAATCTACTTGTATCTGCTTTTGTTTGGTGGCTTCCTCTGCTTGTTTGTTAGCATGCTCTAAGTCTAACTGTTTCTGTTTGATAGCTTAATCTGACTCTAATTGTTTCTGTTTGGTAATTTGGTCTAACTCTAATTGTTTCTGTTTGGTAACTTCCTCAATCTCTTTCATTTCTTTTTGATGTTGCCTTTCTAATGCTCTTTCATCTCTCTGTCGAGCTGTTTCTTCTTTATACTTTTCATCCGCCCACTTTTCTAATTTATCTCCAGTGTGGCCCATTGCGATGCCCGCCTGGATACATTCATTTAGTGGCGCCATTTTGTGGCGTAATGTTAGTTCAAAATGATAATACAATAATATTCACACAATAGTTTATAATCATGTGTTAGTAAGTGTACATCTTTTACTGAAAAAGAAGATGCATGATTAAGTTAGAGCATATCAAAATATTCGGAAAATATACTCATCTAATTCTTTGGAAAGTTCGGTACTTGGGATGTTCCACCGCTGTCTTTCACACTTACACAATGGTTTGACTTGATAACACAAGGACTGCTTCTGGTTAGTAGAGCAGCAAAAATTAGACACACGCTTAAGTTGTCAATACAAGTTCATATTTCATCATATTTCATCAACTATTTCATATTTCATTAAGTTGTCAATACAAGCTCATATTTCATGCGAATGGTGAACGAAAATGTGATAGATAGTGATAAATGGTATTAATGGATGAATGATATGATCGTCTGAATGATTGTTAGATGATAAGTGAGATGATTAGTCGTATGACCGTCGATGTCGTCTTGTCTTCTCTTTTGACTCTGGCGTAACTTTGTTCTAGGCTGCAGTTCGTCGCTAATCTATTTACTGACTTCGTAGAATGGTGACATTGATGGCTGTATCACATGCAATGGAATGTACACGGTGGTTACGATGGTAATGTTCACTGATGATTGTATACATTTCAATTGCTTTTAGTATAATCACACAATTTCTAATTAATATTGGTAGAATTTCACACTTTAGCGATTTAATTTGACTCAATTGTGGTTCACACTCCACAAATTGGTGATCGTATAATTTACCAAAGAAAATTATTTATGGCATGTATAGAACCAAATTTGCATTACTTTGACATATATCACACCGCAATGATGTTGAATCGTGCAATGAACTAATGGTGGTTCAGAATTTTGTAATATCAATCGATAGCTAGCGTTCGTTCAGTGGTTTATACTACCACTTGCCTGCTGGCGTTAACTGTTCGTTGAATATTACAACAAATGCCTGCTATGACTGCTCAGAAGCGTTGCTTCACTGTAATCTGACAGCAATCGTGCTGCTGGCGTTGGTTCACTGTGTTCTGACACCAATCGGGGTCTTGGCGTTGGTTCACTATATTCTGACACCAATCGGGGTCTTGCCTGTCAGCGACTTGTGCGCTGCAGATTCTCAGGACTCCCCTACTTTCGCACCGCACGAAATACCAACTCGTGACATTTGCGAAAGGAATGCAATTTATCCAGTGCCGACATTTGAATGGCTCTACGAGCGTTATACTTCATCATCATTATACAACATGAATGCATTGACGTGATGATAGATGATGCTAGTATTTCACAATCTAAATGAACAGCCCTATGTTTGCCTATTGCCTAGAAACTATAGCATTGGTCAAGGATACGTCGGTCTGTCAACACGCTACACATTGCGTGGACAAGCACGGACACTCTTCTCCGTGCAGTAGCTATTATTGCGTGCATGGTCTCGCCAGTACGCTGGCCTGTGAGTACGAGTAACCGGGCCCTTCACGGTACTCGCAAGGACAAGCTTCCCAATTGCTTGGGGAAAGCCCTCGCTCAGCTGTACTCCTCGACCTCTGGTCTGACACAATTGTGTCTCCTTGTGAGGCTATTAATAGCGCTCGGTGTCTCTCCTGTCTGGTGTCTCCCTACTAGACTATTATTAACTCCTATTGCCTTTGTAAGGCCTTATTAGGGATCTTGACATCAGCCATGACCACATGATCAATGACAGTCAAATATTAAGAGATATATTTTATGTCAGCCATGACCACATGATCAATGACAGTCAAATATTAAGAGATGTATTTTATGTCAGCCATGACCACATGATCAATGACAGTTAAATATTAAGAGATGTATTTTATGTCAGGCATGACCACATGATCAATGACAGTCAAATATTAAGAGATATATTTTATGTCAGCCATGACCACATGATCAATGACAGTCAAATATTAAGAGATATATTTTATGTCAGCCATGACCACATGATCAATGGCAGTCATATATTAAGAGATATATTTTATGTCAGCCATGACCACATGATCAATGACAGTCAAATATTAAGAGATATATTTTATGTCAGCCATGACCACATGATCAATGACAGTCAAATATTAAGAGATATATTTTATGTCAGCCATGACCACCTGATCAATGACAGTCAATATTAAGAGATATATTTTATGTCAGCCATGACCACATGATCAATGACAGTCAAATATTAAGAGATATATTTTATGTCAGCCATGACCACATGATCAATGACAGCCAAATATTAAGAGATATATTTTATGTCAGCCATGACCACATGATCAATGACAGTCAAATATTGAGAGACGTATTTTATGTCAGCCATGACCACATGATCAATGACAGTCAAATATTAAGAGATATATTTTATGTCAGCCATGACCACATGATCAATGACAGTCAAATATTAAGAGATGTATTTTATGTCAGCCATGACCACATGATCAATGACAGTCAAATATTAAGAGATGTATTTTATGTCAGCCATGACAACATGATCAATGACAGTCAAATATTAAGAGATGTATTTTATGTCAGCCATGACCACCTGATCAATGACAGTCAAATATTAAGAGATGTATTTTATGTCAGCCATGACCACATGATCAATGACAGTCAAATATTAAGAGATGTATTTTATGTCAGCTATGACCACGTGGCTAGCACACTTGCCTGCCAGCCTAGTGGCCATGTTTTCGAGTCCCCTTTTAGATGGGGATGTTCTTCAATGACCTGAGCACCTAGGCCGACCTATCCTAAAATGAAACCTTGAGGTTGTCGATATATCCGTAGAGTCTGTCCTCAAATGGAGTGGGTGTAGGTTAAAATAATTGTTTGTTTGTTTATGTTGCACATTCTTTCAGCAAATGTGTAGTCATCATTTATCAATTCCACAGTTACATTCATTAGTATCTCCTATCTTTATTAAACACGCTTGCAGCAAATATCTAGTCATCATTTATCAATTCCATAGTTATATTATTCATCAGTATCTCCTATCTTTATTAAACACTCATGCAGCAAATATCTAGTCATCATTTATTAAGTCCATAGTTACATTATTCATCAGTATCTCCTATCTTTATTAAACACGCTTGCAGCAAATATCTAGTCATCATTTATCAATTCCATAGTTACACTATTCATCAGTATCTCCTATCTTTATTAAACACTCATGCAGCAAATATCTAGTCATCATTTATCAATTCCACAGTTATATTCATCGGTATCATCTACCGATCATCTACCTACGAGATTACGGAGAAGAGTCACTAACCTCTAAGCCACGAAGCCGGCAGCAAATATATTGCATTCACCAATCTATATCTATAAAACAGAGTGTATGTTTGTTTGTGTGTGGGGATTTTTGTATTTGATGCGTTCGATAACGGTACATCTGATTGAGATGAAATTTTCTACACGTCTTCCTTTCATTCATTTGCAACCGACTATAATAATTTCTTAATGTAAAATCTTCGACTTATTTAATAACATTTACTTTTCCATTTTCATTATATAATGTCTATATAGCAGGGGGACTTCACTCTAGAAAAGTTATTATTAACTTTTAACAACATTTCTATATACTTTATAGTCATATTGTTGGACTTACTTGCACTATTGTTAAACTCTTTGTCTATAGTTATTTTCTGGCATATGAGTTATAATAAATAATGATATAATCTTTAAGGAATTTTCAAAGTTTTCATAAAAATAATGCATAATGCATAACATTGTAACCCATCTTTTTCTACAGTTTTCATTCAATGGTGTGTGGAAGGACATTCTTTTAAGTTACTGTGCGCCAGGCGCTGGGCGAAACCACGCCGGGTCAGATAGGTAGACAGATAGTCGGGAACGGAAGCTTATTTAACTACTTATATGAATTCGATGACATGCTCCCCACCAGGGACTGGGTGAAGCCGGGCCGGGTCAGACAGACAGTCGGGAACGGGAGAGCTTATATGACTACGTATATGAATTAAATTAGATGCTCCCCACCAGGGACTGGGTGAAGCCGGGCCGGGACAGACAGCCAAACAGATAGTCGGGAACGGGAGAGCTTATATGACTACGTATATGAATTAAATTAGATGCTCCCCACCAGGGACTGGGTGAAGCCGGGCCGGGACAGACAGACAGACAAACAGATAGTCGGGAACGGGAGAGCTTATATGACTACGTATATGAATTAAATTAGATGCTCCCCACCAGGGACTGGGTGAAGCCGGGCCGGGACAGACAGACAGACAAACAGATAGTCGGGAACGGGAGAGCTTATATGACTACGTATATGAATTAAATTAGATGCTCCCCACCAGGGACTGGGTGAAGCCGGGCCGGGTCAGCCAGACAGACAGACAGACAGACAAACAAGCAGACAGACAGATAGATCCCCTCCAGGGCCTGGGCGAAGCCGGGCCGGGTCAGCTAGTACATTATAATTATATGTCACTAAAAAAAATGTTTGCATATCCTTTACAGGACATCGCTGTCAACATCAGCATCTTTCAGCTGTATGTTGATTTCTTGGCAAGATTATGCTCAGTAGTTTGCAATTGCTTTCTGAGCGGCCGGCTCACATACCCCGTAAGTTACCGACACGATTGGAACCACTGCTGATTCTCACCGTCGTCACGTTACTTACGAGAGTATACGAGATTACGGAGAAACGTCGCTAACCTCTAGGCCAAGAAGCCGGCAATATGTCACTAGTGACAGTATATTCCATGCTCAGTCTTCGTAGACTTAGATGGATAGGACACTTTAGGAGGATGGATGATTGTAGAATACCAAAGGACATCTTTTTGGTGAATTACAGATGGGTAAGAGATCTCAGGGGCAGCCTCTACTACGATACAAAGATGTGTGTAAGTGGGACATGATCAATACCGGCATTGATTATGCACATTGGGAGAAGTCGCCGCTGAATATGTTACATGGAGGGCACATATCAGAAATGGAATAAAGACAAAGAAGAAAATTATTGCAGATAAGTCACACACCGAGCGTGTGAGACGTAAATTGGTGTATGATGGTGGAAATGACCATGTGTTCACATGCATCCACTGTGGACGAACATTTACAGCCGTAATTACCCTGATCAGTGACATTCGCCACTGCCATGGGTTGTAGTTATTAAGCCTTTTTGAAGCACAATGTAATAAACTATCGTCTGTCAAGACAGCAAGGTGCCAATGTAAAAAAAAAATGTAAGTCACATTCACCAGTATCTCCTATCTTTATTCTAGTCATGATTTATCATTTACACAGTTACATTCACCAGTATCTCCTATCTTTATTCTAGTCGTGATTTATCATTTACACAGTTACATTCATCAGTATCTCTTATCTTTATCGAGTAAGTTGTATCTCAGCTGCATTAATTGATTAGGTGTCATGGGATGATCAATCATCTTAAGCGACTTCCAGTATCTGCCATGAGCTTATATACAGTACACTGGTGACAGGGAAAGCTAATCCACACGCAAACATCAGCCCAGTGCACTAGAAGTTGTATCATGTGTATGGACTACACTTGCGTTCAAAGCGAGCAAATGCAAAATAACAAATCATGCTTCTGTTAATACTCTGTCCAAGTCTACATGGGGAAGTAGGCATGTAGCCCTACATGGGGAAGTAGGCATGCAGCCCTACATGGGGAAGTAGGCATGTAGCCCTGCATGGGGAAGTAGGCATGTAGCCCTACATGGGGAAGTAGGCATGTAGCCCTACATGGGGAAGTAGGCATGTAGCCCTACATGGGGAAGTAAGCATATAGCCCTACATGGGGAAGTAGGCATGCAGCCCTACATAGGGAAGTAGGCATGTAGCCCTACATGGGGAAGTAGGCATGTAGCCCTACATGAGGGAGTAGGCATGTAGCCCTACATGGGGAAGTAGGCATATAGCCCTACATGGGGAAGTAGGCATATAGCCCTACATGGGGAAGTAGGCATGCAGCCCTACATAGGGAAGTAGGCATGTAGCCCTACATGGGGAAGTAGGCATGTAGCCCTACATGGAGAAGTAGGCACGCAGCCCTGGCATATACCTGTTGTTGTTTTTATTGTTTCGAATATGTCATTATTGCTGTACCCAGTCCGATATGTTGAGTACTAAGACTAAAACATGAGTGTCTTAGGCCTAAGCATTTGTGATATATGATGCGTGTTCGTCGGTGTTAACGTTAGTTTCCTGTATGAGTATAAAAGCAGGTTTATATTTGTGTATGAGTGGTATAAGATTATTAATTTTGGAGCTTACACCTCAAATGTTAATACTCATTATTTTAATTTCCGCTGCCATTTTTGTTGTAATATAAGAAATGGTTGAGTATAATTATGTTTCTTGTTTAAACTGTCTGTATCCATGTTATCATTTCTGGAAATTTTTAGTACATTCCTTCGCGGGGCTTGAAATATCTAAGTCAATAACCAGGCGTGGAGAAGAATCTGACAGGCTTCTTCGTCGTTGTGGTGTGTTGATTTTTACAGAGGCCCTCGGCCATGTCTAATTCGTTATATCAGTCAAGAAGCCGTGGGCATGAAAACGTGAGGCGAAGAAATTCATTGGCATTGAGAATCTTTCGCATGTACTGAACCCTTGCCTTCTACAAAACCACATTGTTCTTCTCCCATTTATATATCCAGTATAAATGATACCCCTGTGTTGTTTTTTCTCTCCACAAGATTGGTTTATGCTACATTCCTCGTGAAGTTATAATACCGTCTGGTTTCACTTACATACATCTAACATGTTAATATTCAGTCTTCTCATTTCTTTCTTATTGTTATCAAAGTTTAGGATGGTCGTTACTAATTGTCTTTGAATTTTATGTGGCCCTAGGTGGCATGTAAAAAAAAATGTTTTTTGTTTTTTTAAAGTTTATTATGTACAAAAACAGTGTATTTTTACATTAGCAAATACAGCCTATACATTCTTTCTTACACGGGTGACAACATTATATTCTTGGCATTTTGTAACTACATACATATTACCTGTTGACGATGGTGGTTAAGTAATCATTCGCTCCCATGCATAAGAATAGAAAGAAAAAGCAGCGGCTGCAGCAGGATATAGCAATATTAATTGAGTGCTTCTAATTTAGGATTTTCACCTGTATTTCGCGATACGATGGATCTCCTTGTAAGGTATGTACAAAGTTGTTGATGTTTAGTACGTTTCTTCTCGCAGGAGTTTAATATACCTATTGGTTTCCAATTCATGCATAAGAAACCATTTAATAGGAAATCTTTCACACTTCTGGTATTCTCATTCGCACTTATGTGTGTCAACAATATTGCTGAGTTCATTTTTTTTCCTGTTTGTGGCCTTAGGAGGCCAGTCAAAAAATGTTCTACCCCCATATAGGGGTAGTTTCGATATAGTCGAAGGGATATGCATTGAAAGTATACAAATAACACTTTGAGAAATGAATAAATGGTGGGAAAGTGTTTCTTAAAATGTAAGTATTTAAATATTAAAAATATTTTCTATAAAAAATCTAAAGGGATTTTATTTGACATTAATACATTTTCTTTTAACATTAACTCTCTTATTTCTGAAATTACAGAATAGAAGATTTTTATTATTTGTAAATACTATCGCTAGTACATGTTTTATTATTTTTAAACGTTAAGTTATCTCCCTTGTAACTATATTAGTGTATTAAGTCCCCTATTCATTGCTTATGTAAGTTTTTTTCTTTCAGATATCTTGTAATTCCGCAGACTGCTTGAAAATAATTATTAAGTCCGAGATAATTGTACCGGAGGTCAATGCGCTAAAGGACTTGCATAGAACGTAGTGGTGACTGTATCGAAAAATGATACATTTGATTTTTAATTTTACAGAATGAATTCACCGAAAGAAACAACATTTAAAGGGTTTCATTTGAATCCCCCTTGTATGTCCTTTGGTTGATGTTATGTTGTGATTTATAATGACATTTTTGGTTACATTCAACCCCCACCCCCCCCCCCTTTTTTTTAAAAACTTATTATTAAAAACAATGTTTGTCAGATTTCAATATTTGAAGACAAAACCAACAGGTTATAGTGTATTGCTAATCGATGCTTTGTTTTATGCTGCGTGACTTCCGCAGTATAATTCTCAGGAGATGTAGTGAAATATGCCAGACAAAAAGATTATACACTATTGTGTGTCCTTTTTTTTTTCTTTCACACAAAATTAATCACCTTCACAATATTTCAAAATTATTTGCAGTTATAACTGATTTGGTATCTCTACAAGTAAAGCACCGGTGGATTTCATTTTGTCAACCCTATTGAAAAATCAGATGGAAAGTGTCCATTAAGGGTGACAACATCAACGCAGTCAAGACGACACAATACAATAGTGTCAATCACATATTGTCTGGCTCAAGATCAAAGCGTCCGCACTCAACTTCTACACTGTAAGTTTTTTTTTTTCATATCCCTTACAGGACGTTGCAGTCAACACCAGCATTTTCCCGCTGCTGTTGGTGTACTAGGCAAGATTACGCTCAGTAGTTTGCCATTGCTTTCTGAGCGACTGGCTCACATACTCCTAAGTTACCGACGCGGAGAGAACTGCTACTAATTCTATCGCACAACACGTCACTCACGAGAGTATACGGACTACGGAGAAAGACACTAACACCTAGGCCAGGGAGACGGCTGTAACCGGAGACCACTGTAAGCAAGTTATTAATAAATTGGAATTTTATTAAAGTTTATTTACGGCAAATGAATGTAGGTCATAAGAACTTAAGAAGCCACCTTCCATCATACGGAATACGGGAATATTAATAAATAAGATAGATGATGATAGCTGATAATGATTACAATTTTAAAAAAAAAAATCTAAAACAAATATTGTTGCGTATCCCTTAAAGTTGCAGTCAACATCAGAATTGTTCAGCCGCTGTTGATGTACTAGGCAAGTGTTACGTTCAGTAGTTTGCCATTGCTTTCTGAACGACCAGCTCCCATACCAGCACGTTATAACACAACGCGATACGGTCTGTTGCACACATCGGTCGCAGCTGAGTTTCGAACGCCTGGTACCCGGCTCACGAACCGCGTTCACACGGACACCGGCTTGATAATGATAGATGAAGGATAAAGAGATCCTAAGATCAATCAATCAATGAGGTGCCGTCTCCACAGTGAAGGTTGGCTGCAATGGGTCTCCAACACTGGCATCCTAAGGGGCCGCTAAGTACATGCGAGGTTCCAGAACAACTCTTGTACACCCTGCTGGCTACTTAGCTAGGAGAAGGAGAGGAGAGCTCAGCATCACCCCCCCCCCCCCCCCCCTACGTTCCAATGATACTTTGGTATCTCTTTGGGAAGAAAATATCTCAACAAATCCCACTTGCAATTGATGGAAGTCATCTTTGTGACTGCAACTACCTAGGCGTCATGCCTCATATGTAAATATATGATGAGAAGAGGGGTATTGAAGAACATCGTGACAACTTGAAAGAACAATGAGAAAAGAGGCAGAGGCAGACAAAGAGATCTCGGCTACTGGTGTTCTGAATCATCTGTGTTGATGATATTCCTCCATGCTATCGTCTCAGTGCAGCCAGCATCATTTCTCTTGGTCTGTCTCTGCTTCTTTTCCAATGTTTTTGCATATCCTTTACAGGACATCGCTGTCAACAGCAGCATCTTTCAGCTGTCTGTTGATTTCTTGGCAAGATTACGCTCAGTAGTTTGCCATTGCTTTCTGAGCGGCCGGCTCAGTATCCCGCAAGTCACCAGCGGGGGTCCGACACAATGGGTATTCCCATGCTCAGCTCTCCCCTGCAGCAGCCATCTCAAAGTATCTCTATTCACTGTTCTCATTAGGAGTTGGTTGTAATGGCTCCTCATTTGTCGTTCGACATGCGTGGCTATGCTTCACTCTCAATTTGTGTAGCGTTTGAGACGTGTCACTATCGATTAGCTGGGTCCGTACTGCATTGACGATATCGGCCTTGTCCATGTTTCTTCCTGCATGTATTGGTGCGTTGTTTGCCAGCTGGTCCACACGTTCATTGCCCTTTATCTGGCATGTCTACGTTACATCCACGTGAGTGGTGTCAGACTTGATGTTCCACTGTTGTCTACTATTCAGCACAGAGAATGCCGTTTTCATTTTTCTGTGGAATGTCTATGGAGTGAAGTGTTACTTCCCTTTCACTCATATTTGTAACACTTCTGGTCACAAAGAAAAATTGGTTGCTCCAATTTTGTCAAATCTCCAATAAGTTATGACTTTCTAGTTTGGGGATAGAACAACTGTCTTCTTCCTTCACTCACAGTGTTTTATCTTTTCACTTGGCTAATTCAGTAGCCTATGTATCAGTATAGTTGGTTCTATAGATATCTTTGGGATTGGTAGTGAACCGGAACCCGTTGTATTATGACTTATGTCCTGGCTTCTGTCGTTTGACCCTATGTCTTTTGACTTTCACCTATTGACTTCTGTCTCGACCTGTCCTCAAATTGCCCAAAATGACAACCCACACACAAGTTGACTCTATTCTGAGTACAACACATGAGCACAAAGTGTTCATGTTCCCATTAATATCCCCTCCAACTCTATACACACAGTTCTACTGTTCACTTTCTCGCTTCCGCATGTGAAAAGCTATATTCACTGTTACATTTAGGTTTCTAATAGTTATTCTCCCTTGAATTTAGAGCTGTTGTTCTTTGAGATGAATGGTGTGTGCAACTTTTATGTGTTTGTTTTCCTGTTTGTTTGCGTGTTTTCTAATAAACTATAGTGTAATTAACTCTCTAACATGTGTATGCGTTAGTGTACTAAATGTGTGTGTGTTCCTTCGAGCGCCGCAAATCGGTTTATTGTGGTTACAAACGTTCGTTAATATTATTTGTGACCACAACTCCGCTTTCTGAAGCTCAAAGTACGTTCTCTATATACTCTATTAAAGTGTGGCAGTAACACACATAAAAACCCGCCAACACATTGGTTACACAGATGACACAGACAAGTCAAATAAGACTTTTGCAGCGGTGGAAAAATTTTCCCGCTGTCTTTCTCTCTCGCTCTCTTTCTTTCAATGTTTACTAAGTTTTTGCATTCTCCCCTCGCATTTATTCTTCTTGCATACATCTTTCATACACTTTCATACTGTTCTTTCACTCACCCATTCTCTCGTCATTAAAATATGTTTCATAGCATCAAATACATAAACATTATATATATACAATAAACGATTGGCTGAATTTTAACAGTAATCACGCCAAATGACTGTGCGTTTTGTTTGCACGCGTCATGTCTATACATAATATACATAGTTATGAGGATGGTTTGTTACCGATCCTGTCATAGTAACTTCAGTAATTTGGTGTGCTGACCTAAATTACCCTCAAGGGAAATAATCTAATAAGTACTTTCATTTAAGTGACTTGGGTTAATTACCTTAAAGTGTTGTTTGTGAACAAGATGATACTACTTCCTAAATGGTTGTGTTAGTTTGGAAATGATATTTTAGATAAATGGATGTATAGATGGTTATGATTACATGGTAATAAAGTAATATAAGATCTAACAATTGTATTTCTATAATTTGTGTTGTAAGAAATGGGTTATTACTTAAATGATGGTGATTTCTAACTAACAAATAAGAAAATAAAGTTATATATGCATTTACACAATGTGCAATTAAATAATTAACAGAAAAATGAAGTTATAGGCACTGTTAATAAAATAATAATATACATATATCACAGTTACATTTCTATCTCTAATTACACTAAGTCGACGTCCTCCTCTGCGTTGTGAAGATGGAGCAATACTCTTTGTAGACTATTCTAACATAGTTCATTTCGACAAAGTCTCTTATGCTCTCCTTCAAGGATAGTGTATTAATATAGTTCCCTACTACGTTATGTAGGTTCATAGCTAACACTTGAATGTTCCTCTAGCTTATGTGTGTGTCAGCGCATGTTAATTCTGCGTCTGTTTGTTACACTTTTATAGCACTGTTATATTCACACAGGTTATATATTTGGCGATGATAACGCACTTATGATGTGTCTTAATCACCACATACGGCACTGAGTTATCTAACATTACAGTGTCACTGTTTCTGGTGGTGTATGGTCGATCCCTTCCTGCAAATCAGGTATTTGAATGGATGATGGACGACTCAAAATGTCTGCAACCGTATTTAATCTCCCTTTTAAGTGCTGGATGGTAAATGTGTAATTTTGGAGAATCAAAGCCCACCTGTAAATTCTATTGTTGGTAGGAAGTCCAGACTGCATCACAGACAACGGAGAGTTATCGGATTGGATTACAAACTGTGATCCTGCCAAAAATCTATGAAACTGTCTCACGCAATAGATCAAACTGAGGCCCTCCAATTCTGATGCTGAGTATTTTGATTCAGCAGGAGTAATCGTGTGACTTACGTACATTACGGGGTGGAACGTCCCGTCGTAGAACTGTCCTAGTATCCCAGATATGGATATGGCACTCGCATCTGTGCGTAAGAAATAAGTGAGTTTTGGATTAGGCATACGAAGGATAGGTGGAACGCTGAAAAGATGTTTCAATTTTGATAAAGCACTAATTAATCCTGCATCTTTTACAGATAACTTAGCCGAAGCTTTTAAGATGTTAGAAAAAACACTGGTAATTTCCGCCAGATTTGGAATGAATTTACTATAGTAGTTCACTAGACCGAGTAAACTTCG
This sequence comes from Cepaea nemoralis, assembly GCA_014155875.1. NCBI lineage: Eukaryota > Metazoa > Mollusca > Gastropoda > Stylommatophora > Helicidae > Cepaea > Cepaea nemoralis. The sequence continues at coordinate 77,004 of JACEFZ010024763.1, forward strand.
GACCTGTTTCTTGGTCGTTGGCATTGTTAAATTCAGAATCTTAGTGACGATTCTGTCATCGGTTTTCAATTAGCCCCTGCAGATGGTATGACCCAGGAAGTCAATTTGTTCCATGCCCAACTCTACTTTGGACGGCTTCGCTGTGAGCCCAAACAATCGCAACTTATCGAAGTTTCAGTAGGTGTGTTGTCCAGTCTTCCGTATGAATGCATATGTATTCCATCACTAGCTCTATGATTTGTCGACGTTGGTCATCTGTCAGTTTCGTTTCTATCTTTATACTGTCGATGGTCGCAGTCGTGTCTACCGTAGGAACTGGTAATTCCATCTCGTCTTCGTCTATCTCGTTCAATACTGTTGTGGTGCTAGCTGTGTGTGCTGTTACCTGGCTAAGTGTGTTTGCGTTGTCGCTGTCGTGTGTCGCCCTATCTAGTGAAGGTGTGTTGTGTACGTCTGTCGTCTCATTGCTTGGTGTTGGTGCAATTTGTTCGTCTGTCTGTTGTTCTTGTTGTGAAAAGTATGGTTTCAGGATGTTGATATGAAATATCTCTAAGTGTTCTTTTATCGATATTTCATGATCACCATCTGATCTTTTACGTTCAACGTTGAGAGGCCATTGGCAAGATGTTAGTACCATATTATGTTTATCAGGTAGTCGAATCACAACCTTCTGGTTTGGTTTAAGGTGAATCGTTTTGTACCCTTGTTTGGATAGTTGTGGTTTCCATTACTCGACACCTGCATTAGGGGTCCAGCAATATCGACCGCTATACACTCAAGTGGTCTAGATGCTATTACTGACCGTTTCACTTCGGCCTTTACATGCTTTTTCTTTCGTACACGATGTTGACAAACAGTACAAGAGCGACAGAAAGATTTTATGTCCGAACAGAATTTCGGCCAGTAAAATTGTGATAGAATTCTGGCTCGCGTTTTATGGTAGGCCAAATGTCCAGCAACCGGTAATTCATGTGCGCTTTTTAGCACATTTTGTCGGTATGTTACAGGTAACACCGTCTGCTGAATTTCATGGTTATTATATGTATAATAACGCATGAGAATTCCGTTAACCTTTTTAAAGTACCGGAAAGAATTTTTAGAAACTTTCTTTCACTCACACAACAAGTTAAAATACGGTGTGATTGTTTGGTCGGTGCTTTGTGCCTCGATCAACTTTTGTAAAGTAGTGTTGGTATCTGCACCACTTGGTGTTAATAGCTGTAGCATTTCATTTTGTAAGTCAGTATAGTTTGTTTCTGTATCTGACTTAGTTACAGCGTTGGCCATGTGTGTCTCATTCCAGGCTTTTATGTTGTCGTCTGTACATTCTTTTAATGCATCTAGGCATCCCAAAATAAGATCCGTACATGGATCTTGGAGGATAGCGCACGTAAATGTGCCGGTAAGGAACGGGGTATTGATATGCGCTTTTGCCAGTGGTCTGGCAAGTTCTCTCCTTAACCCCAGTAGAGTGCTCCGCTATCAACTAAACATTGGCATGGTTTCCCATTGACCAGTGCATCGTAGAACTTAAGTTTACCTCTGGAGGCACATGCTGCGTTAGCTTCTTCATTTGAACATGATATTACGTGTCCACATTTCAATCTCCCCTCCGCATGAAACTGCTGGCATACTTTACATGTCTTAAAGTCTAAAATATCGGTTACTGATGATACATTCTGACATTCATTCGTTGGCAACACATTCACAAGTTCCGGATCTATGTCACTCTCATCGTCTGATGATGTATCGATGAGTGCTGCATTGTTTGCCTTCATTCTCTGTCTCCCAAGACACTTATTGCTATAGTGGCCATAACTTGAACAAAAATAACATTTTACAGCACGTTTAAAGAATGATCTTCTGCTTTCTTGATACTTTAACACTGCTTCTAGGTGTGACGGATATGTGGGGTTCTTATCACACATCGAGTAAGCCGGATGAAAAAGATTGCAATAGTTACATCGAGGTGTTTTCTATGGTTTGTCCTTCTTACTGTAATCTTTCTGGTTGTAAGATCTATCAGGAACTCTATTTGCAAAAGCTGTAATTTCTGTGTCATGTGATGTAGTTTTAAATATGTCCCGATTAGATGAAAAATAAGCTGACCCCCCTTTCTCTAATTGTTGAATGGAATCAATATCTGACTGTTGTAAGAACTTTGCAAAAGGGGTAGGCACGGTAGAAATGACTTTGTCCATTACCATTATCTCTTCTAGTTTTTCATAGCTGTTACCTACTTTAGCAGCTTTAGTCCATTTTTTAAATGTGCTCTGCGCGTTAGAATTGTAGTCTAAGAAGGTTTCAGTTGCTTTTGGCTTAATCTGTGAGAATTGAATTTGGTACCCAGTAGCGTCTAAAAGAAAATGTTGCATTATCCTATCGTGTATGTACTGATAATTGTTTCTAAGATCTGTGGGTATGGATTCTATTACTTTTAAAGGCTCCCCACTCAGGTTCCTCATGTAAATCATTGCCCAATCCTCTAAAGGTATTTTCTGTGTTTTTAGTTGGAACTCTATGTTTTCAGTCCACGCGCTAATAGAATCACCTACACTGTATGGTTTGAAATTTTTTTTTTTTTAAGGG
>JACEFZ010024764.1:5000-35000 GCA_014155875.1 Cepaea nemoralis
TTTCTCTCTCTCTTTCTCTCTCTCTCTCTCTCATTCTCTCTCTCTTTCACTCTCTTTCTCTCTCTGTAACTCTCAGTATCTCTCTCTCTCTAATGCACACACTGTAACTCTCTCTCTCTCATTCTCTGTCTCTCTCTCATACTCTCTCTCTCTCTTTCACTTTCTTTCACTCTGTCTCTGCAACTCTCAGTATCTCTCTCTGTAATGCACACACTGTAACTCTCTTTCTCTCTCTCTCTTTCTCTGTCTCTCTCTCATTCTCTCTCTCTCTTTCACTCTCTTTCACTATCTCTCTGTAACTCTCAGTATCTCAATCTGTAATGCACACACTGTAACTCTCTCTCTCTCTCATTCGCTGTCTCTCTCTCTCTCTCATTCTCTCTCTCTTTCACTCTCTTTCACTCTCTCTCTGTAACTCTCAGTATCTCTCTCTGTAATGCACACACGGTAACTCTCTCTCTCTCTTTCTCTGTCTCTCTCTCTCTCATTCACTCTCTCTCTCTCTTTAACTCTCAGTATCTCTCTCTGTAATGCACACACTGTAACTCTCTCTCTCTCTCTCTCTGTCTCTCTCTGTCTCTCTCTCATTCTCTCTCTTTTTCACTCTCTTTCACTCTCTCTCTCTGTAACTCTGAGTATCTCTCTCTGTAATGCACACACTGTAACTCTCTCTCTCTCTGTCTCTCTCTCTTTCATTCTCTCTCTCTTTCACTCTCTTTCACTCTCTCTCTGTAATTCTCAGTATCTCTCTCTGTAATGCATACACTGTAACTCTCTCTCTCTCTTTTTCTGTCTCTCTCTCATTCTATCTCTCTTTCACTCTCTTTCACTCTCTCTCTGTAACACTCAGTATCTCTCTCTTTAATGTACACACTGTAACTCTCCCTCTCTCTTTCTCTGTCTCTCTCTCTCATTCTCTCTCTCTTTCACTCTCTTTCACTCTCTCTCTCTCTCTCTGTAACTCTCAGTATCCCTCTCTGTAATTTACACACTGTAACTCTCTCTCTCTCTCTGTCTCCCTCTCTCATTCTCTCTCTCTCTTTCACTCTCTTTCACTCTCTCTCTGTAACTCTCAGTATCTCTCTCTGTAATTCACACACACACTCTCTCTCTCTCTCTTTCTCTGTCTCTCTCTAATTCTCTCTCTTTCACTCTCTTTCACTCTCTCCCTCTTTAACTCTCAGTATTTCACTCTGTAATTCACACACTGTAACTTGCTCTCTCTCTCTCTCTTTTTCTCTCTCTCTCTGTCTCTCTCTCATTCTCTCTCTCTTTCACTCTCTCTCTCTAACTTTCAGTATCTCTCTCTGTAATTCACACACTGTAACTCTCTCTCTCTCTCTCTCTCTCTCTCTCTGTGTCTCTCTCTCTCTCTCTGTCTCTGTCTATCTCTCTTATTCTCTCTCACATTCACTCTATTTCACTCTCTCTCTCTCTGTAATTCTCAGGATCTCTCTGTGTTTCCCACACACTGTAACTCTCTCTCTCTTACTCTCTCTCTCATTCTCTCTCTTTCACTCTCTTTCACTCTCTCTCTCTTTCACTCTCAGTATCTCTCCCTATAATTCCAACACTGTAACTGTCTCTCTCTCTCTCTCTCTTTCTCTGTCTCTCTCTATCTCATTCTATCTCTTTCACTCTCTCTCTGTAACTCTCAGTATCTCTCTCTGTAATTCACACACTGTAACTCTCTCTCTCTCTTTCTATGTCTCTCTCTAATTCTCTCTCTTTCTCTGTCTCTCTCTCTCATTCTCTCCCTCTTTCACTCTCTATCTGTAACTCTCAGTATCTCTCTCTGTAATTCACACACTGTAACTCTCTCTCTCTCTTTCTATGTCTCTCTCTAATTCTCTCTCTTTCACTCTCTTTCACTCTCTCCCTCTTTAACTCTCAGTATTTCACTCTGTAATTCACACACTGTAACTTGCTCTCTCTCTCTCTTTTTCTCTCTCTCTCTGTCTCTCTCTCATTCTCTCTCTCTTTCACTCTCTCTCTCTAACTTTCAGTATCTCTCTCTGTAATTCACACACTGTAACTCTCTCTCTCTCTCTCTCTCTCTCTCTCTCTCTCTCTCTCTCTCTCTCTCTCTGTGTCTCTCTCTCTCTCTGTCTCTGTCTATCTCTCTTATTCTCTCTCACATTCACTCTATTTCACTCTCTCTCTCTCTCTGTAATTCTCAGGATCTCTCTGTGTTTCCCACACACTGTAACTCTCTCTCTCTTTCTCTCTCTCTCATTCTCTCTCTTTCACTCTCTTTCACTCTCTCTCTCTTTCACTCTCAGTATCTCTCCGTATAATTCAAACACTGTAACTGTCTCTCTCTCTCTCTCTCTCTCTCTCTCTCTTTCTCTGTCTCTCTCTATCTCATTCTATCTCTTTCACTCTCTCTCTGCAACTCTCAGTATCTCTCTCTGTAATGCACACACTGTAACTCTCTCTCTCTTTCTCTGTCTCTATCTCATTCTCTCTCTCTCTCTTTCACTCTCTTTGACTCTCTTTCTCTCTGTAAATCTCAGTATCTCTCTCTGTAATGCACACACTGTAACTCTCTCTCTCTCTCTCTTTCTCTGTTTCTCTCTCATACTCTATCTCTTTCACTCTCTTTCACTCTCTCTCTGCAACTCTCAGTATCTCTCTCTGTAATGCACACACTGTAACTCTCTCTCTCTCTCTCTCTTTCACTGTCTCTCTCATACTCTCTCTCTCTTTCACTCTCTTTCACTCTCTCTCTCTCTGTAACTCTCAGTATCTCTCTCTGTAATGCACACACTGTAACTCTCTCTCTCTCTTTCTCTGTCTCTCTCTCTCTCATTCTCTCTCTCTCTTTTTCACTCTCTCTCTTTTACTCTCAGTATCTCTCTCTGTAATGCACACACTGTAACTCTCTCTCTCTTTCTCTGTCTCTGTCTCTCATACTGTCTCTCTCTTTCACTCTCTTTCACTCTCTCTCTGTAACTCTCAGTATCTCTCTCTGTAATGCACACACTGTAACTCTCTCTCTCTCTCTTTCTCTGTCTCTCTCTCATTCTCTCTCTCTTTAACTCTTTCACTCTCTCTCTGTAACTCTCAGTATCTCTCTCTGTTATGCACACACTGTAACTATCTCTCTCTCTTTCTCTCTCTCTTTCTCTCTCTCTCTCTCTCATTCTCTCTCTCTTTCACTCTCTTTCTCTCTCTGTAACTCTCAGTATCTCTCTCTCTCTAATGCACACACTGTAACTCTCTCTCTGTCATTCTCTGTCTCTCTCTCATACTCTCTCTCTCTCTTTCACTTTCTTTCACTCTGTCTCTGCAACTCTCAGTATCTCTCTCTGTAATGCACACACTGTAACTCTCTTTCTCTCTCTCTCTTTCTCTGTCTCTCTCTCATTCTCTCTCTCTCTTTCACTCTCTTTCACTATCTCTCTGTAACTCTCAGTATCTCAATCTGTAATGCACACACTGTAACTCTCTCTCTCTCTCATTCGCTGTCTCTCTCTCTCTCATTCTCTCTCTCTTTCACTCTCTTTCACTCTCTCTCTGTAACTCTCAGTATCTCTCTCTGTAATGCACACACGGGTAACTCTCTCTCTCTCTTTCTCTCTCTCTCTCTCTCTCTCTCACTCTCTCTCTCTCTTTAACTCTCAGTATCTCTCTCTGTAATGCACACACTGTAACTCTCTCTCTCTCTCTGTCTCTCTCTGTCTCTCTCTCATTCTCTCTCTTTTTCACTCTCTTTCACTCTCTCTCTCTGTAACTCTGAGTATCTCTCTCTGTAATGCACACACTGTAACTCTCTCTCTCTCTGTCTCTCTCTCTTTCATTCTCTCTCTCTTTCACTCTCTTTCACTCTCTCTCTGTAATTCTCAGTATCTCTCTCTGTAATGCATACACTGTAACTCTCTCTCTCTCTTTTTCTGTCTCTCTCTCATTCTCTCTCTCTTTCACTCTCTTTCACTCTCTCTCTGTAACACTCAGTATCTCTCTCTTTAATGCACACACTGTAACTCTCCCTCTCTCTTTCTCTGTCTCTCTCTCTCATTCTCTCTCTCTTTCACTCTCTTTCACTCTCTCTCTCTCTCTCTGTAACTCTCAGTATCCCTCTCTGTAATTTACACACTGTAACTCTCTCTCTCTCTCTGTCTCCCTCTCTCATTCTCTCTCTCTCTTTCACTCTCTTTCACTCTCTCTCTGTAACTCTCAGTATCTCTCTCTGTAATTCACACACACACTCTCTCTCTCTCTCTTTCTCTTTGTCTCTCTCTCATTCTCTCTCTTTCACCCTCTTTCACTCTCTCTCTCTCTCTGTAACTCTCAGTATCTCTCTGTGTAATTCACACAGTGTAACTCTCTCTCTTTGTCTGTAACTCTCTATACCGACTCTCTCTCTCTCTCTCTTTCTCTATCCCGAGTCTCTCTGTGTATCTCTCTATCATCATCCAGTGCCTTGCCGGCTGACGTGGGCGATCATGCCTCTCCACAAATTATGATCACCGACGTCATGGACCAGTTCGTTTGTTGACTCCCTTCCGTGCCATGACACACAACTATCAATAATCTTTTTACACTACTTTCCTCTATTTCTCTTTCTACAAATCTTTCCTGTTGTCACAGCATGTTTCAGTTTTTGTCTTCTCATAACGTGGCCATAAAACGATGACTGCCTCTTTCTGGTGTGTGCGATAAGTTGTCTTTGCGACTCAGCTTCCCTTAAAACGTCCTAATTGCTCATTTTAGTTGTCCAATTAATTTTCGACATTCTTCTATAAAAACCACATCTCCAAGGCTTCCAGGGATATTTTTTTTCGCACGTTTACTAATTGTCCAGGATTCTCAGCCGTATGTTAAAACTGGTTCTGGGTAACATTTATCTCTATATGTTTCTCTTTTACTCACTCTGTATCCTCTCTCTCTCTCTCTCTCTCTCTCTCTCTCTCTCTCTCTCTCTCTCTCTCTCTCTCTCTCTATCTCTATTTTTCTCTCAATTCGCCCCACTTCCTCTCTCTCTCTCTCTCTCTCTCTCTCTCTCTCTCTCTCTCTCTCTCTCTCTCTCTCTCTCTCTCTCTCTTTCTCTCTCACAAACATACATTGTCTATACACATGTTGCTCCTAAAGTTTATTGTAGCGCGACTCTGGTTTCACAGTTTCCTCACAAACATAACCAAGCTACTAGTTTTATGACTGAAACTTTATGGACCTGGCTTTTACATCAAGACAAAAACTTAGCGGGAAAAGTATTTATTGCGACATTGTTTAGCACTTCTTCCACATACAGCTGTTACTTTAACGTACTTACTGTTTGTGTCAGGAAGTATTAACATTGATGTCTGGAACAAGAAGCATTGCTTAAGAAGGAGTATGCAATGAATTAAAGCAAAGACTGATTGTAGGCAAAAAGTAAAGTAACGCAAGCTTTACATCTTGAGTTGAGATGAGTTGAGCTAAGAACCGACATCACTGCACTCAGGACAGTCCCACGCGCGCTCCGTCCCCTCGTTCAACAGTCAGCGAAGTGTCATTCTAGTAATTGTTCCCACCGCTATCTGATTGAAAGTTCTCCTTGTCTTTCATCTCAATTTTGAGATTCTTGCAGAACTCCTAACGATTCCCCGCAGTCTCATTTTTTCCACATACGGGTTCTCAATGTGTTCCCCCGCTTTCTACACCCGGTCCTACAGGCGCACGACCACTTCTCCCTTGTCCATTGGTAATCTACCAACAAGAGGTGCATTCCCTGTCAGCCTATCAGCCTGTTCATCCCCCCGCCCCCCCCCCCCCCCCCCCCCCCCCCACCGCACTCTCGCATGGCGCTTTACATCTTAAGATACATTAGGCATATAATGCCGGACACATATTTGTATAGATCAATCGTCACTAGCTTGATGATGTCTTTAGCATCTCGCCGGCCACCTTTATTTCCTAGGACATTTCCCGAGGCTCATGTTAGACTCCATCGACGTGGGAGCCCAGGTCAATTAAACACATACGCCTCGATACCAATTCGACCCCATGACCACAGGGGGGTTAGACAAGCGTTTTAGTCAAGGCACTACTACGATAACCGCCACATGTGTTCATTCATTCATTCATTCATTCATTCATTCATTCATTCATTCATTCATTAGCATGTCATTTGCAGAACCTCGCTCCTATAACAACCTTTCATAAATCTTATCTGTCATAAGCACGATGTCAAGAATCCGATACACCAATCTGGAAATCATCTGTCACATCCTGCACCCATCTTCTCTGTGGCCTTCCTCTTCCTCTCTTCCTGGGCTTATACACATCCATGATTGTTCTCTCCTAATTTTCATGGCGTTTCAACAAAATATTTCAATTTTCTTTAATTTATCATCTTTAGAAACCGACCTTCTTCAGTAGTTAAACTCTTGTCGTATGGATGCATGTGTTTTTCTGTATCCAAGATATTGTTAGATCCCGTGTATAACATTTACATTGCAAGATATTTATGCGCTGAACAGCTTATTTCGTAAGTGTCCATGTTTCACAGGCGTATGTTACAATGTTAACGTGGAAAATAAAAACATAGACAAACAGCAGGCCTTTGGAACAGCCCTATCATGCATATTGTGTGGCGACTGCCATTATTCAAGAGAAAACACAGTTCCGGCAGACACCAGAGATGGTACGGTTTGCCGCCAAGACAACAAACACTTCAGAACGGGGTGGGGTAATGTAACAGCTGGCTAGTACCGTGGGAGTTCAAGACTACTGCTTGATTTGCAATCAGGTACGTTACGTGGAAGTCACAGTAGAGCAGTGGAAAACACGCTTGTCTGGTGGTTCTGTGATCATGTGTTCTAATCCCCATCTAGGCGTATTGTTAAAAATTGACCGGGGTTCCAAGTTCGAAATAGGTTAAAAATGTCCTGGAAAGTTCAGGTGGTCTGCGTGCTACTGACCACATCACCCAAGAAATACCGGTTGATCTTTACAAATACGGGGTTAGCATCATATACCCATTACGCCTCAAGACGTGTAAAAGGGATAACTTACATTTACTTTTTACATATGTACGTTATACAGGCAGTATTTCCAATGACTGTGGGGTTTTTGAAAATACTGCCGTTCCATGTTTTGTATTTTACCATTTATGTTGCATGAGTTCACAGAGGGTAAGTACACACCTTGGAACGGCAATATTTTCACACACACACACACACACACACACACACACACACACACACACACACACACACTCATACACACACACACAAACACACACATTAAAAACACACCCTATATGAAGCTAAATATGTTCTCATGTGTCATGGTCTTACTCTGATCTAAATAATGGTTCGGGTTCATACAGGCAACAATACACTGTTCGCTAGGATATAGAACATTTATTGTATGAAGTGTACAGTTGGCGCAGTGGGTAAACAGACCCGCGCTCTCTTATCTTACATATCACAGATAGTTAAACATCAAACAAATAGTTGTCATACAACAATCTAGCACACTATCTAGCCCTAGTATATCTATAACTATCCATGAGTCCCTCTCAGGCAGGCCCTGTTGTCTCTCTCCAGTCCGTTTGTCCTCTGCCGGTCGCCGCGTGTCCTAACTCGACACGGGCGGTAACTCTGTCCGAGTTCCTCGTGGACCCCGCATTAGGCGGGCCACATCAGTGTCCACGGAATCATGGACTTGGTGACCATCTCTTTCGAGAAGGTTCTAGATTACTCGGGTCCTGCTCGACTCAATGGTTTCCCTTGGGCTGGAATTGCAGCCCTTTACTATATGTGCAAGTGAGGCGGTGACAGGATCCCTCCTCCCCCGTGACATGATTTGTTGTTGGGAATTAGATCCGTTCTAATTCTGTCACCGAATCCCATAAAGTTGGTGTTTGTAGTTTGGTGGATAGTAACCTGGTAACCTACCTATTAGCACTAAAAACTCATGTATTCTACCATACAACACTTGTCTGATTTGGTGCAGAGATCCCTGTCTCTCGTGTGCTTAAATATGCTTATCAGACCGAAGTTACGTGGCATTTTAGTAGTTGTATTTACAACTTGCCCTTCTCATAGTACCCGAAATGGTACCCAGACAAATAACCCCTGTATAATAGAGGGTTAACAAGACCGAAGTCTTGGCTAAATAAGTACACCTTCAAATCTTGATCGGTGTGTGTATTTCTATACACTTTTACTCCCGTATGTTATATAATGCTAAATATGTAGTTACCTTGTTCTTTTATCCCCCTCAGACTACATGTGTACTTGTTGGCTTGTTAGTGTGTTAACTAATAAGTTGACGTTTCTAATAAAATGACTGTATTTTAAATTGATAGTGTTGAGTTTTGAGGTTTGTGTAACGTGCGTGCTGAATGTGTGGTGTAATTCCAAGCGTCACGAGTTGGGATAACCTCAATCATGTAATACTGCACTGTGTGCAATACCTGACTAGGTATTCCAAGTAGTGGTGCTTAGATGTATCCTAACTGCTAATCTAAGTATATTAACATAACTACTAAATTAACTCCCTACTAAACTAAGTTCTACACATGTATTGACAAATTAGACAAGTCATGCACTTTTACATGGAAGACGCAGACAAATTACAATGAATACGTCCGCCAAGTGTATCGTTCTCTCATTTAATCCTTTCACGCAGTCATTCATTCATCTGTCATTCAAAATAGTAATTGGCTAAAATATATATTTAAAGTTGAGGTAAGCGTTATTGCCCTTAGAAAAAATGGGCTAGGCGATATTTGCCCTTTAAGAAAATACGTACTTTTTGTACGATAACTGAAAAATAGGTTATAATTTAACTAGAGACACTTGTATAGGACGGTTATTTAGCATATAACTGGTACCGTCTGTAATATTAAAGTAGAATATGTACAAGTTACAGGTTAACACAATTTATATACATCATTACTGGAAATATAATACATATTTAATAGTAAACTAATTAATTAAATAACTCCAACGATGATGTGCGCGTTGACGTTCCTTCGTTCGTGTGTTATGCCATGAATGTTAAAGTTAGTATGGCTGTCTCTTGAGTGTTGTCGTCGATGTTGTTCTGTTTCGGCTGTTTGCAAAGTTTTGTAGCACCAGCAAGTATGGATTGCTCTCACTGTCCCGTATGAAATATAACATTGTTCAGAGATAGTTCACTGGTTGCTATAATTGGTTGAAATAAACACAGTTACTGTTTCTTGCTGGAATCGTTCTCGAGCTGAGGCATTTGATGGTATAGTTCTTACAATATAGCTCTTAACGTATGTTTAAGGGTGACGTAATTAACCTAATCACTGAGAGTACTCTAGCAGGTGTAGAGTCACACTGTTATATGTAACGGAATAAAAGTATCACAGTTTATAGTGTGGCTACTGGCCAATGTGATTAGAGTCATTCTACTGGCGCATTTGTCTGCCGTGATAAAAGGTCAGCCACTACGTTCTCGGTGCCCTTAATATGGCGAATTTCGAAGTCAAAGTCTTGAAGTAGAAGACACCATCTTTGTAACCTGTTGTTTTTGGGCGACCCATGATTCAGTACTAATAATGGCGAACTGTCTGTGAGGACCACAAAATGGCTTCCCAAGAGGAACTTAGATAGTCTCAATATACAGAACAAAAGGCTCAAACACTCCAATTCAACTGTGGCATAACGAGTCTCAGCCTTCTTCAGTTTGCGGCTTACGTAGAGGATCGGGTGTCGAACGCCATCCACTTCCTGCATTAAACATCCTCCTATTGCGATAGCGCTCGCATCTGTGGTCAAATAAAGGGTAAATTTATGTTGGGTAATCGCAAGACTGGTGGATTAGAAAAAATATGTTTCAACCTACACATTGCATCATCTAAGCTGGTACTTTTACAAATTTTTGATGGATGATCTTTAGTTAACATATCAGAAAAGACTGAGGTGAGTTCTGCCCAATGTGGAATAAATTTAGAATAATAGTTAATCAGACCTAGTAAACTTCTAACCTGCTTCTTTGTGGTAGGTACTTCTAGATTAAGAATCTTGGAAACAATTTTATCATCAGTCAACAATTTTCCTTCAGAAATTCTATGACCAAGGAAGTCTATTTGTGTATAGCCTATTTCAACCTTGGAAGGTTTGATAGTAAGTCCAAAAAGAGAGATTTGGTGGAAGACTTGTTTAAGGGTGGGTAAGTGAGAAGTCATCAGAAGAATGGACGCATATATCATCAATATAAGCAACTACGTCATTAATTCCGTGTAATAACAATCTTGTTAGTCTCACAAATGTGGCCGGTGCGTTCTTCAGGCCAAAAGGAAGATAAAGCCATTCGTATAACCCTAGAGGCGTTGCGAATGCTGTTATATGTCTACAAGAAGGGTGTAGAGGAACTTGCCAATATCCTTTCGCTAAATCTGTCTTAGAAAATAAGGATGATTGAGCCATATCTAAAATAAGATCTTCACAACTGTTCATAGGCTCTGCATCCGTTGTTGTTCTGGTATTCAATATTCTATAGTCGATGCACAAGCGGATTGTCTTGTCTTTCTTTTTCACCAAGACAATCGGTGAAGAATATTGAGACATAGATTTTTGAATAATGCCATTCTTCTCTAAATCTAAAATTTCTTTATCTAAATTAGATCTGTAATGGAGAGGAATAGAATATGGTCTACATTTGACCGGTCTCAGATCTGTTAGCACAATTGAATGTGTTATTCTATCAGTGCGTCCAGGTTTGTTGGAAAAGATCGTCTTATAGTCGTCTAGGAGCGTTAAAATGTCCTGTCGCTGTTGTTGTGTCAAAGTGTCAGAGATATGTATGTCCTTTATACTTCCGTCGTCAGTCATAATTGGCACAGGGATTTCAGTGCTGTCCATGTCTGTCTGATTTATCACAGATGCTACAGTTTGTAAATTGTCTTCAATGTCATTGTCGTCGTCGTCGAGATCGATCGTCAATATGTCGTCAAATTTGTCGTTATTGTCAATATCACAGATTGTCGGTAATGTCCATCTGTCTTCGTCGTTGTCGGCGTCGTAAGCGTGTGTCGTTAACGATGCTTCGTTTGTCGAGGTGTTATTCCGTTGGGAAATTGTCGTTTCGTCTCCGTCAACAGTTTGTTGCGTCTGTTCATTTGTCTTATTGTCCTGTCCAGCATAGTATGGTTTCAACATATTTACATGTAATAATTTCAATTTTCCATTTACAGATAATGTAGTAGGGTTATTCCCCTTGACCAGTTTATGACATGTATCACAAGATGTACAAAATGATTTAATCTCTTGGTCAAATTTTGGCCAAAAAAAATGGGTTAGGATAATAGCCTTGGTCATTTCGTAACCCATATGACCTCCAAAAGGGGAGTCATGGGCTATCTTTAGCACTTTGTTTCGATGTGCTTGTGGTAAAACAATTTGCTGTGTCGTGGTCTGGTTTGTTGTGTAAAATCTGGTTAAGATGTTATTCTGTAGCCTAAATGTCCACGATGCATGTTTAGTGACTTTTGGTTTAAGTCCTACTAATTTAAAGTATGGTGCAAGTGTTGTATCTGCTTTCTGTTCATTTACAAAAGTGATGTTAGTTGAGTTTGGCGCTACTATTTCTAATGATTCCTGCAGTTGGTCGGTGTTGGTTTTGTGGGTTGTCTGTCTTGTTATTGCGTTTGTGTGTTGTGTGTTTTGTTGCACATTTACAGGTTCGGTAGTTGGTAGTTTGGTAGCATCCTCAATTCGAGGTTTTAATTCGGTCGTATCGTTTCTTGATTCGACCGCCCCTGCATTGTACACCTCGGTAAATTCTTCCTGAATTACCTCAGTGGTTGTCTCCCTTGGTATTTTGGCAGTCTGAGACAAGCAAGAATGGTGTTTCTCTCTTGTGTCGCTATTTCTGTGGTGGATACCGTGTTTTTGCTCCCACATTTTGATTTCTCTTTTAGAGCATGGATGTATGTTGGGTAAATTACCAAGAATAATATCCGCGACGGGATTTTCAAGGATAGCACACAATATTCGCCCAGATATGAACGGTGTTTGAATTTCGACCAAAGCAAGGGGGTATTTCTCTGTAGTACCTGAAAATGTGCGACACGTCACATGTTGGTCTGTGTAGTCTTTAGCGTCTATTAATGTTTTCCTCACCCCACAGAGCGTTGCGCCGGAATCACGAATTAACGTGCACTTTTTGTTGTTAACAAACCCTGTATAAAAAACTAGCTTGCCTGTAGATGATAAGGCAGCGTTAGCTGTTTCATTTGCAATTGGGATTATGTGACCACAATGTAGTGTTGTGTCAAGTTGGAACTTCGTACAGGTGTTGCACTTACTGTCTGTTATGGTGTTGATGACGTGTACAGCATTCCCAAGCTCGCTTTCATTGTCGTGTTGATTTTCACATTCATTTAGTGACTCAAGCTCTTCGTCAGACGACGTTTCTACTAATGCCGCATTGGCCTGTTTCAATAACTTTCGGCCTTCACAATCCTTATTATAGTGACCCCAGCTATTGCAGAAATAACATTTAATAGCTCTGTGGTAAGCCATGCGTTTAGCTGTTTGCTTCTCTACCATCTTTTTGAGGTGTTCAGGGTAGGTGGGTGATTTGTCACACATCCCGTAACTGTCGTGATGAAAATTGCAATATTGGCACCTTACTACTTTACCGACATTGGATCGTGGTTTAAATCTACTCTGTGATTGTTTGGAGTATTTTGTGTTCACTACTGCAGCTGCTGTATCATTGTGACTTATGTTATGTTGAAAAATATCCCTATTTGCTGTGAAAAATGTATTCCCCTTCGCCTCGATTTCCTGAATGCTCTTACAGTCCATTTGTTTTAAGAACTTGGCAAAAGGTGTGGGGATGGTGCTAACTATTTTATCTATTATAATCAGTTCCTTAAGTTTATCATGGCTATTGTTGGTTTTAGCCGAGTTAATCCATTTTGTGCATATGTCTTGGACTGTACTGACGTAATCTATAAAGGTTTGGTTTGGTTGTGGAGATAATTTGGCAAATTGTTGTTGGTAACCTGCAGTGTCTAAAGAAAAATGTTGGAGAATGCGTTGTTTTAGGTACTCATAGTCTTTTCGCATTTCCTGTGGTATTGTCTCTATTACTTCCAGTGGTTCAAGAGCTAAATTCCTCATTAGAATAAATGCCCAATCTGATTTACTGATTTTATGATGAGACATGAGACACTCAAAATTTTCTAAGTAGGCGGAGATGGAATCTCCAGAACAGAAAGCCTTCACGAGACCTTTGTACTTGTTATATCGTTGTTCTTCTTCTTTACTTCTTAACTTATTTATCGATATTTCTGCGTTGGTCTCCATTTCCATCTGTTTTAGTTTAATCTGTGTCTCGGCATTTAATTGGGCCTGTTTGGCGGCGGCCTCAAGCTCCATCTGTTTCTCCTGAGCCTGCAATTGCATTTTCTTCTCTTCAATTTGCAATTGCATTTTCTTTTCTTCTGCTTGCTTTTGCATTTGCAATTTCTTTTCTTCGGCCTCCATTTGTAGTTTCCTTTCTTCTCGTTCTATCGCTCTTTCTTCACGGGCAATGTTTTCTGCGTGTGTTTTCTGTGCCCATTCTGACAGTTTCTCTTCTTTATAACCTAACTTTATTCCTTGCTCAATGCATTGATCTAAAGTAGACATTTTGTGTTTTACTTGTTTGTTAAGTTTATAGAGTTAAATCCCTTAGAAAAAATATGTTATGTGGTCGAAAATTTGGTTTACTCCCCTAATTATTAATGTGTAAATCAAAATGCAAGGTTATGGTGGTGACAAGCTTATGAATATGCAAAGAAATCAATATGATACAAAATAATACATTGATGAAACATGAGAAGTACAGCTTAGAAGTACAATGAGTATGAGGTGAAACTTAGCTCTGAATTTTGAAGCTCCTCGATGTTGTCTTGTACTCTCGTTACTGTTGGAAAGGTTTCATCGGTTGGACGCGGCATTTGTTGCGGAACAATCTGCTCGTGGAGCGAGAAAACATTAGTCACTGTCACACAAAAAAATGTCAAAATAGTAACATGTCGGAAAAAAAAATTGTTTACAGAATCAAAATAAAGAGGCGCTACGGAGGCAATGGTGAGACATTGCCGAGGGATTCAGATTATTTCTATTTTATTGCTAGATAGCTACTAGTTTTATGTAAACTTGTATTGGTAATAATTTCTTTGATTTAAACAAATCAATGTGTTATCAAAAATCAATGTGATATGCTTAAATAATTAATTTTACATGGCATTTAACAGGTTTTTAAGAGAACATTCTATGCCAAAACCGGAAAACTAGCCCCCAAAAAGCCTGTCATGGTCTTACTCTGATCTAAATAATGGTTCGGGTTCATACAGGCAACAATACACTGTTCGCTAGGATATAGAACATTTATTGTATGAAGTGTACAGTTGGCGCAGTGGGTAAACAGACCCGCGCTCTCTTATCTTACATATCACAGATAGTTAAACATCAAACATATAGTTGTCATACAACAATCTAGCACACTATCTAGCCCTAGTATATCTATCACTATCCATGAGTCCCTCTCAGGCAGGCCCTGTTGTCTCTCTCCAGTCCGTTTGTCCTCTGCCGGTCGCCGCGTGTCCTAACTCGACACGGGCGGTAACTCTGTCCGAGTTCCTCGTGGACCCCGCATTAGGCGGGCCACATCAGTGTCCACGGAATCATGGACTTGGTGACCATCTCTTTCGAGAAGGTTCTAGATTACTTGGGTCCTGCTCGACTCAATGGTTTCCCTTGGGCTGGAATTGCAGCCCTTTACTATATGTGCAAGTGAGGCGGTGACATCATGCCCATACAAAAGCTCTACATACTCGTACATCCGTACACATAATCTAATTACTCATACAGTGATACATGACAAGTTCTTTTAATAGAAGTACTTTATCGTGAACACCTTTGTTACTGTGTCAATTCTAGCTTTCAAATAATCTAATGCAATGCATAAAACACATAGCCAGAGAGAGAGACAGAGAGAGAGAGAGAGAGAGAGGAGGGAGAGGAGAGAGAGAGAGAGAGAGAGAGAGAGAGAGAGAGAGAATATTAAAAAATGAATATAATATACCTGATGATATGTATAGTCATAAATTAAACAGCAGAAAATAGGTAGCTAAATTAAAACAGCAGAAAACACATAGTTGGTCTGGATAACAAAGATGAAGCAGTCAATATGATCTAAGTCAGAACTCACATAATCAAACTGAATCGCATAAAACAGTAGCACAGACATCAGAAAACATATAGCTGGATATATAAACAGCACATGATGATGTCGATCATTGTTCAAACAAGATGACAATTCACTCTCCCTCTCTCTCTCTCTCTCTCTCTCTCTCTCTCTCTCTCTCTCTCTCTCTCTCTCTCTCTCTCTCTCTCTCTCACACACACACACACACACACACACACATATATATACACACACAGACACACACAGAGATTCACACACACAGATAGACACACACACATCGTTTAGCGCCGATAAACATCAGATATACAACAAACAAACAAAAACAGGAAAATATATTGTCTGTAAAGAATGCGAATTAAAAGACTTCCATTATTATTGCTTGTAACGGTGTGCATATTTACACTAGGTCACTTCATTATGTGATTTGGTTACCAGTGATCCTCCTAGAGACTGTTCCCTCATACCTAATTTCCAGAAACTTGGGAAAATTATTACCTAACCATTTTACGCAACGGTGTCAACTAAAAATATGCACAAGTTAGGAAATAATTATACGGATTGAACCCAAACGTATGTGCTGATAAGCCAGTGCACTAATAATATGTAACTGCGACATTACCGTTATTATTAAGAGAAGGAGATGAAGGAAGAGGTAAAAATACTTTTATTCATTGTATGTTGTTTATCCTTTTAAAGATAGCAAAGGGAAATAAATGTTATTCCTTATTTCACATAGTAAGGAAACTTTGACAGTCTCCCTTGGTATTTGTGTGAACACATATTCTCCCGATCTGTGGTCCACGGACAACTTTATGTAAGGAGAATCTCCGTTATATATATATATAAACCGAGTGGATAATTTTAGATACCTAGGGGCACTTATAACATCAGATGGAAGATGTACAACAGAGATTAAGAGCAGAATAGGGCAGGCGAAAGCCGCATTTCAGAAAATGAAGAGTATCTTATGCAATAAGTCACTATCAATGAATGTAAGAAAGAGAGTTCTAAAATGCTATATAGTACCAGATTTGCTGTATGGCAGCGAATCTTGGTATGTAAATGAACAAATTAGGAAGAACTTAGAAGCAACAGAGATGTGGTTTTTAAGACGAATGTTGCGAATTCCTTGGACTGCCAGAGTAACTAACAACGATTGCCTGAAAGAGGCTAATGAAACTAGAACATTATATACAACAATAAGAAAGAGACAAACAGCTTTCTTTGGTCATGTGATGAGAAGAGAGGCATTGGAGAACATCGTGACAACTGGAAAATTCGAGGGGAAGAGAGGCAGAGGCAGACCAAGAGAAATGATGCTGGACGGATTGAGACGGTGGCATGGAGGAATATCATCAGCAGAGTTGATCCAGAACACCAAAGACCGAGACCTGTGGAGAGCCATGAACGCCTGCGCCAGCCGGCAAGGCACTTGATGATGATGATATGATGATGATGATGATGATATATATATATATATATATATATATATATATATATATATATATATATATATATATATATATATATATATATATATATATATATGATTCCTCAGAAGAATATTCAAAATATCAAGAAGTGCGAAAATCAGAAATGAAATCAAATCAAATCAACTTTATTAGGGTCACAAATTGGGCGTGCAGGCCCTTCTTACATTCGGCCCTTCCAATCACTCGTCTTTCGTTCATCAAGAGCATTATACATTTACATAGGAAGAAAAATAAACATTGTGAAATGAATGTTGTAAACATAAACAAGGCTAATTACCATGTAATGAGGCCCATCTCCCACCTATCCATACATCACCCCACCCACACACACACACCCCCACCTACCCACACACACACGCACACCAAGGGACACATACATACCCCACCAACCGACCCATCCCCCTCTCGCACATCTCCCACCCACACACACTGCCCTCACCTGATCCCCCAACCAAAACACACTCGCCGCCCACAAACATTCCCCCACCAACCCACACATCCCACGCCCATCCACATACACATCCTAACCCACACATCCTCTCCCCACTCACACATCCCCAAACCACCCATCCCCCAGCCACATCTCCATCGACAACATATTCCCCACCCACGCACACAATCCCCCACCAACCCACACATCGCACATCCACTCACACATCCCCAAACCATACACACACATCCCCACCAACTGACATGTCCCTACCCCCCCCCACACCCACACACATCTCCCTAACCACCCATACATCCCCAATCCACTCACACACACCAAACCACCCATACATACAACTTCCATCCACCCACACAATCCCCCACCCGCACATCACATACACCCCCTACCACGCACTATTCCCAACCCACGCACCACACACACACATATCCCTCACCAACACATCCCCACTTACACACCACACACATATCCCCCACCCAGATACCACACAATATTCCCACCCACACCCACACAGATACCCTTACCCATCCACCCCACATACCCCCACTCACACATCACAAAAATCCCCCACCCACACACACATACCTCACCCACACAATATCCCCAACCAACACACCACACACCTCTCCCCACCCACACACGCATTCCCTACCCGTCCACCAACACACACTCACTCACGCATACATCCTCCACTACGCAATCACACACCCCCACCCACCCCCAACCAAACATCTCTCGATCACAATACCCCTACCCAGACACATCCTCCACCCACTCACACATCCCACCCCGACACATACAACTCCCTCACCCACCTACACATCCCTAAGCCACTCACACATCCCCACCCACAAATTCCCCATCCATGCACACATCTCCCACCCACACACCCCCACATACTTCCCCCAACCACCACACATCCCCTACTCACCCACACATATACCCCACCCATACGCACATTCCCCGCACCCATCACACACATCCCCCACACCACACACTATCCTACACCCACACACATATCCTCACCCATACCACCACAAACATACCCTCCACCCACACATCATTCACACATCCCCCACCAACACACCGCACACATATCTCAAATCCACACACCATACATTTCTCCCCACCCGCACTTGCATCCCCAATCCACCCAACACAATCCCCTACCCACACAACCCCGCCTCCCATACATACTTCCTCAAACCATCCACACATCTCCACCCACATAAACACACATCCCCAGCATCCTTCCCATACACATATGGAGAAAAATGTGTACATAAACAGTATGTGACGCAAAAATAGTGATGCTCCTCTCTCTCTCTCTCTCTCTCTCTCTCTCTCTCTCTCTCTCTCTCTCTCTCTCTCTCTCTCTCTCTCTCACACACACACACACACATTCACTCTCACGCTCACACATTCACTCTCCCGCTCACTCATTCACTCTCCCGCTCACTCATTCACTCTCCCGCTCACTCATTCACTCTCACGCTCACTCATTCACTCTCCCGCTCACTCATTCACTCTCCCGCTCACTCATTCACTCTCCCGCTCACTCATTCACACTCACGCTCACTCATTCTGCCTCTCATTCACACTCACTGACTCTCTCACTCAAACTACAGTAATGAACATGAGTTTATATTATGCATGATAAAATAAAATGGTATTTAACTGATAATATGACAGATGAGAATACACAAACATCTAGAGTTGGAGTTATAGGAGATCTAGATTTTATCAGAAATCTGCAGATTAAATGGTTTGTCCAAATAACTAGATTACCAACTAACAGTATATACCAACAAGCAATGATGTATAGACCAGATGGAAGCAGATAAAGAGGCCGGCGACGAAAACGATGGAAATAGGGAATTACAGAAACCATGGAGACCTCGATATATGAAGCCCATACACGAACACTCTCCCGCTATATATGCCTCACCTCGACACCGCAAGGTACAAGAGGAACCTGATGAGTTTATATATATTAGGGACGTTCCTTTGAAACCCGTTCCAATGGCTTTACTACAAAAGCATGAAAGAAACATTAACAGGTGTGGTAGAATTAAACAAAGCATTCATTTTGAATGAATTATGCACCATGGGTTGGTCAGAAGAAGTCGCCGTAGGTATTCAGGCAAGCATCCCATTGCTTAGGTAGGCGGCGAATGCCGTCCGCAAAAAAAAAAGGATTGTGGTTACTCACTGAACCAAGTGTTTACCGCATTCATCACGTCTGCATCTGTGTGAAATCGTTGCCCCTTGAGAACTTTTTTTAGAGGTCCGAACAAATGAAAATCACATAGTGACAAATCAGTACTATAGGCTGGATGTTGCAGAATTTCCCACTTTTTCCTTGCTAATGCTTCCTGTACAATCTTTGCGACATGCTTACGAGCATTATCGTGCAACAAAATCACACCGCGAGAAAGAATGCCGTATATTCTTGATGGCTTTTTGCAGCTTGTCTAGTGTTTGCAAGTAGTGGGTAGAATTGATGTTGACATCAAGTTCTTTAAAGTCGGCCAACAATAGCCCTTCATGGTCAAAAAATGCATTCAGCGTAACCTTACCAGTGGAAACCTGTAACTTGAATCTTTTGGCTTTTGGTGATCCATGCAAGCTTCCATTGCATCCCTCTTTTGCTGCCCGGCTCAAAGTGGTGACACCATGATTTATCGCCTGTGACTATGCGGAAGAAAAATGCATCATCCTCCACTCTGTAAAGCAGCAAGTGGTTAAAATACCATCCCATGCGTTCCTCTTTTTGGTGGTCGGCCAACAACCGTTGTACCCACTGTGAACACACCTTCCGATATTGCAGTTTCTTACGAACGACCTTTTGAATTGTCCCAATTGACACATCAAATTCTTTCGCTAGCGAATGTATGCTTCACAAACAGTTCATCTGTACTTCTGCATCAATTTTGGCGATGTATTTTTCTGGTGGAGCAATATGCGCTTGACCCGGCGGTCGAAGATCTGTCGTGAACTGATTTCCTTTCCGAAACATTCGTGCCCAGTCTGTCAATGTTATCTTCGACACACATATGTTACCGCACGCTGCCTGCATTCTTCGATGAATGTCCACTGGTCGACATCCTTCAAATGAAAGAAACTGAATCACCACTCTTTGAGCTTCTTTGGGCGGATTTTGGATCAACCCGGTCATTTTCTCAACGGTGAGAAACAGAACCTACGCATGTTGGGACGATAAGCACTTGCTCTTTTATTCATTGGTCAGTACTTATCACATGACTATGACATGATCCTGTTAATCGTACGCAATTACTCGCGGTGCAGCACGAACAGATTTCAAATGAACGCCCCTTACATATATATATATATATATATATATATATATATATATATATATATATATATATATATATATATATATATATATATATATATATGACCCTAGGGCGGAATTAATATTTTATAACAGTATATTACCGTCTTCTTCTTCAGCCTTTTGCCTCCCACTGGAACATTGATCCCTTAACCAATTCACCCCTAGCACGTTTTTACACTTTGTTGTGATTGGTTGAATTTTCCAGCTATAGTTTCAATGGGCTGAAATTGCCAGTCTAACGCTAAACCTCTTTAATCGCCTTTTGCGATATTTATGATACCTTACATTTTTACTATATTTTGCATCACGTATGGGCCCGGGTTGCACACGGTACCTGGCGGCCGGTATTTTCTTTTAAAATTTGACCTGGGCTTCCCTGTTGACCCAGTTTAAAATAGATATTAGGACATGTCCTGTGACGACAAGGCGGCCGACGTGATATTGAAGACATCCTAACCGAATACTAATTTATCTATAATAATATGAGACTAGCACCAGAAACCCTGTACGCTTTAAAGATGTAAAGGGGTCATTTACCTACTTAACTTTATATTACTTCCAACTATATTTTCTGGTTCAGCGTTCATGAGGCTTGATCGATCCTAGGACCATGTGAACACACACATACACACACACGCACGCACGCACGCACGCACGCACGCACACACGCACGCACGCACGCACGCACACATATTCATACTCACACACGCACGCACACACGCACACACACACACACAGTAAGAAATTCTGCTTGGACGGCTAGTTAAACCCATGACGACCTGCAGGCAGTAGCCTCAAATAGCCACCACGCAACTGGAGCTTCGCTAAACTGTAAGTTTCAAAGAGGTGGAGGAAACAATAAGAGTATGTCCGCAGATGTCAAAGTGAAACGGAAACACGTTGGTTGATTTGTAGGCTAGCTGGTTGGTTTTGAATCCTCTGGAAGACTAGTGAGCTTTACCTCTTCTATTTCTGATAGAATTATGTTCAGATCGGCCGAGCCATGATTATAGCATGCATCTACGGAAGTGAGGTTATTGTTAAGACTGATCTCCCGACCTCTTCCAGAAGTACCATCTCCACGGGAAGTATGGTGCAGAACTATCTTTCCCCTCTTCAACCCCAGACACTATCTGGGTGCCCAACATAGGTACTGGAACTTCACACTTGCGGAGAAGCGTGTTAGAATGTAACCTGGTCATAATTCACACAACGCAAGTGTACTGGCTGGGATTACCGTTCATTTTGTCATATTTCTTCAATATCATCATCATGTGCCACGCCGATAAGGTATGCGGTCATGTCCCGCTATCTCGCACTATCATCAGAGCCGTGGATCAGCTCCGTGTTCTTGTCTCTACCATTCTACGTGGCCCAGCCATCCAGATATTTACCCTTCTGCCTTCCTCAACAGGATCTCGATATTTAATAATCAACAAATAGCAAACCAAATCCCCGAGGGAAAACTGGCTGAGGAGATTACTGTCTGTTAAGTAAACCACAGAAGAATATTTTAAAGTTCATGGGACGGAAGTGAGTACATACAGATCTATCCAACAAGACATCAATATTGAGAAAGATTGATTATGAAGGCAAGCAAAACTGGGAAAAGCGAATTAGTTTTGGACATGTAAATAAACATGAAAGTCTAGAAAAGATAATTGCAGATAGGAAGTGTACCGATGAGGCGGAGCAGATAAGAACCACAGCGTAGATGGGTGCAAGATGTGATAGCTAATTAAAACACTACAACATGGCAGCAAGAGATGCACGACATCTGGCTTATGGTATACGACATTTTCGAAAGACAATTATGTTGAAGAGGTTCTGCGCGGGATAGGTCAATAGATAAGGACATGAAGCCCAAACCCTAGTTATGGCTACTGTAGTAATCATAGATATCGTGTTTACAGAGGACTTGTGTTGACGGCTGAGTGTCAATTATCTAACATGGTAATTATTTCATGGGTAGTAATTAGCACTCATAGAAGACAAGAAGTAGATACAAGAGCGCACATCAGACAATAGAAATAGCTATCTGTTATATGTTCTCATCTTCATTCTGTCAATATGCTGACATTACTGTCTGTAGTATCTTGCGGTGTAGAACAGGCGGGGAGAGGGAGGGGTGGCTTAAGCCTGAGGAAATAAGGCCGTCTGGTTAATGTAGTTGCCGCGAACTGTACAGGTTAGGGTTTTCTTTTTGCCCCTGACAGAAACAAAATCCATAACCTTACCAAGAATTCGAACCCTGACCTCCCGAAAGTAACCTTGCATTCTAGCCACTTGGCCAGACTCCTCTGCGTGTTCATTCTATGTCATCAAAAGTTATCATTCTATTAATCTGCCTGCCTTTTCTTTCACACAGCTTCTATGGAGCCGGGGCTTAACGTTTATTGCGTGTGCGAAACAATCGGGATATCAAATATACGAGTAGTTAGAACATTTAAAAATAAATGTTTATAGAACACACTACAGAAACGAAAACTATACCTATGAATATATGTATCCTGTTATTCTTAAATCAGACTGAAATAGTATTTATGTAAACAAAATCTATTTACATTGAGCTTGAAAACCATGGATTATTGTAGTTGAAGTCCAGCTTCGCAGTGTAGGCGTTGACTCCCAAAACACGTCGTCCGGGTACCGGAAGTATAAGCGCATGAGCATTAAGTCCCGCGGCCAGCCATGTTGATCTCTATTGTATTTAGGTTTTTCCTTAATTCTCAACTTCATCTCCGCGAACATTGATTCATCCACTCGCTTTATCAGTCTTATCAGATTAGGATGAAAAATAGGAAGTTTCCTGGTTTGCATGTTAACATTCCCGCGACAGATGGAAATCCCAATAGCGAGGGCGCATCGCCGCGGCTCTTACAAACGTGTACGGTAAAACTGCTTGTAACGGGAGGTTAGAGCCCCTGCGTTTGGGATCTGTCTAGAGCAGGGGTGGGTAAACATTTTGTGCGGAGGGCCGCATTGACAAATGTAAAGCTATTGGCGGGCCGCATATATATATATATATATATATATATATATATATATATATATATATATATATATATATATATATATATATATATATATATAACATGCTTGATATTCAAACCAGCTTTACACAGACTTTCTTGATAAATCACACAGTGAAATGGTAATATTGTGTGGTTTGGATATTCTGCTTTAATCTTATCACTTATCAACTTTATCAGACCTACATGTTTTTCCAGTCAAAGCACGAGCTCAGTCAGTTGTAACACTTGCCATCTTGTTCCAAACCAACCCAGTTCTTTCAATACAGTTACTAACAGCATTGAATATATCATGTCCTGTGGTTGTGTCTTTGAGTGACTCAACACTCAGTAACTCTTCAATGAGTTTGAAAGAAGTGTTTATTCCACGTATAAATATCAATAACTGGGCAGTATCATGTACATCGGTACTCTCATGCAATGCAAGAGAGTACCACAAAAATTGTTTACTTGCATCTTGAAGTGTATGCATCAAATTGTCACTTATCTTGTCAACACGTCTGACCACAGTTCTCCTTGATAAAGTAATGTTGTCAAATCTGTGTTTTTGTTCTGGACACATAATAATTACTGCATCTAGCAAACATTCCTTGATGAACTCGCCATCTGAAAATTGCTTGTTCTGTTTTACAATTCTGTGTGACAGCACAAGACTAGCTTCAGTTGCAGCATCTTGAATTGAAGACTGTTTAGTGAAAACAGTTTTCTGTTTCTCCAATTTTTCACCAACTCACGGCATTTCCTTTCCCTCTCTTCGGTTGTTACATTGTATCCGAAATCGGAATGTTTTGTTTGATAATCATAATGTCTTTTTAAATTGAACTCCTTGAAGACAGCCACTGACTCACGACAAACAGGCAAATTGATTTGCTACCAGCTTTAATTAAACAGTACTTAGTTGTCCATTCATCACTAAAAACACGGCATTAATCTTCAACCTTACGTTTGTTATTGACACTCATTGCTTTAATTAATATAATTCTAACAGTTATAATTGTACAAACCTTTAAAACGGAAATGAAACAAAACTTACTTCCGGCTGTGTGCGAAAATAAAATATTCGGAAAACAAGTAGTAAACTCAGAACAAATTTCAGAAATATATCAATACTACTACTACAACAAATAAATTAATTTGAACATTGTAAATGTGGAAATAATTTATAACAGCAAAAGACTTAAATTTAATATTTTCTTGCAAAATAAATCATTTTATTCACCGGAGAAATATCTGTTTTTCATAAAATCATCCTTATTAAATTTTTACGTATCGATAAATATTTCTCTATATAAAAATCGATAAATTCCCATTTTAGCATTACATGGTTCCAAATGTTGCTGTAGGTAGCCAGGGGCAGCGTTAGGGTGAGCGCCCAACCTTGAAAAAATACCCTAATGGCTCGTGCATTCATCACCTATGCAATAAAAGTCCAACTCCTGGCCTTCTCGTGGCGGAACTATTTTAACTTACAGGAGAAGGGGCGACGGCGAGTCACTGGCGCCGAGAAATATACAGAATGCTCTAGATGTGTATGCACGTATATGCATGCGCAGAAATGTGTGTGCATGCCTACACACCTAAACTCGAGTAAGACCACAGTCTGCTCTAGCAAAGGAAAGGTGCTAAATACGGAGGCAACGAGCCGGGAGGCGCACCACAGAAATCAGGATGCCGATATCACGCGTAATGAAATATGTCGACTACTGCTAAATGTTATGGTGCTCGCCCTGCTTTGGGCCCCAAGACAGATGCAGTGCCGGGCCATATGCTTCGAAAGGGTCCAACCACAACTACTGGAGGTCCTTCTCAGATGTCCTGTGGAGCCAGGGGACTTGAGAATAGAGCGTCTGGCCATACCAAACAAAGACTAAAACTAATGCACTGGAATGCGGAGGGCTTCAGCAACAAAACAATAAAACTAGAAAACATCTTGGACCAAGAAAAGGTAAGCGTATGTTGCTTGCAAGAAACTCACCTTAACGAAAACGAAATGATGTCTTGGAAATTGCCAGTACTAAGGACACTACTTTCTGAACTTAGCAGCCAGCATAAGGTCACCATACAGTGGATACCATCCCACTGTGGAGTACCCGGAAACGACATAACTGATCGATTGGCTAAGGAAGGAGCTAAAGAAGAATAGCCTGATGTCCCGTTAAATACCACCAAAAGAAAAGAATGATCAAATCAGTCAGAAGGCCACCAAAACCTGCTCAAGACGACTACCACGTTATGGACAGACCAGAACAAGTCATTATTCTGCGCCTCAGACCAGGACACACTAGATTACGCAACCACATGTATACAAAATTCAAGATTGGTGAAACAGCCATGTGCACATGTGGATTGGCGTCGCAGACAGCAGAGCACATACTCCAAGACTGCCCAAAATATAACATATCTAGGCAAACCTTCTGGCCTAGAGAGACGACAGAGGAAGATAAACTCTATGGACCACTGTGTGAACTAAAAAGGACAGTTAAATTCATACAAGAGGCAAGTTTGCAGTTATAGACATATTTAAGGCGAAAGAAAAAAGAAGAAGAAGCATTACATTTCGAAGGTCAAGGACTGTTTACAAACATAGATAATTAGAAAGAAATGTTATCAAAAATGTTAAAACAATCATAACGGTACATGAAATTATTTAAAATTCAACAAAATAATTTAAAAAGGAAATAAAAAGTTTTATTCCTAAATGCCCTCGTGGGCCGCATAAAATCAGTTGGGGGGCCGCATGCGGCCCGCGGGCCGTAGTTTGCCCACCCCTGGTCTAGAGGAAGTGATCCTTATTGAAACGATCACTGAAGTCGCACACACTGACTCACTGGTGCATAACTAGGTCTGGCACCATTTAAAAGAGAAACGCGGAAGAATAGGGAAATCCCCTGAAGCAGATGTTTTTAATTCGCGACCTGCAGCTCTCTTATGTGGAAAATGCCTGATGAGATATATGTGAGAAAGTAAAGGCGTCCGTTTTTATACTAAGAAGAAGAAGAAAAAGAAGAAGACGAAGAAGAAGAAGAAGAAGAAGAAGAAGAAGAAGAAGAAGAAGAACAAGAACAAGAACAAGAACAAGAACAAGAAGAAATACAAGGAGAAGAACAAGAAGAAGCAGAGGAAGAGAAAGAAATAGAAGAAAGAAATCAACAGGGAGTTAGTCTCTTCTTGAAATGTTTTCTTCTTGTTCTTCTTCTTCTTGTTCTTGTTCTTGTTCTTGTTCTTGTTCTTCTTCTTCTTCTTCTTCTTCTTCTTCTTCTTCTTCTTCTTCTTCTTCTTCTTCTTCTTCTTCTTCTTCTTCTTCTGCTGCTGCTGCTGTTGTTTCTCCTGCTACTGCTGCTGCTGTTGCTGCTGCTGCTGCTGCTCCTCCTCCTCCTCCTCATCCTTCTTCTTCTTCTTCTTCTTCTTCTTCTTATTATTATTATTATTATTATTATTATTATTATTATTATTATTATTATTTTCCTGCAGTAGGGAGAGATTGTAATAGATGTCAAGTTTCATGAAACCATTATCACACACAAAGGGATCCAGTGAATCAACCTTGAACCTATAATATGAATGCCAGTTAGTTAGTTAGACGCAGTTCCAACTTCACAGCAACGGGTCGTTCCCATTATGCTCCGTTCCTGTGCCAGTGAATATCACATAAAATGCTCCCCACTGCCCAATGTGAAAAGTGGAAAAGACAGGAGTCTCGACAAACAACAGCCCGCACAGATACACTGTGCATAATGTCGCCGCAAGAATGTCAACACAATAGTCCCCCACGAAACACCCAGTTCATCTCTGATGGAATCGGCAGTCATTTTCCCATCTGTATGTTTCCTAGATGTTCACCCACACAGTCCACGAAAATACAGTTCATCGTCGATGGCAGTGGCAGTCAACCAGAAGCCCAGCAGCCACGCATTTCTGCATAAGTCAAAAACCGGTCAACTCTGGGACATAGCCATCTGCCATCACTCCGAACATGCAGTCACGTTCCAAAAACCCTCGGGCAGATTCAAAAGCATTTAACACAAAACTCACAGCTCACAGTGTCGCACCACGCACTCACTCAGTAGCAGGGCGACGGAACCATCAAGCCTCCTTAGTCGCCTCTTACGACATGCGTGGTAGGCTACAGTGTTGCTATTCTTTGCTTCCCTTATGGGCCCCGGCAACACACGGGAGATATGAATGCCAGTCTGTTACGTCAAGTGCTGGCTATGAAAATTTGATTGTTGATATTGGCTTGAAAGTTGATTATAAGCATCATATTTCGTGTCTCTAGGGAGGTTTGTTTTTGTTGTTGTTGCTATTGTTGTCAGTGTTGACCCGAAAGATGATTTTATTATGTAAAAAAAAAAATAAAGCTTAAATTACTATGCTGCAGAGTTTGCACAGCTTTGCAAGTCCTTCTGCTCCTGGGATGTTACAATGGTCGAGCACGCATTGAATCGTGCATCTGTGATACGCTTTGTCAAGTTATTACAGGAAAAAAGTCATATGAATTATTTCTCTATTTCTAGTCATCTACATTGTGGTTACACAGCGTTGGTAAACATTACTTTTTGTGTCTTAGCATTGGTTCCAGATTAAACGAAAATATTTCAGATGAGGACATCTCTATCAACGGGTATAAAGTGTTTAGAAGAGATCCCTATAGGAAACATGAGACAAGCATAGCAGCCTGTGCCTCTAATTGACTAAATGTTCGCCGTAGGCTAGACTTTGAAACTTGCGAAATAGAATGTATTTGTGTAGAACTAAAACTTCAAAACCGCACACCCCTCATAATTGGCTACCTCTATCGAAATCCCAGTGCTGGACACGTCTGGTTCGAAAACTTCACTACCATGATGGATCTGGTTTTCGCTTCCGGGAAGAAAATTATACTACTCGGAGACTTTAACACTGACACCAAAAAATCCAACATAATGTGGGGAAATATAATTGCATCATACAATTTCCAACAAATAGTACAATAAGCTACTAGAGTAACAAAATCATCTTCAACACTCATAGATCACATTTGTGTAACTTGCTCAGACAACATCACAGAAAGCACCGTGCCCAATTGTGCAATGAGCGATCAATACCCAATATGCTGCACGTGGTCTAAAAAGGAATTAAAACTCCTAAACATAAACACATAAGTGTAAAATATAGAAGTTACAAACATTTCAACCAAAACGCATTTTTACAGAACTTGCTCAGTTCACCTCTAGACAATGTTTATCAACTTCCTGACCCGGATGATGCTCTAGTATTCTGGATGAAGACTTTATTGATGTGTTTGGTAGACATGTGCCGATCAAGGAAGTTTGAGTATAACATCATGTCAAACCTCCTTGGATCACCCAGGAAATACTTGAAATTATGAGAGACAGAGATAAAGCACATGCAAAGCGAGATGTAACCACATACCGTACTCTTAGAAACAAAGTTCAATATACCATACCAAGGGAAATGAAAAATGACTTTAAGAACTTCTTAATGGATAAAACAAATTGTAAGGATATATGGAAGGCAATTAACACATTGACAAACAAGTATAACTTCCCAAATTCTTTACCATCAAATTATATTACATGCGACCAATTCAGTAATTTTTTCCAAACTGACATAAACCAGTTGAAGGCTTCAATACCAAATTATCCTTGCAACCTATCCTTATTGTCATCGTTTTGCGAGAATAGATCATCCCGGGATAGTCTTTCCGACATATCGCTAATGACAATCACTGAAGTATTCACTGACCTAAGTAACCTAAAAAAAACACAACCTCATCTGGGTTAGATGGAATCAGCAACCGGATTCTCCTTTGTGCTGCACCAGTGATCTGTATATCACTAACCTATGTATATAATCAGTGTCTCACCAAAGGCCACGTTCCATCAGCTCTTAAAATCGCTAAAGTGTACCCTCTTCTTAAATCTGGTTCATTGGACAATGGTCTCCCGAACAATTACAGACTCATTTCCTTACTATCATCACTATCTAAACCACTAGAAAAACACTTCCATAAAGTAACGTTATAGTATTTAGTTCGCAACAAGCTTATTGTTGACAGTCAATCGGGATTTCGACCAAAATATTCTTGCAATACCGCGTTTGCAAACATGATAGAAAATTGGCACCAGATATAAACAACAGTCTATGTGGAACTGTGTTTCTTGATTTTAGGAAAGGATTGGATATGATAGACCATGTTATTTTAATTAAAAAACTAGAGACAATGAAAATTGGCCCTAATGTAGTCACTCTAATAACATATTTTCTATCAAACAGAAAGCAAGTAGAATCGCACAATAAATTTCTGTCTCAAACCACTACCTTTAATACTAGAGTACCACAAGGCTCTATTCTTGGCCCTCTATTATTTGCCATATATATATTAACGATCTATCTGTGCATCTTTGGTCGTCCTGCGATCTATTTGCAGACGACAGTACAGCGCACACAAACGCTGAAAACTGTAATTTGATGGAGCCGTCTTTGCAACAAGAA
>JACEFZ010024764.1:40000-48519 GCA_014155875.1 Cepaea nemoralis
GTGGGATATTCCAGTGGGGGTCTACTGGGGTTCTACACTTCGTATATTGGTATTTCCTTGTCTTGCCCTAACTCAGGCCAGGGGGAGGAGCTCTTCTGACATGACAGAGATTGGTTCACTGTCATGGATCTGAGTAAGACTGTAAACCTACACTCATCTAATAGGAGTCAGTATCAGATTGCCCTCACCGAGTCTGTTGTGTCTCTTTCACAGGTTCCCCTCGGGTTTTCAAAGAACAGATGCTGAATTGTTTGTATCATGGAGAACTTGGTACGAGGAGATTTGTTCAGTGGCCTGTGCATTTGGCCCATAAGAAAAGGGTTTATTATGTCACACCACGGGTGTAAGAACAATATCGTGTTTGATTATCACAATACAAGTGAACTAACATTAAAGTGTTGAGTATCACACTCTAAGTGACATAACATTAGAGTTGAGTATCACACTACAAGTGACATAACATTAGAGTTGAGTATCACACTACAAGTGACATAACATTAGAGTGTTGTAACATTTTCACACCACCTGTGAAATATTAATAGGTATTAAGTCAAGGAACAAGAACAGTGTAACTGTGAATACGGTAGGACTTGTAAGGATGAGTCATTTATTCCCAGGAACCGTGTTACTTATTTTCCATAGGCAAGGAAGGTTTATGGTTCGGAACCATGTAGACATTTAGTAACAGGGTGTATGATCGCTGCCAGATCAACATCGGACTATATTCGTGATTGGTGACCAGGTATCTGGGTTATCAAAGGGGCTACCGTTGAGAGTCAACATCGCACAAGAGGGACACGGCGTGTGGTGAGGTTTTTGTTTACTGACCCGTGATGATGTGGTGTAACTCGTACAATGATGATCAGAATGTGATCCGGAGCTTCGTTTTCAAATGTCTACATATACACCTAGAATATGCGACACACATTCTACACATTACACACATACACACTTCTCCCACATATACTCTTAGCTTTAATAAATTTCTTGTATTTATTTGTTGAAGCTAGAGGATTCAAGTATGTTATGTTGGGGAAGAATGAGAGGCGGCATGATCCAGGGGTGAGCAAGAGTGAGAAGAAGGTGTCCTTGGACTGAGGGAGTGTTGTGGACGGAGTCTGGTGGATATCTCCAGAATAGTGATATTGAAACTGGACACAAAAATGTGGGTGTTGATTCCCCTCACTCCAGGGACGACACTATAGAAGTAATATATCTCAAGACACTATATTAGAGAGAGAGAGAGAGAGAGAGAGAGAGAGAGAGAGAGAGAGAAGAGAGAGAGAGAGAGAGAGAGAGAGAGAGAGAGAGAGAGAGAGAGAGAGAGAGAGAGAGAGAGAGAGAGAGAGAGAGGGTACTTAACACGACAGTATCTCACTTCTGTGTATTGTTGGAAAAGTATTTGCCAGAATTGTTCTGCGCAGACTTCAAGTCCTAGGAGATCAAGTCTACCCCGAATCACAGTGTGGCTTTCGAAATAACCGATCTACCATTTATATGATATTCTCACTGCGACAAATGCAAGAAAAATGCCGTGAACAGAATCAACCACTGTTTATTGCCTTCATCGACCTCACAAAGGCATTTGATTTGGTCAGTCGTGAGGGTCTGTTCAAGGCACTAAAGAAGATTGGCTGCCCACCAACTCTTCTGTCCATTTTGAAATTGTTCCACACAGGCATGAAGGGTATAATCAAGTTTGATGTTGCAACTTCTGAAGCGTTTGAAATCAAGAGTGGAGTTAAGCAAGGTTGTGTACTAGCTCTCACCCTCTTTGGAATATACTTTTCACTTCTACTGAAATATGCCTTTCGTGATCAGGATGGTGGTATATACATTCACTCACGCTCAGACGGCGGCCTCTACAATGCTCAGACATTGAAGGCCAAGACCAAAATTAGGACGGTACTGATCAGAGAGTTGCTTTTCGCAGATGATGCTGCAGTTACGACCCACTCTGAGGAAGAATTGCAATGTCTACTATCTGCATTCTCCAATGCTTGTTCTGAATTTGGTTTAACAATGAGCAAAAAGAAGACACAGATTATGTCACAAGGTGAACATTGGGTACCATCAATCTTTATTGACGACGCCGAACTAGAGATGGTAGACCATTTTACATATTTAGGATAAGTGGTAAATAGCAAATTATCCCTAGATCAGGAAATCAACATCCGGATTGGTAAGGCAGCAACAACAATGAACAGGTTAATAAAAAGAGTGTGGGAGAACAGGAAGCTTACTGCCAAAACAAAAGTCCTTGTCTATCAATGCCTGTGTCCTTAGTACTCTTCATTATGGCAGTGAAACCTGGACAACTTACTCACACCAAGAGAAACGTTTAAACAGCTTTCATATGCGGTGTCTGCGAAGAATTCTTGGTATTAAGTGGCAAGACAAAATCACAAGTACTGAAGTATTGGAAAGATCAGGTTGATGTGACGGTTTATTCCATGCTCAGTCTTCGTAGACTTAGATGGATAGGACATCTTACGAGGATGGATGATGGTAGAATACCAAAGGACATCTTTTTTGGTGAATTACAGATGGGTAAGAGATCTCAGGGTCGGCCTCTACTACGATACAAAGATGTGTGTAAGCGGGACATGATTGATACAGGCATTGATAATGCACATTGGGAGCAAGTCGCCTCTGAACGTGTTGCATGGAGGGCAAACATCAGAAATGGAATAAAGACAAAGGAGAAAATTATTGCAGATAAGTCACATCACCGAGCGTATGAAGACGTAAGATGGTGAATGATGGTGGAAATGACCACCTGTTCACATGCACCCACTGTGAACGGACATTTACAGCGCAAATTGGCCTTATCAGTCACATGCGATACCGCCATAGGTAAAAGTTATTATGCCTTTTTAAAAGCACAAACTATCGTCTGTCAAGACGGCAAGGTGCCAATGACAATGAGTATTAATAATAGTATTAATAGTAACAGTAGTAGTAGTAGCTGTAGTACTAGTAAAAGTAGTGGTTGTGTAGCAGCAGCAGCAGCAGCAGCAGCAGCAGCAGCATCAGCAGCAGCAGCAATAGTAGTAGTAGTAGTAGTAGTAGTAGTAGTAGTAGTAGTAGTAGTAGTAGTAGTAGTAGTAGTAGTATTAGTAGTATCTGTAGTAGTAGTAGTTGTAGTAGTAGTAATAGTAGGAGTAGTATCTGTAGTAGTAGCAGTAGTAGTAGTAGTAGTAGTAGTAGTAGTAGTAGTAGTAGTAGTAGTAGTAGTAGTAGTAGTAGTAGTAGTAGTAGTAGTACAATTCCAACTTCATAGCAAACTGTTGCCCCATAATTACTCTTTTCCTGTGCCAACGAAAACCACAATAAATGTTTATCATTATTACGTGTGAACTCGTACAAGACAGCAGCTTCTTCTTCATTCGTTCGCTTGAAATATGTCTATAACTGCAGTGATGTCTTTTGTATGAATTTAACTGTCTTTACAGCAAGTTCAACAAAACCAGATAGCCAGAGCAGCTACACCAAGCCGCCCTTCAATTACACATGCAGTTCATTGTTCAAGATAACAGCAGTCTGAACATACACATACATATGTGAAATACTTCAATTTTCAATAGTAAACATTCTGTTGTTGTGTTAAGGTCAAGGAGAGTCTGCCAAAGTCGCATGAAGAAATTCTAAAGTACTAAATAGCATATGTCCACAATATTTATGTTTTCGGGATACAAGAGCTTTGATTCAAAGTACAGAAGAACAGAATCGTAAAGGCAACTATTTCAGTCATGTGCCTCTTTGTTGAATATTTTGGATTGTTCGTACCAACGGTTCTTGTAAATACGTCATTAAGTATAATTAACTTTTCTTCTGGGGTACTCTCAAACGCAGTGGCTAAAGCTGTTGTACACTGGCGGTGACGTCATTATTTTGGTTGTATCTATAAATAACAGACCGGAGGAACAGCATTATGTGCTCGTGTGTCGAGTAAGACCATAGTCTACTCTTGCAAAGGATAGGTGCTGAAGACGGAGGCAGCCAGCCAGGAGGCGCACCACAGAAATCAGGCTGCCACGCAATAACGCCGTGAATTATGTCGACAACTGCTACATGTTATGGTGCTCGCCCTGCTCTGGTCCCACAGACAGGTGCAGTGCCGGGCCTTATGCCTCGTAAGGGTCTAACCACAAATAAGGGAGGTCCTTCTCAGATGTCCAGCGGAGCCAGAGGGCCTGAAAATTGACCGTTTGGCCGTACCAAGCAAAGACTTAAAATAATGCACTGGAATGCAGAGGGTATCACCAAAAAAAGAATAGAACTAGAAAACATCTTGGCCAATGAAAATGTAAGTGTATGTTGCTTGCAAGAAACTCACCTGAACGAAAATATAGCCTTCAAAATCAGAGGCTACCAGTGTTACCGATCTAACCGAAAGAACAGGCGAAAGAGTGGCATACTGACTCTTGTCAAAAACAACATCCCTGCTTCCCAAAATGAAGTTCACATGGAAGGGGCTGAGTATCAGGCACTTAAACTTAAGACAGACAATACAGACTTTCACCTGATCAATTACTACTGTCCAAATGACCGCCCACAGGCACTGGACACACTACCATTAAAAGGAAAAATGATTGTGTGTGGCGACTTCAACAGCCATTCGCAGAGCTGGGGCTATGATCACATGGACCAGAGAGGAGAGAGATTGGAAGATTGGCAGGATGAGAATAGATTCATCCTGATTAACAAGCCGTCTGACCCACATACCTTCTACTCGAGATCATGGCACTCTACAACTACACCTGACCTGGCGTTTCATTCACCAGACCTGGAGTGGAACATTACACGAATTGTTGGGAAACAACTTGGTGGCAGTGACCATCGGCCAGTCTTTCTAACTGTAGAAAATGAGCTTGAAATGAAAGCAGCACCATCTCGAGGTGGAACTACAAGAAAACAGACTGGGCAATGTACAAGCATCGCACTAGCATACTGGTTAGAAACCTGAACACTGAGAAGGACATAAATAAAGTAGTTGAAGAGTTTGGGAAATGCATACTACAGGCAGCACGCGAAAACAATACCAAGAGGAGCCCGTAAACATTATAAACCCTACTGGAATAGTGAACTGGAACAGTTGCATAATGATGTGGATATATGTAGAAAACAAGCAGAGGCCAATCCCAGCCAAGAGCACCACAATAAATATCAGCACGCAAAAGCCAAATTTCAAAGGGCCCAACTGCAGGCTAGACGGACAAGCTGGCAGGAGAAAACAGAGTCACTGAACTTTGAAAAAGACACAAGAAAGTTATGGAGGCTAATAAAACAGCTTAACGATGAGGGCACAGGGAGAAACTCAAAAATTGCGCTACATAAAGACGGAAACAACTTAACAGGAAAGCAAGCAGCTGACCATTTTGCGGACTCATTCGCACAAGATAACAATATTGAAAGTAGTCCAGAGAAACGACAGGAGATTCGAGAGAAATGGCAAAATACAAGACAGAAGGAAGTTGTACATGAGGTTATGGAGACACCTATCACATTCAGTGAACTGGAGCTAGCCATTTCAAAACTGAAAATGAGAAAATCACCAGGAGCTGATGGTATCTCCAATGAAATGATCAGGAACCTAGGAACAGAGGCCAAAGCAAAGCTGCTACAGATCTTTAATAATACATGGACCTTAGGCAGCGTTCCACAAGTCTGGAGAGAAGCAATCATGATACCCCTCCTAAAATCTGGGAAAGACAGTTCCATTGCCTCCAGCTACAGACCCATTAGCCTCACCAGTTGTCTCTGCAAAACAATGGAACGCGTCATCAATCACAGACTACAGTGGTACATTGAAAGTGAAAACATCCTTGTGCCACAACAGGCTGCCTTTAGGCAGTGCTACTCTACGGAAGATCAGACAACCTACCTCTCTCAAGAAGTTGAGGATGCATTCCAAGAGAAGAAGCTGGTACTTGCGGCTTGGATAGATCTGAAGAAAGCCTTTGACAAAGTCTGGAAAGAAGGTCTGATGAAGAAACTGAGAAACTGTAAAGTCAATGGAAGAATGTACAAATGGGTAAAAGCATACTTGCACAACAGAAGAGCCCGAGTACAGATAGACGGTCTCAAGAGCAAGAAAGTACTATTGCGTCACGGTGTTCCCCAGGGCGGAGTCCTGTCCCCAACACTTTTTCTAATCTTCATCAATGATCTTGTTGCTAATCTACCCAATGGAATTAAAGCGGCAATGTACGCTGATGACCTGGTTTTGTGGAGCGCAAATGAACATGCATCAGTGGCCACCATATTGCTACAAAGAGCTGTAGATACATTTGTTGCATGGGCGGATAGATGGTGTATCAGCATAAACACTGACAAGTGCAGCACCACTCTATTTACCTTTTCTCCGAAACAAAAGGCAGGGAGCATTCAGATAAATGGAACACCCCTAAGAGAAGATAAGGAACTAACATACCTTGGTGTAACATTCGACGACAGGCTGACATGGAGAAAACACCAAAAAAAAGCAGTAGCAAAAGCCAGAAGGAAAATTGCCATCCTGAGAAAGCTAACTGGAACCACTTGGGGAGCCAGTGGGAAAATACTTAGCAAAGTGTATCAACAGAGCATACGACCACACTTGGAATACTGGTCAACTGCGTGGTGTTCAGCATCAAAAACTACATTGCAGGAGCTGGACAAGGTGCAAAATCAAGCTCTTAGAGTCATCACAGGAGGGATGAAATCAACCCCTATAGTAGCAATGGAGAAAATGGGGAGGACACAAGCTTTAAGAGAACGCAGAGATACAAAAACACTAATACAAGCAGAAAAGTTTCTCAGCTTGCCAGGCCTATGAAGAACAGATTTGAAAACTTAGCTATGGGGTGGTTGAAAAGAAGTAGTTTCATCCACCAGGCCAAACAACTCTGCAGAGAAACCATCGATCTTCCCACAGTTGATATCCCCCTGACAACTATTCCAGAGCGAACCCCGTGGAAAGATGAACATAGAATATCGCTACAAATCCAGTCAAAAGTGAGAGGAATATTTGACAAGGAAGAACAGAACAGTGTACAGCGCAGAACAGCCACTCTCAGCTTCCTTGATGACGAATACCCACAGGACCTCTGGATCCGAGTCTACACAGATGGGTCAGCACAAAATGCTGTTCGAAATGGAGGAGCGGGAGTGTATATAGAATACCCAAATAATACTAGAGACACGGCCAGAATTCCAACAGGAAAGTACTGCCATAATTATGATGCTGAAATTGAGGCAATCAAGATAGCCACAGAGAAATTACAAAATACCAGCCATGGTACACAACCTGTGGTGATATTGACAGATGCAAAATCCGTAATAGAGGCGCTCCTGTCTGGGAAATTGCCAGTTCTGAGGACACTACTTTCTGAACTTAGCAGTCATCGTAAGATCACCATACAGTGGATACCATCCCACTGTGGAATCCCCGGAAACGACAGAGCTGATCGATTGGCTAAGGAAGGAGCACAAGAAGAACAACCAGATGTGCCTATTACATACCACCAAAAGAAAAGAATGATCAAATCAGTCAGAAGGCCACCAAACCTTACTCAAGACGACTACCACGTTATGGACAGACCAGAACAGGTCATTCTTCTGCGCCTCAGAACAGGACACAATAGATTACGCAACCACATGTATACAAAATTCAAGATTGGTGACTCAGCCATGTGCACATGTGGTTTGGCGTCGCAGACAGCAGAGCACATACTCCAGGATTGCCCAAACTACAACATATCCAGGCGAACCTTCTGGCCTAGAGAGACAACAGTGGAAGATAAACTCTATGGACCGCTGGATGAACTAAAAAAGACTGTTAGATTCATACAAGAGACAACATTGCAGTTATAAACATATTTTAGGCGAACGAAAGAAGAAGAAGAACATACACACCACACGCATGATCGCATACGGCAGCCGCCTTATGAATGTTGGCTGCTATAGTCCACCAACATTCTCCTGTCTTCGCACGTTTGCCTCTTATAACTTTATTACCAACAAGCGTTCACATTTCTTTCTTTCCGTTCCTCTCAATTAATACACGATCGTGTTGCCATAGTAGTTGCTTCATAAACGCTTCAGATTTATTTATTATTATATATATTTTTTTACATTGCGTTCGCTCTCTTTGAATGCAAGCGTAGTCCATCCACGTGCAACTCATACAAGTAGTTGCTACTAAAGGGTGCATTTGTAATGACTGTGCAGTGTTTGAGCATATTGCCGGTCCAAAGTTTTGTATTCACCCTCTGTAAAGTTCATGCAACATAATCGGTCAATACAAAACTTGGACCGGCAATATTTTCAAACACTGCTCAGTTACTAAAAATACACCCTACAAGACTGATTTTCCGTGAGGGTTAGCTTTCCTTATTACCGATGTCACTCGCCATCACGCAAACCTTCGCCGACTTCAGAGGTACTTGTTTTTAAAAAATTTAAAAAAAATCCCAAAAAGTAACGGGAAGATTAAAAGACAAAAAAAATTTTTTAAGGTTTCCCCCCGACTAATT
>JACEFZ010024765.1:0-50443 GCA_014155875.1 Cepaea nemoralis
AAAAAAAAAAATTATTTTAAAACTGGAAGGAGAAAACGTTTCTAATTTTCACTGTTTTAAAGAGTTTTGCGTTACAATCGGCGAAGATGTCAACCTCGATTTCCCGAAAAAAATTATTCGTGACTTGGAGAGATTTCCAGATCTTGACAAAATTGAGAGTGACATTCTTCTGTTCCAGAATCCGTTTGATTGTAACCTTGATGTTCCAGTACAACTACAGTTGGTGCTAATTGATTTGCAGGCAAATGACGTGTTGAAAGAGAAGCACAGAGAAGGAAAACTTGTTGCATTTTACCTCTGCTTACCTGATGTTGAGTTTTCGAAACTGAAGACATTTGCCGCTGGTAAGACATCAGTGTTTTGGAACAACTTATGTCTGCGAGCAAAAATTTTCAAAAATGAAGTATGTGAAGTGAACACATCGAACGAGATTGGCTGATGAACATTTGAAAGCAATTCTCTTGATTGGATCCAACAATTCCAAACCAAACATTAATGATATCTTGAAAGCCAAACGTCAGTTTCACAAATCTCACTTACCTTTTTTGCTGCTTAGTTTGTGAGATACGTATATGTGCACACAAGGTCTGATGTAACTATCTTTTTGCTAAAGTCGCCTCCTTTAATATTTTTTTTTTAGTAAATGATATGTTGATTGTCTTTGTGTGTGTGTGTGTGTGTGTGTGTGTGTGTGTGTGTGTGTGTGTGTGTGTGTGTGTGTGGTGTGTGTGTGTGTGTGTGTGTGTGTGCGCGCGCGCGCATTGCACGCCACTCACCCATGATTAACATGGAATACTAAACTTAGTTTTTCGTCTTTTTCCTTAGAGCTTTCGTCTGGCTTGCAAGTATTGTACAGCATGATTACGCGGCCCCCGCTCGTCATTTTGTCAATTATCCGGCCCACTGTGAAAACAGTTTGGTGACCCCTAGCCTGCGCGATGACGTCGCCAATCGCACACTAGCCCTTTTTAGTCGCCACTTACTACATACTACCCTCCTTCCCTCCCCACCTATCTTGTGGATCACGGGATACAAGAGTGCATATTTTTATCACATAAATGCATATTCTTAATCACATTTCTCATGTTAGTTCAATAATATCACTGCTTTCAACTGTCAAACTGCCTGCCATATACTGCCTATAGTACCTAGCGGTGTAGAGCAGGGGGAGGGGGAGGACGGGGTGGAGTCTTGAGCCTACAGAATTAAGGCCGCCTGGCTAGTGCAGTCGCCGAGAACTGTGCAAGTTCATCATCATCAAGTGCCCTGCCATGGCTCTCCACAGATCTCTGTCTTTGGTTTTCCGGATCGACTCTGCTGATGATATTCCTCCATGCCACCGTCTCAATCCATCCAGCATAGTTTCTCTTGGTCTGCCTCTGTCTCTCTTCCCCTTGATCTTTCCAGTTGTCACGATGTTCTCCAATGCCTCTCTTCTTATCACATGACCGAAGAAAGATGTTTGTCTCTTTCTTATTGTTGTATATAATGTTATAGTTTCATAAGCCTGTTTCAAGCAGTCGTTGTTAGTTACTCTGGCAGTCCAAGGAATTCGCAACATTCGTCTCAGGAACCACATCTCTGTTGCTTCTAATTTATTCTTAATTTGTTCATTTACATTCCAAGATTCACTGTCTTGCAGCACAACTGGTTCTACATTGCATTTCAGCACTCTCTTTCTTACATTCATTGATAGTGACTTACTGCATAAGATACTCTTCATTTTATGAAATGCGGCTTTTTCTTGCCCTATTCTGCTCTTAATCTCTGTTATACATCTTCCATCTGATGTTATAAATGCCTATAGGTATCTAAAATTATCCACATGGTTAAGAATTATTTCTTCTATTTCTATGTCACACTTTGGTGTCACCATTTTCTTGGATATCACCATTGTTACTGTTTTCTTGATATTCAAGGAGAGCCCTTACCTTGCACTTTTCTTGCAACCAGACAGACATGGGAGGCCGAAATCTGGCCAAGGAGGTCACCTGGGACAGGTGCAAGGCCCAGAATACTTCGGATGAAGACACAGTGACAGTTAAAGAAATCAAGGCTGTGCTTCGACGATCAAACAACAGCGCTCCATGGTCTGATGGCATTAGATACGACGACATCAATAGGTGTACCGACAACGAGCTAGAGAAACTAGCAGACATGTACAACAACAGTATAGGGAGTGCTAGCATCAAGGAGGAGTGGTTACACAGCTATCTGATTCCCTTGCCGAAGCCTGACAAAGACCACAAAAAAATTCAGGGATATCGAATTATAACCATGCAGAATACAATAGGCAAGCTGCTGGAGAAGGTAATTGCCAGGAAAATATCAAGTCAGCTAGAGAGGCAAGGTGTTTTCCCACCTACCCTGGGTGGGTACCGTCCAAAAAGAGAAACCTGGACCAATGCAGCAGTTTTTGCCCATGATGTCTATGAAGGTTTCCACTCAGGCATTGAAACCTTTGCTGCAGCAATTGATCTTGAGAACGCGTACAACAGAGTAGCATTGGATGTTTTAATGCTTCAGCTTCTTGAACTAAAGTAAGTCCATTCCTCCTTAGTTGGATCGCTGCAGCCCTCTTCCAACGGAAAGTAGTTTTTAGATGTGGCAGTTGGACTTCGGAACCAACAACAATATATCCTGGCCTACCACAGGGATCACCATTATCTCCGGTACTGTTTAACGCCTACACAGTGAGAATCACCAGTGAGCAGATCACTGGACCTGGCAGGACATTGTCATATGCCGATGATGTTTTAGTGTATCGTCAGGGTAAGGATAGAGAGCAGGTTGCTGTGGAACTACAAACCGAACTCAATCGCATAAGTACTTGGTGTGATGAAGCTGGGGCAATGGTCAACCCAACAAAGGCAACAGTGACTTGGTTCTCGTTGAATAATCATATTGTCAACACTCCAACACCAACTGTAATGCTGTGTTCAGAGACGGTGGAAAGAACGCAGGCAATGAATTACCTGGGGATACGGTTTGATCGAAGCCTTGCTTATAATGAGCACATAGACCAGGTGATAACAAAGGCCAAGCGGGGTTTGGCTGCGATGCGGGTGATGGCGGCAGCAAACTGTGAGCAGCGCCATCTATGTCTTCTGTACGAGGGGCTGGTCATGTCTGTTTTTGAGTATGCAATGGCAATCCTGACTCTCAGCCATAAGCAGATGGAAAGGATGGAAAGGATACAGAATGAAGCTATGCGCATTATTCTTGGATGTACAAGAGATACAGCATGCAGGGCGATGCGCTACCTTCTTGATTTTCCAACCATTGAAGACAGAATACAAGTTTGCAGAGCACGCGCCTACCTCAGAGTTAACGCAAACACACAACATCCACTGCATAGTGAAATTATGAAGGTGAAGGGCAGCAG
Organism: Cepaea nemoralis; assembly: GCA_014155875.1. Taxonomy (NCBI): domain Eukaryota; kingdom Metazoa; phylum Mollusca; class Gastropoda; order Stylommatophora; family Helicidae; genus Cepaea; species Cepaea nemoralis. Next base: position 3,386 of record JACEFZ010024765.1, read on the forward strand.
GTTAAAAAGAGGACGGTCGTGGATGGGTCAAGCCGAAGACATTCTTCAACAGGTGTGTTCACTTGAGGACTTAGAACCTGGCGAGGAGTGGGTACAAGTGCCAACAGATTTCTGCACATCCTTTTCAGTTTGCATCCAACTAGATAGAAAATGCAGACAAGAAAATCCGGCTGCTGTGGAGGCTGAAGTACAAGCGTTGATTTTCGAGAATTCGCTAGACGGTGATGCTGTCATCTACACAGATGGGTCGGTCGTCCGACATGTGAGAAGCTCATGGGCCTTTACAGCTCGGGCCGGAGGGAGAATTGTGAAGGAGGACTCTGGTGCTTTCACTGAAACCACAAGTAGCCTGACTATGGAAGTCATGGCAGTAAGTAAAGCAATAACATGGCTCGAGACACAGACATTCACTAGGGCATGTTTCCTTAGCGACTCAATGAACATGATCAAGAGGATAGAGGAGGGGTCGATCCGAAGAGAATGGTTGCTGCCTCTGGAGCGGTCTCGGCTGGCAAAGATTAGTTTCATCTTCGTGCCAGGGCATGCGGGAGTACAAGGAAATGAGCGGGCTGACAAGCTCGCAGGTGAGGCTACTGTGGAGGGCGGACGCGCCATGGACCAGGCTGACATTCTGAATGCTCTACGAGAAGTAAGACGTTTTCGTGAACCTCGTAATAACTGTGAATCTACAACCATGCCCAGACTGTGAGAACAGCAAATTAAAAGAGGGGTGGCCAAACAAGAACACTACGCAGGAAGCCAAAGAAGATTGATAAACCAACACAGAACTGGCGTCGTTAGCCGCTACACGCTGCGGGATTTGCTGAGGAGGGGATCCGAGCACTTATGGACTGAATGGTTCGATGTGCAATGAGGATGATCTGTCGACTAACTAACTAACTAACTAACTTGCACTCTCTGTTACTACAATGCCCAACAATTGTTGTAGGTATGTTGATTTATCCGCCACCAATACTGTCATCTGCATATCGTATATTATTTATATTATAACCTCCAGCTAGTATTCCTGGCATCTCTTTGATCTCTCTCATTATTACTTCGCTATATAGGGAGAAAAGATCTGGTGACAAGACACACCCCTGTCATACTCCTAGCTGTATCTGTTTCTAACTGCCCTCTTTATTTCCCATTTTAATTGTTGCTACTTGGTTCCAGTAAATATTCTTTATTATTCTTAAATCTTTCCCATCAATGCTGATATCTTCCAACATTTTAATCAGTTCATCATTTTTACTTTATCAAATGCCTTAATTAGTAAAATCTATGAAGCACAAATATATGTCTTTCTGTTTCTCTATTGACCTTTCTATTAGTGTCCGTAATGTATAAATTGCATTGTTTGTGCCCTTTTCCTCAACAAATCCAAACTGTTTTTCACTAATTTACATTTTTATTTTCTTTCTGGTTCATCTCATTATGATTCTGAGTAGAAGCTTAGTGATATGGTTTATGAGGTTAATTGTACGAAAATCTTCACATTCAATTGCTCCTGGTCTTTTCGGTATAGCTATAAATACAGATTTCAGCATGTCACTGGGTAAAAATCAACTGCTTTACAGCAGTTATATCATTCAACATTTTGATTAATATATCTACTCCACATTCTCCCAATACTTCTAATTATTTTGTTGTGATTTCATCTGGCCCAACTGTTTTTCCTTTCTTCACATGTTTCATAGCGTCAGCGACATCTTCTTTTAGAAAAGGTGGACCTTCTAAGTTACTTTCTTCTGTTAATTCTTCCCTTCCACCATCATATAATTCTCTTATATACTCATTCCACTTCTTTATTATAGCACCTTCCTCCAATAATACCCTTCTTTTTCTTTTTAAAAAAAAAATTCACATAACCTTTACAGGACATCGCTGTCAACATCAGCATCTTTCAACTGATTGTTGATTTCTTGGCAAGATTACGCTCAGTAGTTTTCCATTGCTTTCTGAGCGGCCGGCTCATTTATCCAGCAAGTCACCAGCGCGGGTAGAACCGCTTCCAATTCTCTCGCGCTGCGTTACCCTGCGTGGATAAACGGGATCACGGAGAAAGTCGTGTAACCCCTAGGCCAGAGAGACCGATACCTTTCCTGTTTTTTTTTTAAATTTCAAACACCCTGTATTTATTCTTATATTTCTTCCCTGAGCTCGCTGATATGTCTGTGCATATTTTTGTATCTTTAATGGCATTAAATCAGATTGCCTACTGGTACTATTGGGGTTGGAACTCTTCGCTGGCTTCTGAGGATGGGGACGGAGCGCTTATGGGAATGCCCCGAATGCTGTTATCTGGGTTCCTAAATCAATCAATCAATAATCAATCAATCAATCAATAGTATTTAATTCAATTTTTTGGCACTACTCGTTTAACCAACTTTCTTTTGCCTTCCCACATTTATCTTTTATTTCTTTATTTATCTTAGCGTATTCTTGTTTGTTATTTTTACTCTGTTTCTTTTGTCCATCAGCATTAAGATTTCTTCATTTATCCATTTTTTTCTTAGCTATTTGGCTTCTCTCCGGTAATATTTCTTTGTTAGTTTGATGAATGGAGTCCCTTAACATTTCCCATTGTTCATTTATGCCCAGTATTTTAGCTATTGCATTGTACCTATTTTTTTCACAGTCACTTTGTACTCTTCGTGAATTTCTTCATCTACTTTCAGAACCTCTTTATTAAGTCTCATGTTCCTAACCATCCCCCCCCCCCCTCTCTTTAATCTTACTTTTATATGTCCACATAGTGGTACAAGATCGCTATTACAGTCAGCACCAGGCATTGTCTTTACATTAATTAAAGCATTTCTAAATCTTTTATTAATTAGTATGTAGTCAGTTTGGTTGCGTATTTTCTTATCAGGGCTTTTCCATGTGTATAGTCGTCTTTTAAGAATAACAATCACCTTCAAATTAATAATAGGCTTGTGAGTGTAAAACCGTGGTCAGCCTCTATTTGTGGCTGACTCTATTTGTGGATGAGTCACATGATTATTAGTCTTTGCCTGGGATGGACCCTAATCCATCCATCACGTTCCATGTCGATAAGTGTGGGCGGTCATGTTTCGCCATCACACTCGATCACCAAAGTCCTGGATCAGCTTCTTGCTTCTGTCTCGACCATGCCACGTGGCCAAGCCATCCAGGTATTTACTTCTCGGTCTTCCCCCTGGTCTCTTACCTTCGATCTTGCCAGTTGTCACCATTTCTTCAATTCATTTTTTCTCATAATATGCCTCCGCCCCCCTCCCCCCATTTTCCACCCCTCCCCCCCCAAAAAAAAGAATAATTAAAATATTGATTGTCTACGTCTAATGTTTCTAATCAGTTTACGATCTTCATTTGTTTCTTGAAGGACTTGTTCATTGGTTTTTCTGTCTGTCCATGGTGTTCTCTGTATTTTCCTCAGAACCCTCATTTCCACAGCCATCAGATGTGTTTTTTTGTTGTCACCTTGACTGCACATTGTCCACGCTTCACATCCATACAAAAGCACAGGCTCTATGTAGCACTTAAACTTTATTTTTCTCGTTTCAATTGATATTTTTTTTATTGGTCAGTATGTTTTTCATCTTGCAAAAGGTTAACCTTCGCCATGGCAATTCCTGTTCTAATCTCTTCAAGGGCCATTTCTACACCTGCACCATTAGATGTTATAACTGTTCCAAGATAACTGTGCTGATTCACTTGTTTAAGAATATGCCCATTTACTTGTATATTACATTATGGTATTTCCTTCTTCCCAGTGACGACCATAATCTGTGACTTCTTACAATTCAAGTTCTAACCCTAGTTGTTCACTGTGTGCAACAACTGCATCTACTAAATGTTGCAGGTCCTGTTCATTGTCTGCGATCGAGTCTGTATCATTTGCATATCTAATGTTATTGATGTATCGTCCTCCAATGATGATTCTTGTTTTTCAAAGGACCCTAATACAAGGTGTATTTTTTATGACTGCAGTGTTTGAAAATATTGCCTGTCCAAGTTTTGTATTTACCTATTATGTTGCATGGACGTTACAGAGGGTGAATACAAAACTTGGATCGGCAATATTTTCAAACACTGCAACAGTCATTAAAAATACACCCTGTATAACAATTTCATTAGGTTGAACGGGGTAGGGGTAGTGATAGAATCGAATCGAGAAAAAAATGCATGTTCACTTTGTTGAAGATGAGGACGGAGCACGTACGGGAATGTCCCGAGTGATGTGATGTCGGTTCTGGACTCAACACATCACTTTCTATACCAAACATGTGCATTTCTAGTTTTTATTTTTACTAAACGTTAGTTGCGTTTCACATACAGGACGCCGCAACCAACCCCTTCATTATTGACTGTGATTTTCTGGGAAATTGTACGTTCAGTAGTTTGCGTTTGTAGAGGAGTGGCTGGCTGAGTAGGTAGAATGCCGGATTCTCCACCGGGAGACCCGGGTTAGAAACATCGGTAAGGTGTGGAGTTTTTTTTTTCTGTCCGGGGCAAAAAGACAACTCTAACTGCACAGTTCGCACCAATGCAATAGCCAGGCGGTCTTAATTCCTCAGGCTCAAGAATCTCCTGCCATACACCGCAAGGTACTATACTGGCAGTAAATGACAGTGACAGTAGTTTGCCACTGCAGTCTGGACGGCTCTCTAACGGCCGTATGCCGAATGGTGCGGCTGGTTGCTTTGAATGCTGCGGCTATGGTTGGCTGAAGACCGCTATTGACTTTAGCTCGTTATGGGAATACCGACTCTGCATCCTGCGCCATGCTCTCGAATAGTCAATATCTGTTGGATATGATGGTACTGACGGTCTATCCACTTCTGAAGGCTTGAGAATCTGACCCTCCCTTGAACGGAGAAGGATGGTTCGAACAGCTGACAGTTCCTTCAAATGACAACCCCTGGATAAAGCACAACCGGCCAGTATTGGATTCACACTCACTTCAGGACAACTAATCTCCACATCACAGTCGTATCAAAAGCACTTGACAAGGCCATCTTTTCTTTGAGTGTTCCGGACAAGAAGTGCCGACTTTATTTCACAGCTCTATATATTCTCAGCACACACGCAATACAGTATTCTAAAGGCCAGCCGAGCTAACCTTACTCTGGCGCCCGTTACTCAAAGTTCCACCTATAGCCATACGTAAGCGCTGCTTATAACTTATCACATGACAGCCAACTCGGATCTCCGAGCATCATAGATAACCGACTGTTTCCCAAGTCCCGTTTCTGTCGCTCAAATTCTAAAAAGCCATGGCCTGACCTTGTGAGACTCTTTCCCTAATTGTGTTTAATGCTGGTGTGGACTACTCCGTGTGCCTGTCCTCAACTGCCCCTGGCCGCCAAACGGTGGTTGTAATTAATTAAAATCCTAACGGTTACTTCTGCAGCGTTCATGCACTTATCAAAGGTTCTAAACACGGCGTGCTGATGTCTTGATGTTTCTCGCGCCAAGTCTAAGCCCAAAGTGATATTGCTAACCGTCCGTTGTCAGATGACGCGTAGACGGTGCGTTTACTCTTACTGTTTTCTGGTACGTGACATGTTCTTTGCATGCGCACTTAATTTATCATTTCTATGACATGACTTTGTCTAACCAGTAGATTCTATTGTGAAAAGCAAAGCAGTCTGCTCCCAAATTGCCGGCGCTAATCTCGAACTCTGCATGTCGGGACTGTGAAACTGCGATCATTGCCCTCAAGCCACAGACTTATATTTTGTTAAATTATGATTCATATTTTATCATTCCGATTATTGCACAGTGTTAAACAGTCAGCATGGCCTAATGGATAGGAACGTGCTTTATTAAACATCCAGTATGTTGATGCCGAGATAAGGAGTTCAGCCCTTACACTGGACAGTTCAACAAAAATTTTGACTTCTCGTCCTTGACTTGGGGATGTAAATTACAATGTACTGAAGGCGGAGTGAGTTCGCCTGATTGTAAAAGACACTGATAATTAATCAATCAATCATATACCATGGCGGAAAGCGTGGGCGGTCATGACTCGCCATTTCACTCGATCACCAGAGTCGTGGATCAGCTTCAGTGTTCCTGTCTCGACCATGCCATGTGGCCAAGCCATCCAGGTATTTTCTTCTCGCTCTTCCCCTTGGTCTGTTCCCTACGATCTTGCCAGTTGTCACCAAGTTCTCCAATCCATTTCTTCTCATAACATGTCCAAACAATTTTGACTGACTACCTGTCTAAGGCCGGCTTCGTGGCTTAGAGGTTATGACATTTCTCCGTAATCTCATATACTCTCGTCGGTAACGAGATGACGGTAAGAATCAGCAGTGGTTCGAATCGCATCGGTAACTTACAGGGTATGTGAGCCGGCCGCTCAGAAAGCAATGGCAAACTACTGAGCGTAATCTTGCCAAGAAATCAACATACAGCTGAAAGATGCTGGTGTTGACAGCGATATCCTGTAAAGGATATGCAAAAAAAAAAAAAAACCTGTCTAAGTCTAATTTCTCTAATCACATTACGATTTTCATTTGTCATTGGTCTTTCTGTCTGTTCATGGTATTCTTTGCATTTTCTTCAGAAACCACATTTCTGCAGCCATCAGATGTTTTTCAGCTTGACTGCTCATTGTCCAAGTTTCACATCCATACAAAAGAACAGGCTCCATGTAGCCCCTCAACACTCTTTTTCTCGTTTCAATTGACATCTTTTTATTGGTCAGTATGTTTTTCATCTTGCTAAAGGCTACTTTCACCATGACGGTTCTTGTTCTAATCTCTTCAACGCATATCCTATCAGATGTTATGACTGTTCCGAGATAATTGTACCGATTCACTTGTTGAAGAATATTCCCAATTACTCGTATATTGCATTGTGGTATTTCGTTCTTCCTAGTGACGACCATAATCTGTGTCTTTTTACAATTTAATTCTAACCCCAGTTGTTCACTGTGTGCAATAACCGCATCTACTAATTGTTGCAGATCCTGCTCATTGTCTGCAATCAATACTGTATCATCATTGTCTGCAATCAATACTGTATCATCTGCATATCTAACGTTATTTATGTTTCGTCCTCCAATGCTGGTTCCATTTATATCTTCTACATTTCTGAAAATATGTTCACTGAATAGGGAAAAAAAGATCTGGAGACATTACACATCCCTGCCTAACACCTCTTTTAATAGGCTGTTACTGTCCCACTTCATTATCAATCCTTATGGCAGCTTGTTGTTTCTAATATATGTTTTTTATACGTCTAATGTCTTTCCCATCAATTTGTAGATCTGCAAATTTATCTACCATGTTGACATGTCTAACTCTATCAAAAGCCTTTTTGTAGTCAATAAAGCAAAGATGTATATCCTTATTTACTTCTATAGCACGTTCAATAACTGATCGCATCATATACACAGCATTTACTGTACCCTTTCCTTCTACAAACCCCCCATCTTTGCATGATAAATCGTAGCAAAATCTTTGTGATGTGGCTCATTATACTAATTGTTCAATGTTGATCACCATCCAAGGTTCATGATTTCTTTGGGATTGCAATAAATACAGAGTTACATAATTCAGGAGGTATATCACCAGTATCATATAATGTGTTCAGCAGTCTGGTGACTTGATCTAGTCCAAATTCTTCTAAAGCTTTAATCATTTCTGTTGTGATGTTATCTGCACCGCGGGCCTTGCCAACTTTCATATGCTTAAGAAAAGTTTGAACCTCCATATTCAAAATTGGCAGCACTTCATTATTAAATCTAATATCAAGAACCAAGAACGACCACCAGTGGTAGAGCTGGTGGAAGTAAACGGCCAACAGGTGGAGTGTCTCTACGACACTGGCCTGGATGGCGAAGCCGTAATTGCTGCCAGTCTGGTGCGACCAGACCAACTCACGGGGGAGAACATCGAGATACAGCCTGCCATAAAGAGTGCTGTCACCATGACGTTACCGAAAGCCAATGTGGAGATTAGCTCCAGATACGTCACGGGCATCATTCCAGCAGCTGTATTACTTGATCCCCTATATCCCGTGATCCTGGGAAGTAAATATGTATTTCTAGGGGTGCCGAAGGAGCCAATCCACCTAGGCGACATACATAAATGCGACCACGCGGGAAAAACGAGGCCGATGCAACCAGCTTGAACCCCCTGCTAGGAGATTTGCGCACTGCCCAGAGCAACGACGCGACTCTGTGTCATGGCTACCAGAAGCTGCAGAAAAGTGCTGACCCACCGCAACGGGGGCAGTACTATCTGAAGAATCGGCTGCTCTACCGGAGAGCCTGACGGGGAGATGAACTGCACGGACAGTTGGTGGTCCCGAAGGAATACCGTCTCCAAATTCTTCAGAGGGGACACACCATATTCGGTAGTAATCTATCCGGGAGTGGACATATGGGTGTCAGAGCGACGCTGCAGCGGATTTCCGGTCATTATTATTGGCCCGGAATGACTGGCGATTTACGCCGGTTAGTAAAGTCTTGCCCAGAGTGCCAGAAGGCAACACCCCAGAATCGGTCTAAGACTAGATTAGCTCTTAAGGTGGGAGATGGAGCATTATTGTGGGGTCCCGGAAGGACCAATTTGCTCGAAGTAGGGTGGCAAGAACCTTTTCCCGTGGTCAGGGTAGTGTCCAAGTCCAACTACGAGATCCGGATCGGGGGAATTTTGAGAATTTTCCATGTAAATCTCCTACGGAAACCCGAGGAGAGGTCCGGTGAAAAGCCTCCACATCTGTTGGCGATGGCAGTCGCAGTGAAAAAGGTTACAGGTCCAGACGGGGACCAAGCAGACCCAGTACTACATAGGGAGGACTATGGAAACGTACGGGGTAGGTCCGATTGTCCACCCAGCGATAGGGGAACAATCATACGTCGGGAAAAGGCCCAGAGGGAAGGATTCCCTAGTAACCTAGTTCTGAAAGGATGGGTAGCGTCGGGAAAGGCGCGTGATGCCCGAAACTCCGTTCGAACACAGACTGACCAACCTCACTGTCGAAAGATATGGCTGGGGAAGCCACAGTCCAGATGGGTCTTGAAGACTGCATGGTCCACCGAGGACGATACCGTTGATCCCAAGACGCGGAACGTAGGGAAACAGAGCGGTAGTGACGACACGGTTACAGTAGGGATGACGAGATCCGTCTGTATTGCGACCTGTCGCGTACGCGAGTCGGTGTTTCGGCCGGCCGAACGTAACAGCGCGACGGGCGACCACTAGTGTCGTTGGTGAGTCTGGGCTTTTGGAAGTTCCAGCCATACTGATATGGGATGGTATACCCTTTCGGGTACCTTCAGTCCATCGATCTTTGATGTATTTGGCCACCTCCCAGGAGCTCAACGCGCGCTTGATGCGTTGGTCGTTGCTGCTCCAGCCCTACAACTTTACGGTTGAATACATTCCCGGTAAGGAGAATGTTGGGGCTGATTTTCTGTCTAGGCATCCGGTCCCGGAGGAAGAGGTTGAGATCACTCGGACCGAACCTACTGAGGAAAAGAGTCGACCCGGTCAACTCTCTTAAGAGAGAGCCTATGTCGCAGAACTCAATGGGTCCGCCTCGTGATGTTTCTGCTGAGGAAAGGTCCGGTGAGACATCGGAGATTCGGGTGACGAAAATTTACCAGTGAAAGGGAAGTAACCAGTAATTTGACTCAACCCGACCCGAATCGTTGCTCGCCCTTTATAATTTTTCCCGTAGGTTGGTGGCGGAACAGGTTTACAGGCAAAACAGACTGCGCATGTCTGACGCAAGCGCAGTCGATTGTCCCGGAACACATGATCAGTTGGAGACGAAGAGGGCAGGCAGGCAGTCGCCCTTTTGGCCCAGTGCTAAGGGAGAGAGAGCGGGACGCCGTGTCTTAACGAGGGTTAAAGACTACCGACATAATGTCCAGTTGCAGTGACAACGCTTCTCTTATCCACTGTCATGCTGTTTGTGTGAAGGTATGTGTACCACCTTTTTCTTAACTAGTGCGGTGTCGGTGATTCGAATTATGAGATTTCGCTAACGCGTGTACTGACCGGCGCGGGAAAGGAGATCACGTGTGAACAGTGGCAAGCTTGTAGTTTACGACTGTAAAATTAAGCCTGTGGCAAACGCGTGTGTAGCAGCATTGTACTGCTAAGATATTTCATAGGTTAGCAGCGCGCGGCTTATTTACAGCCCCTGTTGATCGGGAAACTCGGGTTCAGGGAAGTGATACCTATAATTCGAGTTCACACATGGCCAACTTTATAACCTCGAGCGTCGGCGGGGCCTGCGCGGCCGAACCGTTACTCAAAGCGCTAACGGAAGTAGATTAAGGAGTCGCTTCGGATATATCGAGTGATATATCGATGAACTCAGGCAAGTGCAACGAATCGAATGCACCTGTCGGCCGAACCCTCCGAGGTCGTTTCAAAGTCGTACCGGGAGGCGAGCGTCTGATCACCTGGTGGCCGACCACTGGCTTTCTTCTTGGCTTTTCTCACATCGGTCTTGTAAATTAGTTCTCTCGATGGAATTCCAGCTTAATATAAAGTGGTGTCCTGAGAGATTGATAGAGGGAGAAGGGACCATTGCGACAGAATTGTTCATATTGAACATGACACCGTTCTAAATGCCCCGACCTGGGACCAGGGAGGGGGGAACGGGGTGTGGATTTCTGCTACAGGGGGATCATCCTGTATATTTATTTGGAGTTATTGGATTGTGCCGACGGCCTGGTACGACATCAGCGTTGGCGGATAACAGGAAGGAGGTGAGGAAGTACTCCCATCGGCCCTCCTTCAGGGCCCTTCTATCTATAAGTACCACTAACTCACTAATCAGATGTGTTGTCTAGCTATGTTTCAGCAGAGACCCATAACTCAGACACCCACCTTGGCCCAGTCCTACGGTCGTCTGAGAAAGAGGATGTAGGTGGACAGCTGCCACTTTGGTTCTAGGTCCAGTCTGTCCTCGACCATTTCAGCAGCCAGTGAAGGAGTGCGGCCCTTATGGGAAGGGTCCACACGTCTGAGTAAAGGGAACTTAAGTGTATCTGCTGTGGGTAAGTCTGATTCATGGTGCTCTCACTGAGTGTTATCCTCCACAGGTTATATCTTGTTGAGAGCAGAGCGATGATCTGGGGACGAGTCCAGTGATCCGGACTAGGGCGATAGACGGTATGAACAGCTTGGAAGCCCACTACCTCAGCGAGCAGTACTTACAATCGAGAGTACGTCTCAGGATGGGCTCCAGCTAACGCCTCACTCACTCCACGTCTGATAGCCCAGGTTATGTGCCATGACAGCACCATATCGCCTTGTTCGTTACTCCAGCTGGGCAAGTATGTGGTTGTTGTTAGTGTCGCCACTGTGAACCTGACTGACTGCCTTCATGCCAAATAGTTATGATGTCTCCGCTACCAAGTGCCTGGTACCTTGTGGTGCCTGATATTGTGGAAGAACTTTTGTCTGTTTTGAACTCTATCTAAAGTGCCACGTTTCAGCGGGAGAGGTATCTGTGCTGTGATATCTGCGATATGAGTCGGGAGATCTGCGCGGGTTGCATAGAAAGGACTGCTACTACGATTGAGTGAGAGATCACCCTCTTGCTATACCCGCAGTACCATCGATACTTCCAGACGCTTCAGAGGAGTGTTCTAGTTCCTCAGCTCCCAAGAGACAGTCTTTATCCTTACCCTAATGTGATCTAGATTTCAGGGACGTCATCCACCGGAAGTCCCAAGTACCAGTGAGTCGACTCGCAAGCCATCCAATCCAAGTGGAGAAATCTATACCTAGAGGGAGACCTGAGAGACTTGGTGAGCGTGTCTGACTTACCCAAATAGTGTGACTTGAGGCCATAACGATGACGACACTTCCTCCAGAAAGCTACTCGATTCTTGCCACGTCTTGTCTCGCATAGATACTGCAAGGTCTATCTCAGAATCATCATCAGTCTCATTCATCCATTCATCTTGTATAATATACCATATTGTTAACATAGCTGCCAGAGTTGCCTCATGAGTTCAGGACGAAGTTTGAAAGGGGTAACGTCCCTTGGTTGTGAGTGAGGGAGATAGAGTTCCAAGGGCCGAAGTGGGTTCGTGGACTAAGGTCACCTATGTAGCAGGGCTAAAGGTATCCCGTTGTTAAAGTGTGATAGCAGGTTCCCCTCACCCCAGGGAGTGTTATGACATTATTAGACCATAACACTCATAACACTCCCTGGGGTGAGGGGAACCTGCTATCACACTTTAACAACGGGATACCTTTAGCCCTGGGACCTAGGTGACCTCAGTCCACGAACCCCCTTCGGCCCTTGGAACCCTATCTCCCTCACTCACAACCAAGGGACGTTGCCCCTTTCAAACTTCGTCCTGAACTCATGAGGCAACTATGGCAGCTAACTATGTTAACAATATAGTGTATTATACAAGATGAATGAGAATGATAATGATGATTCCGAGATAGGCCTTGCAGTATCTATGAGATATAAGACGTGGCAAGGATCGAGTAGCCTCCTGGAGGAAATGTCATCATCGTCAGGGCCTCAAGTCACACTATTGGGTAAGTCAGACGCGCTCACCAAGTCTCTCAGGCCTCCCTCCAGGTATAGATTTCTCCACTTGGATAGGATGGCTGGCGAGTCGACTCACTGGTACTTGGGACTTCCGGTGGATGACGTCCCTGAAATCTAGATCACCTTAGGGTAAGGATAAAGACTGTCTCTTGGGAGCTGAGGAACTAGAACACTCCTCTGAAGCGTCTGGAAGTATCGATGGTACTGCGGGTATAGCAAGAGGGTGATCTCTCACTCAATGGTAGTAGCAGTCCTGTCTATGCAACCCGCGCAGATCTCCCGACTCATATCGCAGATATCACAGCACAGATACCTCTCCCGCTGAAACGTGGCACTTTAGATAGAGTTCAAAACAGACAAAAGTTCTTCCACAATATCATGCACCACAGGGTACCAGGCACTTGGTAGCGGAGACATCATAACTATTTGGCATGAAAGCAGCCAGTCAGGCTCACAGTGGGGACACAAACAACAACCCGATACTTGCCCAGCTGGAGTAACGAACAAGGCGATAAGGTGCTGTTATGGCACATAACCTGGGCTATCAGACTGGAGTGGACGAGGCGTTAGCTGGAGCCCATCCTGAGATGTACTCTCGATTGTAATTACTGCTCGCTGAGGTAGTGGACTTCCAAGCTGTTCACACCGTCTATCGCCCTAGTCCGGATCACTGGACTCGTCCCCAGATCATCGCTCTGCTCTCAACAAGATATAACCTGTGGAGGATAACACTCAGTGAGAGCACCATGAATCAGACTTACCCACAGCAGATACACTTAAGTCCCCTTTACTCAGACGCGTGGACCCTTCCCATAAGGGCCGTACTCCTTCATTGGCTGCTCAAACGGTCGAGGACAGACTGGACCTAGAACCAAAGTGGCAGCTGTCCACCTACATCCTCTTTCTCAGACGACCGTAGGACTGGGCCAAGGTGGGTGTCTGAGTTATGGGTCTCTGCTGAAACATAGCTAGACAACACATGTGATTAGTGAGTTAGTGGTACTTATAGATAGAAGGGCCCTGAAGGAGGGCCGATGGCAGTACTTCCTCACCTCCTTCCTGTTATCCGCCAACGCTGATGTCGTACCAGGCCGTAGGCACCATCCAATAACTCCAAATAAATATACAGGGTGGTCCCCCTGTAGCAGAAATCCAGACCCCGTTCCCCCCTCCCTGGTCCCAGGTCGGGGCATTTAGAACGGTGTCATGTTCAATATGAACAATTCTGTCGCAATGGTCCCTTCTCCCTCTATCAATCTCTCAGGACACCACTCTATATTAAGCTGGCATTCCATCGAGGGAACTAATTTACAAGACCGATGTGAGAAAAGCCAAGAAGAAAGCCAGTGGTCGGCCACCAGGTGATCAGACGCTCGACTCCCGGTACGACCTTGAAACGACCTCGGAGGGTTCGGCCGACCGGTGCATTCGATTCGTTGCACTTGCCCGAGTTCATCGATATATCACTCGATATATCCGAAGCGACTCCTTAATCTACTTCCGTTAGCACTGTGAGTAACGGTTCGGCCGCGCTGGCCAAGCCGACGCTCGAGGTTATAAAGTTGGCCATGTGTGAACTCGAATTTTATGTCTTACTTCCCTGACCCCGATTTTCCCGATCAACAGGGGCTGTAAATAAGCCGCGCGCTGCTAACCTATGAAATATCTTAGCAGTACAATGCTGCTACACACGCGTTTGCCACAGGCTTAATTTTACAGTCGTAAACTACAAGCTTGCCACTGTTCACACGTGACCTCCTTTCCGGCGCCGGTCAGTACACGCGTTAGCGAAATCTCATAATTCGAATCACCGACACCGCACTAGTTAAGAAAAAGGTGGTACACATACCTTCACACAAACAGCACGACAGTGGATACGAGAAGCGTTGTCACTGCAACTGGACATTATGTCGGAAGTCTTTACCCCTCGTCAAGACACGGCGTCTCGCTCTCTCTCCCTTAGCACTGGGCCAAAGGGTCGACTGCCTGCCTGCCCTCTTCGTCTCCAACTGATCATGTGTTCCGGGACAATCGACTGCGCTTGCGTCAGACATGCGCAGTCTGTTTTGCCCGTAAACCTGTTCTGCCACAAACCTACGGGAATAATTGTAAAGGGCGAGCAACGATTCGGGTCGGGTTGAGTCAAATTACTGGTTACTTCCCTTTCACTGGTAAATTTTCGTCACCCGAATCTCCGATGTCTCACCGGACCTTTCCTCAGCAGAAACATCACGCGGCGGACCCACTGAGTTCTGCGACATAGGCCCTCTCTTAAGAGAGTTGACCGGGTTGACTCTTTTCCTCAGTAGGTTCGGTCCGAGTGATCTCAACCTCTTCCTCCGGGACCGGATGCCTAGACAGAAAATCAGCCCCAACATTCTCCTTACCGGGAATGTATTCAACCGTAAAGTTGTAGGGCTGGAGCGTCCTTACGTCCTGTATGTGTCGTAATTTTGTTATGTAAAGCTGCACTACTTTGTGTTATTGTATATTGTATACAAAACATGTGTGTTTTCTGACTGTGTACTTTGATCTAGTTTTTGTTTGTATTAAAAGTTAGTTGCACATCCTTTACAGAACGTCACAATCAACCCCAGCATGTAATAACTGTGATGCATACAGATAAAATTACTATGGAGAAAGAAATATATGTTTATGAGGAAATATTGGAGAGGGTGGAAAATTTTGAATATCTTGGGTCATTGCTTACCAACAACTATGACACAATGAAAGAAATTGAACGACGACTATCAGTTGCTCTTCAAAGGCTAAAACAACTGAATAAATTATGGAGTGAGACAGACATAACTACAATAATTAGATTTTTACGAGCCTACATCTTTCCCATTGCAACATACGACTGTGAGACCTGGACACTTACTAAATAAGCTGAACAGCGCATAAATGCCTTTGAATATAAATGTTAAAGACGAGTTCTAAGAATATCTTGGGTAAAGAAAAGAACAAATGCATCCATACGTTAAAAGCTGAATATTGAAGAAGGTTGGCTATTAAAGACGATAAAACAAAGAAAATTGAAATATTTTGGTCACTTGAAACGTCACGAAAGTTTTGGAGAGAACAATTGTCAGAGTCTTGCGTAGAGCAAGATAAGTAGCTCGTTTTCTGGCAAGTGTGAAGCAATATCAAACTATCAGATCACACGAAGTGAATATCCGAAACTATTCTTCACAAGCTTTATTTACGCGCTGCATTTTTTATCGCACAAACATCGCGCAATGACAATCCATAGCAATCATTACGGCATGAACAATATCAATACAATACATAATAATACATGCAAGCAATAAACATCTCACTTACAAGTCAAACTATTCAAGCGTTCGAACCAGTCTCCCACTGTCGTACAGGCTAGCTCTCAATGCAGATTTAAACACCACTCGCAGACTCATGCGACCTGTCCATTCAAACACCTAAACCCGTCTGCCAGCTCTGGCGTTCTACACGCTACACGCCAGTCGGCGCTCACGTCAGCTGGTGTGACCCCTGCAAGGTTCACGGGGTGTAATGCTGACCAGTAGTCGTTTAAGCGTCGCTCAATTGCTGTGCTTGGCTGCTTATACGGGCATCGTCGAAGACGCCGCATTCCCTCTGCAGTGTTTAACATCACCCAGGGTTGCGTTTTGTTATGTTTTCTGGCGTTGGTACAGACAACGCGTCGCAACCTCGGATGTGAGACCTTGACACTCTCCACACCCCTTTTTTCATGAAAGGATTTTCTTTCATGTACAATATATGTAGGTGTTATTAAACCTGTCAAAGTTGAACATTATACCTTAATAGTTATAATAATTATATACAGGTGACTAGTAAACAATATGTATACAACAATTGTGTTGCACTATGAAGTACAACAGTCAAGTACAATCTATTTAATAGGCATTACTTCGCTGTGACACAGCTAGTCCGGTAGGTATCGGCTAAACTGGCCCCTACCTCACAATCAAGAACAAAAATACTAAAATCATCAGGTCAAGCCGTGAGCATCTCCCTCTGAGATAGCTCCATCATCAGACCTCTGTTTAGAGTTTCTAATGAAGGTCAACAGTTTTGGCAATATATTGTCCATATCTAAACGACGTCACATTGACATGTTATCTATCAAGCACACATGTTAATGGTTACAATACATATTTACATATCACCAAAAATTTAGAGTAATGTCCCCTGGTTATTATACCAAAAGTTAGGAACAATAATTTATCGTCGTTTACAAGACATAAATTACTACTACAAATTTATTTCTTAGTGTCATAATTTGATACTTATTGACAAATGTGCACAAAAAGTCACGTTTGTAAAGAAGCAATCAAGTTACGATGCTGAGATTACATATTATAAAAATCGACATATACAATTCCGTATATGGACATATTTTAAATCACATTTTAATACAATTGTCATACATTTATAGATTTTTTAGCGTAGTCTGCTAACTTTTTTAAAATATTAATATGCAAAAAAATACCTGAAGTATACAGCTGTACTATTTTACACATGTGTTGTGGTGTCATACACACGACGTTGTTCCGTTCTGGATGGATATTATATAAACGTAGTAGTAGTTGTTACTATCAGCTGTTGGATTGTCTCTTCCGCCTTCTGCTTGGATTGTACTGTCGCAGTCATCTTTCGTACCTTGTTAAAACGTCTTGGACACATCGGTCTGGATACATTCAGGATTACTTCACGTTGTAGTGGCTTGGTAAGTTCCTGGATCCTATAGTGTTGTCCAGTGACACTTCTCTGTAGTGTCTGGTTATTACAATATTTATCTATTTACAATAATAATCACATTCTTTCTCATATCTCACAGTTATACAACAGATTAGTTTACATCATAATGATTCCATTCTTTCACATATCTCACAATTATACACGCATTCATTCGCATGATAATAATAAGAATTCAAATATGTACATAAGTTATATACATTTGGAGATACAATCTTCCCTATCACATTGGTGTACACAGCGTTACTGACACATTGTCACAATTGGCTGTGGTACTGAGCACTATCTACGGTGCAGTTTTATACACCCTCTGCACTGTGCTCTGGTGTTGACTGGGTATTAGGTTCGTCATATGGACATCTCGACAAAAGATCTGCAAGACAGTTTTGTGAACTCTTTATATGGTTAATCTCATAGCTATTGTCCTGCAGAAGAAGGGACCATCTTGCCACCTTGCTGTTACTTGGCGTTCCTCTGGTAACAATTGTCAGTGGGCTATTATCTGTTTCAATAATGAAATGTTTGCCTAAAAGAAACCTAGAAAGTTTACGTACCGAAAATACCATGGCAAGAGCCTCGAGTTCCGGTGTACTGTAATTTCGTTCGCTGGTGCTCAGTTTTCGAGAGACGTAGTATACTGTGTACAAGATTTGGTCGTGTTCTTGGAGAAGCACACCTCCAATGGCTACGGAGCTCGCATCACATCTTAATCTAAAAGTAATATTCAAATTTGGCAATTTCAGAATAGGTGATTTAGAAAAATACGAAAGAATCTTCGTAAATGCTGGCCTTAAACATTCACTGTTTACAATCACATTGGGGTGTTTATTTGTTAGTAGATCAGTGAAACATTTGGTCAATTCAGCAAAATGAGGAATAAACTGTCTATAATAGTTTAAAAGACCAAACACACTTCGCAACTGTTTCTTTGTTGTCGGAAGCGACAATTTCAAAATTCTGGACATGATGTTATCGTCAGTTGATATAAAGCCATTTGAGATATTATAACCCAAAAATGAAATTTCCTGAAAGGCTATATCAACTTTAGAAGGTTTTACAGTCAGTCCATGATGTCTAATCCTGTCAAATGTCTGCTGTAGTGCAGTTATGTGCTCTGTCATGTCCTTTGCGTGTATGCAAATGTCGTCCATGTGCCAAATGAGGTTAGCAATGTCTGTCAAAAGAATTCTTGTCATTCTGACGAAGGTAGCTGGTGCATTGACTAATCCGAAAGGTAGTTTACACCATTCGTATAAATCCCAAGGTGTGGCAAATGCAGTCAGATGTATACTATCAGGATGTACAGCTATCTGCCAGTAGCCTTTTGTCATGTCAAGTTTAGTAAAATAACATGAGTCAGATAGTTCAGTCAAGATGTCTTCACAGTTGCTAATCGGTTCTAAATCCAACTGTGTAATGCTGTTGAGTTTACGATAGTCCACACAAAGTCTAATAGTTTTGTCCCTTTTCCGTACTAAAACTATTGGTGAACAGAAATGAGATTGTGAACGTCGAATGATATGATTTGCTTCTAAATCAATGATTTGTTGATGAAGTTTTTCTTTATAGTGTATAGGGATGGAATATGGTCTACACTTAATAGGAATGTCGTATGTTAAGATGATTTGGTGTTGCACTAAATCTGTCTGTCCTGGGCTGTCAGAAAAGATCGTCCTGTATTCTTGTATCAGTTGTTTGCAACTGTCAGTTTGTGTCTGCGTCA
The DNA here is from genome assembly GCA_014155875.1 of Cepaea nemoralis. Classification (NCBI taxonomy): domain Eukaryota; kingdom Metazoa; phylum Mollusca; class Gastropoda; order Stylommatophora; family Helicidae; genus Cepaea; species Cepaea nemoralis. Next base: position 22,398 of record JACEFZ010024765.1, read on the forward strand.
GTTTAGGATTTACCTTAATGTCCTGTAAGTTGGTCGTCGTGTCAAGAACTGGTGTCGGTATCTCGTCAGTGTCGTTGTCGTCCGTCTGGTCCACTATGGAGGCGCTTGCTGCAGTCTCTACTTGGTCGTCTTGCCTGTGGTGATATGGTTTGAGCATGTTAATATGGAAAATTTTATGTTTGTCCCTAACTGCAATTTCGTAATCTACCGTCGAAATTTGTCGTAGTACTTTGAACGGTCCTTGCCATGAGTCAGTTAGGAGATGTCTATCACTTGGCACAAGAAGAAGAATGTCCTGTCCAGGTGTCAGTGTAATAGTTCTATTTCCTCTGTTAGCATACTGTCGGTAGATAGCTCCTGATTTTTGGAGAGATTCTTTAGCTAACACACATGATTTCATAATTCTATCACGCAATGATGTTACATGTTCATATGGTGAAATGGGTATAGGCAAAGTTGTACTTTCAGTCAACATAGATTCATACAGAGATAATGGGCCGCGTGGTTGTGCACCATATAACATTTCGAATGGTGAGAACCCAGTGCTGGAATGGGGCACTTCCCTATATGCAAACAAAATTGCAGGTAGATAAGTATCCCAATCTGCAGGATGTTCTTGGGTTACCTTAGAGAGCATATGTTTCATATCGCCGTTAATCTTTTCCACGATACCTGTCGAATGTGGGTGGTATGGACTGTTGAAGCATTGTTTAACACCCAACATTTTGGTAAAGGCTTGTGTAGCTGAGGAAATAAACTGGCTACCCCGATCTGAAAGGATGGTATCAGGGAATCCTACCCTCGCAAAAATATGAAAGAACACTTCCATGATGTCTTTGGAAGTTATGTTCTTCATTGGAATCGCTTCTGGCCATCGAGTACATAGATTAATGAGTGTTACAATGTACCTATTACCTTTAGATGTTATATGGTTCAGAGGACCAACTATATCGACCGAGATCTTTTCAAACGGTCTACTAGCCAAATCAGTAACTTGCAATTCAGCTTGTGGGTGTTTACCCTTTTTCACAAGCTTTTGGCAGATGTCACACGATGTGCAATACTGTTTGGTATCGTTGCAAAACTTTGGCCAATAAAATTGAGTAAGTAACCTTGCTCTAGTTTTAGCATACGCCATGTGTCCTGCAAAGTGTATGTCATGAGCTAGATTCAATGCTTGCTTGCGGTTTTCTAACGGTAGCACTGTTTATTCTATAGTGCTGGACCCTGTGGTGTAGTACCGTGTTAGAATTCCGTTCTTCAGAGCAAAGTACCATTGAGCATTCTTTGCTACTCTTGGCTTTTGGCCTACAAGTTTAAAATACTTTTGCAGAGATCGATCGGCTTTTTGAGATGTTATAAACGTCTCCCTAGTTGTATCAGGAGATGTTACAACTGGACTTACTCGTTGTAAAGCCTCTGTCTGATCGATTCGATCTTGCATCTGTGCAGTAGATCTAGTTACTGCATTTATTACATTACAACGATCATTCTCATCACACATTGATGTTACATTCACACAATTACATGTATGTTCTGGCATAGCCAGATTGGTATTTGTACATTCAGTTACAGGTGGTAATACATCATGAATGGTGATTTGTGATGATGGTGAAATGGTAGTATCAATATTACAAATGACAGCTGATATAATACTATCATGTGGTATGTCATTCACTTCAGGAAGGTTTCCAATGATAATATCGCAACAAGGATTGGTTAATGCTGCGCATTTAACCTTTCCTGTAAGGAATGGTGTAGTTATATATGCCCATGCAAGTGGATATTTCTCTATGTTCCCTGAGAACGTCCTGCATGTGACATATTTACCACTATATTGTGATGGTAAAATGTAATCTCTCTTTACACCAATGAGAGTACTCCCGTTATCACGTAAAACTGTGGCAGCTCTACCAATAACATACCCCTGGTGGATGTTTAATTTACCTTTGGAGTTTACTACAGAATTGGCCTCCTCACTGGTAACAGGTATAGAATGGCCGCATGTTAACCCGCCATCCTCATGAAATTGATCACAAATGGTACATTTTTCATGATGGAACAACTCAATGGAATGTGCTGAGTTTACTGGGTGATCTTGTACACTTTCATCTTCTGAAGAAGAACTGTCAAACATGGCTGCATTAGCCTTTCTGGTCATTGACTTGCCTTTACAATCCTTACGCCAGTGGCCAAAAGCTTTACAAAGATAACATTTGGTAACTTTTCTGTAGTTCTTCCTTTCTTTATCTTGCTTAGAAATGTAATTATGCAAGTAAGCAATGTACCCAGGGTGTTGGTCGTACTTATCATTCTCATTGTGTGAATAATGACAATATTTGCACTGATATAATTTCTCTGCAGCTTGTTTATAAGGTCTTTGTTTGGTATTTGACCCTGCCTGATATTTGCGTATGTAGCTGCTGCTATAACTTAATGAAATCAACACTATTTAATCGTAACTTTACCCTAATCTATGACTTGCGCACTTTTATCGGCATGTTCACATTCGCTTCAAACTCTACAAGTTCGCATTCAGTTCAAAACCCGGAGGAAAGCCACCACGTTCGCACTTGTCAGAGTCTTGCGTAGAGCAAGATAAGTAGCTCGTTTTCTGGCAAGTGTGAAGCAATATCAAACTATCAGATCACACGAAGTGAATATCCGAAACTATTCTTCACAAGCTTTATTTACGCGCTGCATTTATTATCGCACAAACATCGCGCAATGACAATCCATAGCAATCATTACGGCATGAACAATATCAATACAATACATAATAATACATGCAAGCAATAAACATCTCACTTACAAGTCAAACTATTCAAGCGTTCGAACCAGTCTCCCACTGTCGTACAGGCTAGCTCTCAATGCAGATTCAAACACCACTCGCAGACTCATGCGACCTGTCCATTCAAACACCTAAACCCGTCTGCCAGCTCTGGCGTTCTACACGCTACACGCCAGTCGGCGCTCACGTCAGCTGGTGTGACCCCTGCAAGGTACACGGGGTGTACTGCTGACCAGTAGTCGTTTAAGCGTCGCTCAATTGCTGTGCTTGGCTGCTTATACCGGCGTCGTCGAAGACGCCGCATTCCCTCTGCAGTGTTTAACATCACCCAGGGTTGCGTTTTGTTATGTTGTCTGGCGTTGGTACAGACAACGCGTCGCAACCTCGGATGTGAGACCTTGACACAATAATGGAGAGGTATATGCATGGGAAGAGAGGAAGAGGAGGGCCAAAGAGAAGATGGATGCAGGATGTGGCGGATGATCTCCAGAAGGGTGTATCGGACGCGAGAAATCTTGCTTATGATTGAGAGGTTTTCCGGAAGGTTGTTATGGGAGCGAGGTTCTGCAAAGGACATGCTACTAAATGAATGAATGAATGAATGAATGAATGATGTTCATTCCACCATGGTGGCTGCAACCATCTTTCTTGTCTCCTGCGGGACGGAGACTGGTGGACAAAAAAGAGGTAGAGGTAGACTGGAATGCTCTGCAAACATGCCATCCATCCTCGAAGGCACAGAAGACTGTGCGATGAGGGTAGACCTAAAAGGCCGTGGCATATATCCTAAGATAATCGAAGTTTCAGAAGCGACTAGACATTGTGGTTTACTCCCCAGCGGTCTAGCAACTGGCGCTGATTGAGCTGGCTGTCTAGCTCGAGTTAAAACTTAAAAGAGTCAAGGAGCACATACCTAGAAGATAGAAAAGCTACAGCGGCTTGGTGACAAGTCTGATACAAGATCCGTCATACCATTTGCTGTTGAGTTAGGCACCAAAGGTCTGGTTTCCAACTTCGCGTACCATGTGCTAAAGCAGCTGGGTGCAAATTAACAATCGAGAACTGGAACACTCAAACGACTAAACCAGGCGGCGGGGGGAGCTTCCTGCTGGCTATGGTGCAAGCAGAGCGATGAGATAGACAATCGATGCGGTAAGATGGTTCTGCCTGCAATGCAAGGTCAAATGTCTCTCACCCAAGCGAGTCAATCTCTCAAATAAGACAGACAGAACCTTTACTGTCTCGTGTCGACCAAAGAGCCACCTTGCCAAGTAAGTTAGGGCACCCAAGCCGGGAACGCAATGTAGAGATCGCCCGGATTGGAAATGTCCGAAGTCGAACCTCTTACAGCCAAGCGACAGCAGCGGTCAATTGTCAATACGACGTCTTGCAATGATTGCAGCAGAGATGGCGGTGGGAGAGGGGCGGGGGCAGCCCAAGACTTTGGCACAATCAGCCCAGGGAAAGGGCTAGCTTTTGTTTGGGCGTGAATGAGGGGTTTCCTTAAGCTGTGAACGGATTCGAAGAAGGCAATACGGCAACAATAATGTGTACTGGGTCATTGTGAGACCGAGGTGGAAGCGAGGTCAGAGGTAAACCAGTCGGCAGGTGGGAGGGGGCAGGAATGGATGAGGGGGAGGGGGGGTGGCTTTCTCGTGATTGAATGGAAGATGCAGTGATAATGTTGACATATATACCGGATATATAAAATTCTTCTCCCGAGGACGGGAATAGCTTGTGGGATAAGTTCGAAAACCAAACGTCTCGAAGGTGAATATGCGGACACATAACAGGAGAAAAACGGCTGGGAGACACGACCAGGGCGGGCCTGCCCCTGAGATTGTCAAGGAGGTAAAGTGATCTAAATATTCGGTGAGGAGTGACATTTCTGACGATCGGAAGCCCCCTGACGTGCTTGCTTGGCCGTGGAGTTCATACCACTAGCCAAAATTCTAGTTCATTATGCACATCGATTAATTAGTCAAGTGCCGTCTCCACAATAAAGGCTAACTGCAGTGGAGCTCCAACACCTTCTGTCTCTCTAATGGTACACTCTGACGGATTGTTATTCGTTCATCTCTTTCAGGCCCGTGATATCTAAATTTTTGGCCACACTGTGAGAAGACGAAAACTGCAACACGTTGTAACAACCGGAAAGATTTATGGAAAGAGGGATAGAGGAAGACAGCTTGAGAAATTTCTTGACGGTCTTGTGTTATGGCATGGAAGGGAGTCAACACGCGAATTGATCCATGCCGTCGGAGATCGCAATTTATGGACAAGCATGATAGCCCACGCAAGTCGGCAAGGCACTGGATGATTATGATGACGAGGATACCTAATTGTAAGCCCCACCTAAACGGCATTCTGACCACGAATACAGCTTTCTGGAAATCCCTTGAGGTAAAGGGGAGAAGATCGCTGCAGTTATGGGGGTCATGCTTTGTGCGATTCTACGGCAGGGGGCTTGGCATTCTACGGAAACAGTCTGAGCCATTCATTCAGTGGCATGTCCTTTGCAGAACCTCGCTCCCATAACAACCTTCCGGAAAACCTCTCGATCATAAGCAAGATGTCCCGCGTCCGATACACTCATCTGGAGATCAGCTGCCACATCCTGCGCCCATCTTATCTTTGGCCTTCCTCTGTTCTCAGGCACATACCCCTCCTTTATTGTTCTCTCCAAACTTTAATGACGTTTCAAGTGACCAAAATATTTCAATTTTCTTTGTTTTATCGTCTTTAATAGCCAACCCCCATCAAATTTCGGCTCTTGAAATATGGATGCATTTGTTCTTTTCTTTATCCAAGATATTCTAAGAACCTATCTATAACATTTATATTCAAAGGCATTTATGCGCTGTTCAGCTTGATTATTAAGTGTCCAGGTCTAACAGGCGTATATTGCAATTGGAAAGATCAGTCTGAGCCAGATGGGGTAAAATCTGGCTCTATGAAGTCGAACCACTCGCCTTTAATCTTTAACCTCCTCCTTCTTCTTCTGCGTTCATCAGGAGAGTTTTTTTTTTTTCCGGACATGATAGCGTTGTGCCTGTTTACAGCAGAGATGCGTTCTTGCGCCGTTAGGCCGACACATTCGACTTCTGCTGGTATTTGTTGACCGGGCTAACCTTCCTGGGAACCTCTAACCTAAACCCGCTCAATTACCGGGACGGCTAAACAGGTCAACAAACACTCGCAGAAGCCGGATGTGTCGGTCAAAAGGTATATATATCGCAGCTTTGCTGTAATCTGTCACAACGCAATTCATTATTATGTTCCATTCCGAAAAGAAGCAAACAGAAAATCCTAACCTGCACAGTTCGCGGCGACTGCACTAGCCAGGCGGCCTTAATTCCTGAGGCTCAAAGACCCCTCTGCTATACACCGTAAGATACTATATTGGCAGTAAACGACAGTTCCATGCTATGTTTCACTAGCTAATACTAGCTCACACTAAGTTCTCTAGCCTCTTTCTTCTCATAACGTGCCTTAGAATGTTGACTGTCTACGTCTAATTTCTTTAATTAGTATACTGTATCTATTTCCTTATTGTGGGACTTCTTCAATGGTTTCTCTGTTTGTCAATGGTTTCTTTGCATTTGTCTCAGAAACCACAACGAATTACCCCCTCCCCCTCCCCCCCCCCTCTCCCAAGGATCGGACGAACGAGGAAGAACAAATAGAACCTGCTGAATGATAGCCCTGTTAGTATTCCGGTCTAGTCCGACATATTTTATTTTACTTTTTATATTTTTGTATTTCCTTGTTCAGTTACTGGCGCTGCGATGAAGGACTTACAAACGCAATTCGTAATCCCGATTCCACGTTCGAAACATGGCTGCAATTTAGTTTAGCTTAGTTTAGTCGATGGATCAACATCACGGCACACGGGTGTAACCCATAAGTGCTCCGCTCTCCTCCTAACTCAAACCTGAGTCTGGAGAAACTCAGCTCAGTGCACGAACTCCGTAGCACCGGCGAGGATCCTGAAATACTTTGGATAGATTTTTAACTCGAAATTTTTGCCCGGGCAGCGCCGTTAGGCTACTCTTTTTCGATTTCCAACTGCCAAGGAATGTTTTACGTGCGCAACAATACACACGGGCGTCAGATCTCACTACCCAGAGACCAGGGGAAATTTTATTACTAGAAGTCCACGTGAAAAAATCCCGGTCCTCACCGGGGCTTGAACCCGGGACCTCCAGCACTCAAGGCGGACACCATACCTCGAGACCACGCAGCCCCCAAATCTGCACAGAGTGCAGCTGCAGGTGGTTTTAGAAGCAGACCGCCTTGCGCTGGTTTTCATACAATGGTATGAGTGCCGGTAGTTCAGAAAGCAATGGTAAACTACTGAACGAAACTTGCCCGAAAATCACAAACAGCCAAACAATGCTGGGATTGACTGCGACGTATGCAACAAACTTGTTCAGTTTACTGGAAATTTGTTTTACCTTTCCTCCTATACTTTCACATACTCCATTGTCATCGTAGATTACACTATTACATTATTGTTATACTCATTTCATATTCCGTCCTCGTAATTCGTGTTTGCATATTCTCCTTCTTCCGTCTTTTATCTCCCAGTGGAGTATAGGCCCTCAACCAGCCCAGCCAAACTTCTGTTAACTTGTTCATGCTTGGCTGATTACGCAGATGCATAATACTGTCTATTGCACAAGGCCGCGACTAACTAGCAAAACCTCGATTTTCGTTACCTTCGGTTATCATCGGTTTCAATTCTCGTCCATTTTTTCCGCGAAAAATGAGTCTCGGTTTTCGTCGGTTGTCTCTGATTTCGTCGGCGTGTTCACATGACCTCGCTACTAATTTTGCGAAAATAAAGGGACATACGCGTTCTTCTGCTCATTTTGGCGTTGTTTTTCGTTGTGTGAGCATCACTTGCTAATAATAAAATACGAGAGCGGCATTAAGATGGCTGAAATCAGCCGCATGTACGGGAAGTCGCCATCCACAATAACTTCTATAGTGGCGAAAAAGGAAGCAATAAGGGAGACTAATATAGGGAAAGGCATGAATGTGCTAACGAAGCAGAGATCGCAAACAATTGAAGATGTCGAACAGTTATTATTAATTTGGATTAATCAAAACCAGATAGATGGTGAGTCTGTTTCGGAGGCAATCATATGTGAAAAGGCCAGACTGTTGTATGCCGATCTCATTAAGAAAATGCCTGGGACGAGTGCTAGTGTACTTAGTGATTTTTTTTTTTCTGTTTGCGCTCCCTCGCTTTGAACTCAAGCGTAGTCCATATACACTATTTATAGTAGTGATGGGCTGCATTTTGCGTGTGGATTAGCTTTCCATATTAACAATGTCCCTCACCATCAGGCGAACCCACTCCGACTTTAGAGGTACTTGTAATTTACGTCCCCAAGTCAAGGACGACAGGTCAACATTTTAATCCAGCTGTCCGGTGTAGGGGTTGAACGGCTTACCTCGGCATCAGCACACCGGATGTTTAAGAACACGCGCTCTTATCTATTCGGCCATGCGGACCGGCACTTAGTGATTTTAACGCCAGCAGAGGATGGTTTAAAAAATTCAAAAGGCTGCCTAGTAACACTATGCACTGGGGCCGAAAAATTGTATTAAACACTATATTTATTCTCTATAAAATGTGTTTTTTGGTATGTATTTTGAAATTTCTAGAACGAATGAATTGGATTGATATGGAAATAACTGCCTCGGTCTTGGTCTGTTTCGGATTTCGTCGATTGTTTTCGGACGGATTATCGACGAAAACCGAGGTTTTACTGTACTAACTACGCGATGACGTAGCCAGTCGCCTCTAATGACATATTATGTTGTTTTCCTCTCTTGTAGACCCCGGTGAGACAAAGTGCATATTTTCATCACAATTCTTGTTTTAGTTCATTATTTCCTTGGATTTCCATAATACCATTGCTTTCAACTGTCAAACTGTCTGTCGTCTACTGACTATAGTACCTAGTGGTGTAGGCAAGGGGGAGGGGGGAGGTGGGGGGGGGGGTTCTTGACCCTAAGGAATTAAGGCCGCCTGGCTTGTACAGTCCGGGGCGAACTGTGCAGGTTAGTTTTCTTTTTGTCCCCGACAGAAAAATATTCCGCACCTTACTGAGGATTCGAACCCGGGTCTCCTGAAGAGAACCCGGCGCTCTAGCCACTCGACCAGCCGCTGCTCATTGCTGTCAAAGCTTCTCTCTATTTCCATTTGTTCTTCTGTTATCTTCATTTTCACGTTGTTGAAGATGAGGACCCCTATGGGAATGTCCTTAGTGATGTGACGTCGGTTCTTGACTCAACTCAAATTTTAATTTTCTATACAAAACATGTGTATTTTTTGACTGTGTTCTTTGATCTAGTTTTTATTTGTATTAAAAGTTAGTTGCATGTTCTTTACAGAACGTCACAATCAACCCCAGCATTTAATGACTGTGATGTTCTGGGAAATTGTGAGTTCAGTAATTTGCCATTGCTTTCTCATAATATTGTGAAAATGAAAGCAAAGCAGTCTGCTCCCAAATTGCCGGCGCTCATTGCCCTGAAGCCACAGACTTATATTTTGTTAAATTATGATTCATATATTATCATTCCGATTATTGCAGTGTTAAAATTCAGCATGGCCGAATGGATAGGAACGCGCTTTCTTAAACATCCAGTGTGTTGATGCCGAGATAAGGGGTTCAACTCTTACACTGGACAGTTCGACTAAAATGTTGACTTCTCGTCCTTGACTTGGGGACGTAAATTACAATGTACTGAAGTCGGAGTGAGTTCGCCTGATGGTAAAAGACACTGATAACAGGGAAAGCTAATCCAGACGCAACATTCAGATAGAAAGAAGTGTGTATAGACTCCGCTTGAATTCAAAGTGAGCGAGCGCTTAAAAATAAAAAATAAAAATCAAAGTATGTGGGATGGGCATATTTAATTTGTGGCCGTTTTTACGAGGCCAGTCAAAAATAGTCATCTGAATAAATATAACAGTAGGTGACATTAAAAGTACACTTTTAAAAATTAAATGTAAATGTTAAACGCTAAAAGTTGATTATAAAATGTAAGTAAGCAAAGTTTAGAAAAAATTGTTTCAAGAAACCTATTCGCATTATTCTTATCCTTATAACGTCTGACTGGTGTACTAAATATTTCATTTCTAAATAAAAATAAAGAGATTTTTAGTTAACTCATGATATTATATCTAGGTATACAATTTCTTTTTTAATTCTAGTAGTCTCCCTTGTCCACATATTAGATGTTTATGTCCCCTCTCATTGCTTATCAAGGTGTTTTTTTTTTTTTTAGATATCTAGTAATTCTGCAGAATGCTTGAACGTAAGTATTAATACGTGTAGTGATCAATCAAGGTATTACTATCATGTTATTATGATATTTTAAATATTCTCTAAGCAAACGTAATTGCACCAGCATTTGGCAGAGAGAGAGAGAGAGAGAGAGAGAGAGAGAGAGAGAGAGAGAGAGAGAGAGAGAGAGAGAGAGAGAGAGAGAGAGAGAGAGAGAGAGAGAGAGAGAGAGAGAGAGAGAGAGAGAGAGAGAGAGAGAGGAGAACTATTTGTTCAAAATGAATGAAATTTACAAACGTAAATGGCATTTCCTCTAAACATAATATTTATCTACATAAACCTCATAAACTTGCACGGCCTTTCGCCAGTGCGAAAATAAGTGCATGCAGGCCTTGACTGTGCCAGACCAGGTTTTGTTCTGCTCACTTCGCCTATTAATCGTCATCTCTCTCATTCCTATCACCTAGGCCATAGCCACCAGTCACACCACTCACCTTCTCGTTGTTACTTTGGCGTTGAAATCCCCGAGGATGACAGTCATTTCAAATTTTTACACTGGTCCTCGGCCATGTCTAATTCGTTATATCATTCCAGAAGCCCTGGGCATGAGAACGTGAGGCGAAGAAATTCATTGGCATTGAGAATCTTTCGAATTTACTGAACCCTTGCTTTCTACAAATCCACATTGTTCTTCTCCTATTTATACAGTGGTACCTCGGGTTACGAACTTAATTCGTTCCAGAACTCGGTTCGTATCCCGAAACGTTCGTAATCCGAAACATTGAAATCAATTAAATAGAGACAATCCGTTTAAAGATGAAAGAATCGTTCTTTTTTTTATTAACATCCGGTCGTTTACCTGACAAAACGCAAAGAATACGTGTACTTCACGTATTAATTAAAGATTGATTGATTGATTGATTGATTTAGGAACCGACATTACAGCTTTCGGGGCATTCCAATAAGCGCTCCGTCCCCATCCTCAGCAGCCAACGAAGAGTTCCAACACTAATAGTTCCAGTAGCAATCTGATTATATGTCCGTCTCGCCTTTCCGCTGAGGTGTCGAGCGTCGGCCAGATCCCCTCGTCACACCTCGCTGCCTCATTCTTACCAGCCTATGGTGATCAATTTGCTTCTCCGAGGTGTACACGTGCTCCCACAAGGCCGCAACCACGTCTGCCTTGTCATGCATCAATACTCCACCAAGTTTTGCCGAGCCAGCCAATCTGTCCGCCTGTTCATTCCCCAGCCCACCGGCATGCCCCGGAGAAAAGATCCAGGCGATGCTTGCCACCCGTGACCTCCATAGCGAAGCAAGCCACTCTGCACGAAGCTTGAATGTCCTCACCCTACTCAGCATGCTTTCTGAGTCAGTTACAATCATGATGTGTGTGTGTGTGTGTGTGTGTGTTGTGTGTGTGTCGTATTCTCCTTCCAGCGGAAAGCTGCACTAACCCCCTCCACCTCCATTCTTAAGCTAGATGTTGTGGTATCATACGCCAGGCTCTCCTGCACCAAACGTCGACCATTAGCTTTTGCTAAGAATCCCCATCACTTCTCCTGCCTCTCAAAACCGAACCATCCGTGTAGATAATCACATCACCCGGGCGAGCATTATCCTGAATTAGTTGCTGGATTTCAACTTTCGTGGCCCCTGCTGGCCACTCTCTGCACTCCCGGGTCAATGTGATTATAACTCTGCACAAATCTGACTGCTCCGCTGGCACTCTGACCCACTCCTCTCCTCGCCTAATGTTCTCCAAGATGCACACCTGTCTGATCGTATCCTCCGCCTGAGCCATCCATGATTTCCCTCTTATCAGTCTCTGACCCTTAACTTCGTCCAGCGCCTCACGCAACGGGTGATCTGTGTCTGCAGCTACTCTGAGGTATGCCTTCGCCTGCATCACCTTGTGCCTAACAGCAACAGTCGGCAGACCAAGGATGTAACGCATATACACTACTGGGGTGTCTCTGGTGCATCCCAGAATGATCCGCATAGCTTCGTTCTGTATGCGCTCTAATTTCACCAGCTGACCCTTTGAGACAGTGAGCAGTCCTAGTCCATAATCAGTCACTGAGAGGATCAAGTGCTGGTATAGTGTGAAGAGCATTCTCTGCTCTGTGTCCATTTCCGCCATAGTTTTAAGTGCATTGAGTCCCTTTTGAGATCTTGTCACAACCGTCTCCACATGGTCCTTGAAGGACAGACTCCTGTCAAATGTGATTCCCAGATACTTCAGTTTGTTCTCTCTGCTGACACTTCTACCATCTATCGTGAGGTTTGGGACATCATCTCTCACATTCCTGTTGTCCAGAGAGCACCACAAAACAACCGCCTTTTCCGGGTGGATGACAGCACTCATTTCAGTGCACCAGTCAATCACTTTGTCTACTGTCACCTGTAGCTCTTGGGCTGTTTGATCCCTATCTCTCCCCTGCCTATATGCAAGAACATCATCTGCAAATGTTAGTATCCTACCAATCCCTGGTGCTTCTAGGTTTGCAATATTGCTCGTATACACGTTAAAGAGCACCGGTGAGATTGCAGATCCCTGTGACAGTCCTGGGGTTAAAATATGTGGCTCTGAGGTCCATGCACCCAGACGGAGAGCAACTCGAGGAGAATTCAGGACGGTTGCTATCCAGTTCACCAACCAGGGATTGACCCCCTTCTTAATCAGTGCGGTCATCAAAATATCATAGCGAACTATATTGTAAGCATCCTCGAATTCAAGCGCTGCCGCAATCGTTTCCTGTCTACTCTGGAACCCCTCATAAACGTCAAAGGTAAAAGTAGCTTCATTTGACCAGGTATCTTTTCCTGGCCTGTAGCTCCCCAGGCCTCTTGGAAGAAGCTTCCCCCTTTCCAAACAATCCTGCAGCTTAACAGCGACTATCTTCTCTAAAACCTTCCCAAATGTATTTTGAAGGGTGATGATCCTAAAGCCGCTAAGCTTTGAATGATCCTTGAATGATACTATTAATTAAAGAGAAAGAAAACAAACCAAATAAATTAAATGTAAAATTAAAAAAAAAAAGATTTATTCTATCTTTCTTCCCAAGAAAACGCTCATAGGAATTTTGCCGCTTTCTTTGCTATTCTGAATCATTAGTTTCAGGAGTTTCTTTTCGCTGTTTCTTGGCAGCCGACTGGGCATCTTTCTACACCAAGAAATTATCAAGGGAAATTTGTCGCTTCCTTTGTTGGAGAATCTTTCTGAAATGGGCCATCGCGTTTTCATTGATCAGGTTTACTGCCCTGTTAGCAACAAGTTTGTTTGGATGGTGGTTCACAATGAAGTCTTCGACGTCTGCCCACTTGCTGCAAATGTCTTTAATCCTGGCAGCTGAAACGGTCACTGGCTCCTCATCATCGGACGACTGCTCCTCCTTTAATGTCTTTAGCTGTTCATTCTGAAGATCCACAAGCTCATCTGCAGTGAGCTCTCCAATTTGGTCCTCCAAGTCGTTGCCATCGACTTCCAGGCCCATATTTTTGCCAAGGACAAAATCTAATCTACAACATTGGCACATAACAGCAGAGTTAGCCTGTCCTTCATTGGTTTGTACCCCGGCAGTGCTTTCTCCTCCTGTGTGATAAAGGTCATCTTTGGCATTTTCTTCCAGAAGAGGCACGTTTCATCGCATTTAAAGACTTGTTATGGAACGTAGTCTTCCTCTTTGATGATGTTATCAAATTCCACCTTGAACGCTTCAGCTTATTTCTCGTCAGAACTTGCAGCCTCTCTGTGCCTAATTACACTATGAATGCCATTTATTTTTTTTTTTTAAACTTTTCACACCAGCCTCTGCTGACTTTAAATTCGTCAGTCTCAGCACTTGTACGAAGCAATTCCGACAATAAATCACTGTGCAACTGTTTCGCCTTTTCACATATTATTGCCTCACTAACACTGTCTCCTGCAAGTTGCTTTTCATTGATCCAGACCAAGAGAAGATTTTCAACTTTCTCAAAAATTTGAGGTCGTGTCTTCTGCAGCTTAGTTATGCCTTTAGCCACATCGACTGATTTGAGTAATTCTGTGTTCTTTATAATGGTGCAAATAGTTGATTTTGCCGTGCAGTACTCATTAGCGATGTCACACACACGAACGCCATTTTCATGTTTCATAAATATTTCCTTCTTTATCTCAACTGTTATACGTTTCTGCTTCCTATCAGCACCATGTCACAGCCTCACATTATACGGTAAACCAACATAAGTTAATATACACTAGCGAAGGGCTACAACTCCCGCCCAAGGGAAAGAAGTAAGACACTCGAAGGCCAGAGTAATCCAGAGCCCTCTCGAAGGACTGGTCAGTGAGTCCACTGTCCCGTGGACACTGATGTGGCCCGCCTATTGCGAGGTCCACGAGGAACTCGGACAGAGTTACCACCCGTGTCGGATTGCGACACGTGTGAACCGGCAGAGACAGACGGGACATCGTAGAGGCAACAGGGCCTGCCTTAGAGGGACTTAATAGTTCAGACCCATGTGTATTTAGGGTCATAGACATATGCTAGATAGTTTGCTTAGAATGTTTGTTATAATCATGTGTGATGTTAAACCGCTGTGATATGCAACTCATCAGTGCGGGCTTGTTAAACCCACTGCGCCAACGCACTGTATACCTAAGTTCAATAAATGTTGCTATATTATATTTAACGGAGTTATTGTTGCCTGTTTGAGCCCGAGTTCAGATCCCCTAGAGATCCAACACGTTGACAGGCTTTTTGGTGGCTCGTCCGCAACAGTGGCGAGAGAACGAGACTACATTCGCAAGTTCAGGGAATATAAGATAAGTTTCATATCATGCCCATTGCAACCCTAAGCGGTACTTACCATCCTCCATCCGTGTAACATTATTGTTTTGCATTGATTTGTATGTATATTCATAACCTTGTAACCAACAAAACTTTGCATTTGTATTTGCTCATGTAAAAATTAAGGGAGATAACTAACTTTTCTACTCCCCAACATTTGTCTAAGGGATTTAACTTCATTAAAATTACCAACAAGTAAAACACAAGATGTCTACGTTAGAAAAATGTATTGAGTTAGGTATGAAATTAGGTTATAAAGAAGAAAAACTGTCAGAATGGGCACAGAAGACACACGCAGAGAACATTGCCCGTGAAGAAAGAGCGATAGAACGGGAAGAAAAACAAAGAGGCAAATAGAGGCAGAAGAAAAGAAAATGCAATTGCAGGCAGAAGAAAAGAAAATGCAATTGCAGGCAGATGAAAAGAAAATGCAGGCAGAAGAAAAGAAAATGCAATTGCAGGCTCAAGAGAAACAAATGGAGCTTGAGGCGGCGGCCAAACTAGCCCAATTGAATGCCGATACACAAATAAGACTAAAGCAAATGGAGATTGATTCCAACGTAGAAATATCTGTAAATAAACTGAGAAGCAAGGAGGAGGAACAAAAATATAACAAGTATAAAGGCCTCGTGAAAGCATTTTGCTCAGGAGATTCTATCAGTGCATACCTGGAAAATTTTGAGTGTCTTATGTCCTACCATAGGTCGAAAAATCAGATTGGTCATTCATTTTAATGAGAAACTTATCTCTGGAACCCTTAAAAGTAATAGAGACAGTTCCACAGGAGATGAGAAAAGATTATGATTATTTAAAGCAACGCATTCTCCAACATTTCTCATTAGATACAGCAGGTTACCAACAACAGTTCGCAAAATTATCCCCACAACCTAACCAAACCTTCATTGACTACGTGTCTACAGTTCAGGATGTTTGCACAAAGTGGATTAACTCAGCTAAAACTAACAACAACCATGACAAACTAAAAGAACTCATTATTATTGACAAAATAGTTAGTACAATCCCAACACCTTTTGCTAAGTTTTTGAAACAAATGGACTGTAAGAGTATCCAAGAAGTAGAGACCAAGGGGAACGCATTTTTCACAGCGAACAGAGATATTTTCCAATTAAACCTAAGTCAAAACGAAACAGCAGCAGTTGTAAACACTAGATACTCGAAACCAACTGAAAACAAGCTCAAACCACGCTCGAATGTCAGGAAGCCAGTTAAATGTCAATATTGTCATCTGACACACGAAGAGTACGCGATGTGTGACAAATCACCTAATTATCCACATCATCTCCAAATGATAGTGGAGAAGCAAAAGAACAAGAGAAATGCTTATCAGAGAGCGGTCAAATGCTATTTTTGCTCCAGCTTTGGGCACTAGTCACGCTTTTGTGAAGGGCGAAAGATAATGAAGCAAGCTAATGCTGCACTAGTTGACACTTCCTCAGATGAAGATATTGAACAACTGAATGAGTGTGACAATCAGAATGAAAGTTTGAGTGAGCTAGGGAATGCAGTGCAAATCATTGACACCATTACAGACAACAAGTGTAACACCTGTAGGAAATTCCAACTTTGACACAACATTGTTATGTGGCCACACGATCCCTATTTCTAATGAAATGGCCAACGCTGCCTTGTCATCTACAGGCAAGCTAAATATCTCAACAGGGTTTGTAAATAACAAAAAGTGCACATTAATCCGCGATTCCGGCGCAACGCTATGTGGAATTAAGAATACATTAGTCAACGACAAAGACTACACACACAAACACGTAACTTGTCGCACATTCGCAGGCACCATCGAAAAATACCCCCTTGCTCTTGTCGAAATTCGCACACCTTTCATATCAGGACGAGTATTGTGCGCAGTACTCGAAAATCCTGTCGCTGAAATTATACTTGGGAATCTGCCCAACATACGATCTTGCTCTGAAAAGGAAATCAGAGATTGGGAGCAGAAAAACGGTATCCATAACCTAAACAGCGATTCTAAAGAGAAACACCACTCGTGCTTGTCTCAAACTGCCAAAAGCACAAGGGAGACAACCAATGAAGTAGTTCAAAAAGAATTCACCGAGGTGCATAATGCAGGGGCGTTGAATCTGTCAGTGATACGACCAACTTAAAACCTCGAACTGAGAATGCCAGCAATCCACAAATTACCAAGCCTGTAGATGTGCAACAACACACACAATACACGAATGTAATAAATCAAACAGACGTAGACAATACTGAAATTCCAGTACCAATTATGAATGACGACGGTAGTATAAAGGACATACACATCTCTGACACTTTGACACAACAGCAGCGACAAGACATTTTGTCTCTCATTAACCATTATAAATCTATCTTCTTTAACTGATTCAGTGCCAAACAAAAAAGTGGTCATACCCAAACAGAGATTCAAGGCAGAAAATTTAAACTAGGGGTATGCCACAATTTTGCTTTTAAAATGGTTAAAACTGTAGCAGATGCATTGTATTACATATCAAATTAAAGAGAATTGCACAGGGAACCTGACAGTGTTAATAATTAATTGATAGGTTACAAATATTATGACAATAATGAGAGTTTTAGTAATAACAATTGAAATTAAAGTGTTAAAAATTATGAAAAAAATTCACTTACCAAGTCTTTATTTTATATCCGAAGCCGCTAATCCAGTTAAATTTAGTGAATTATATTACACACACCAGTTGTCTTCAAGAATATCACAAGAACTGCTCCATAACATGAATAAAACGCAATGAAATCATAACATTATGAAGTACATCATTTTCACACAAAATGGAAAAGCCATCATATTCTTAGTAAAATTCACTGTTAGATTTTTTTTCAATATTATGACCGCCTTCTACATAATTATCTGAATACTGCACAGGTTCGTTTTAGAATCTATCACAAAGTCGTTTACATCACAATAACTATAATATAAAACTGTTTAAAACTGTGATTTTATTAAAATATATGAGGTCAAGAACCAGAAGATATGGTCACTTTGAATTTCGAAATATCAACAAACATTCTCCTAAAAGTTTACACGAAACCATGCCTGATCTGTGCACACGGAAGCACACGAAAGGAAATAAAATCTTTCGCTTTTGGAGTTTAAATAAGTGAGACACTAAAAAGGTGGACTGGATAGGAAACACAGATACATTAAACCACTATACATAAGAGGGGCATTAAAGTGGCATCTGGGTGGGAAATTTGGGTTACTTGGGCTATCAAGTGGCATCTGGCAGGCGATCAGTTAACAAACCTGGACGGACTGACAAAATAACACATTCAATTGTGTTGACAGATCTGACACCGGTCAAATGTAGACCATATTCTATTCCTCTGCATTATAGAGCAAATTTAGAGAAAGAAATTTTGGACCTAGAGAAAAATAGAATAATTCAGAAATCTATGTCCCAATATTCTTCACCGATTGTTCTGGTGAAAAAGAAGGACCAAACAATCCGTTTGTGCATAGACTATAGAAGATTAAATACGATAACCACAACAGATGCGGCGCCAATGAGCAACTGTGAAGACCTCATTTTGAATATGTCTCAATCATCCTTATTTTCGAAGGTTGATTTAGCGAAAGGTTATTGGCAAGTACCACTACACCCTTCTTCTAGACATATAACAGCATTCGCTACACCTCTTGGTTTGTACGAATGGAGATATCTTCCGTTTGGTCTCAAGAACTCTCCCGCCACATTTGTTAGGTTAACTAGATTGTTATTGCACGGCATTAAGGACGTGCAATCTTATATTGACGATATATGCATTCATTCTTCTAACATGACTTCTCACTTACTTACACTCCAACAAGTCTTTAACCAAATCTTTCTTTTTGGACTTACTATCAAACCTTCCAAAGTTGAAATAGGCTATAAACAAATAGACTTCCTTGGTCATAGAATTTCTGAAGGCAAACTGTTGACAGATGATAAAATTGTTTCGAAAATTCTCAATCTAGAAGTTCCAACTACAAAGAAACAAGTTAGAAGTTTATTATGTCTTATAAACTATTATGCTAAGTTTATACCAAACTGGGCAGAACTTACATCAGTTTTTTCTAATATGTTGACAAAAGATCATCCAGAAAAATTTTGTAAAAGTACCCGCTTAGAGGATGCAATATGCAGATTGAAATTCATTTTTTCTAATCCACCAGTATTACGATTACCAAACATAGATTTACCCTTATTTTGACCACAGATTCGAGTGCTATCGCAATTGGCGGATGTTTAATGCAAGAAGTGCAAGGAGTGAGACACCCAATTCTCTACGTAAGCCGTAAGCTGAAGAAGGCAGAGATCCATTACTCTACTGTGGAATTGGAGGCATTAAGTTTATTATTTTGTATGCTCAGATTATCTAAGTTCCTCTTAGGTTCCCATTTTGTTGTGCTCACCGATAACTCGCCATTGTTGGTGCTTAAGCAAGGTGTTCCGAAAAACCATCGTTTACAAAGATGGTGTCTTCTTCTTCAAGATTTCGACTTCGAAATCCGCCATATCAGAGGCACCGATAACATTATAGCTGATATTTTATCGCGGCAAACGAATGCGCCATCAGAATAACATTAGGCACATTAACCATTCGCTATACCAGAAACTGTGATATTTTATTCGGTGGCATAGAACAGTGTAACTCTACACCTGCTAGAGAACTTTCATTTAAAAGTAATAACACCCCAGTGAATATGTTACGTATAACACCCAAACATTAAACTTTGAGAACTATACTACCAAGTACCAAAACTCTAGGAACAATCCGAGCGAAAGACATTATGTGTGAAATGAATTCAACTAGTGAACTGACATTGATCATGAAAGCATTAAGAACACTTCATACTCGACATTGAGAACATTCCATACTTGCTGTTGCTAAGAGACTTTACAAACAGCCAAAAGAAAACTACGTCGATTACAACACTCAAGAGACAGTCATACTAACTGTTAACATTCATGGCACGACACGCTGACAACAGGAGGACAACGCGCACATCATCGTTGGATTTAGTTACTTAGTTAATTAATTAATTTAGTATTGAATATGTATTATATTTGTATTGAATTATGTATATAAAATATGTCAACCTGTAATTTGTACATTTTCTACCATAATATTACAGGTATGTCCACTCATAGGCGAAATATTCTTCCTATGCAATTTTCTCTATGTAAATTATAAACCATTTTTGAGTCATCGTACAAAAAGTACGTATTATCTTAAAGGGAACATATCGCCTATTCCATTTTTTCGAAGGGCAATAACACTTACCTCAACTTTACTTATATATTTTAACCAAATACTATTTTGAATGAAAGATGTGTGAATGACAGGGTGAATGAATTAAATGAGAGAGCGATATACTGAGCGGACAAATTGTACGCAAAACGTATTTATTTTAATTTGTCTGCGTCTTTTATGTAAATTGTTTAAATGTCTAAATTGTTAATACATGTTTAGTATTTAGGATACTACATCTAAGCACCACTGCTTGGAATGCCTGATCATGCATTACACACATTGGGGTAATTCATGATTAAGGATATCCCAACTCGTGACGCTTGGAGATAAGCCACACATGCAGCACACACGTTACACAAAACTCAAAACTGAACACTATCAATTACAATACAGTCACTTTATTAGAAGCAACAACTTATTAGTCAACACACTAACAAGCCAACAGGGACACAGGTAGTCAGATGGGATAAAATAAGAGCGTAACTACATATTCAGCATTATACAACATACGAGAGTAAAAGTGTATTGAAATGCACACACAGAACAAGATTTGCAGGTGTACTTAATTAGCCAAGACTTTTGTCTTGTTAATCCTCTCTAATACAGAGGTTAATTATCTTGGTATCAGTGGGATACTTTGAGAAGGACGGGTTGTAGAAACAACTAGGAAACGTCACGTAACTTCGGTCAGATAAGCATTTTTTAAGGACACAGGAGAGAGAGACCTCTTCAGCAAATCAGAGAAGTGGTGTATGGGAGAATACATGAGTATTGATGCCAATATGTAGGTTACCAAGTTACGGTCCACCAGACTACAAACACCGACTTTATGTGATTCTGTGACAGAATTAGTACAGAACAAATTACCTTATAACAACCCATCAAATCAGGGGGGAGAGGGGGAATCCTGTCACAGCCTCACATTATACGGTAAACCAACATAAGTTAATATACACTAGCGAAGGGCTACAACTCCCGCCCAAGGGAAAGAAGTAAGACACTCGAAGGCCAGAGTAATCCAGAGCCTTCTCGAAGGACTGGTCAGTGAGTCCACTGTCCCGTGGACACTGATGTGGCCCGCCTATTGCGAGGTCCACAAGGAACTCGGACAGAGTTACCACCCGTGTCGGATTGCGACACGTGTGAACCGGCAGAGACAGACGGGACATCGTAGAGGCAACAGGGAGGGAGCCTTAGAGGGACTTAATAGTTCAGACCCATGTGTATTTAGGGTCATAGACATATGCTAGATAGTTTGCTTAGAATGTTTGTTATAATCATGTGTGATGTTAAACCGCTGTGATATGCAACTCATCAGTGCGGGCTTGTTAAACCCACTGCGCCAACGCACTGTATACCTAAGTTCAATAAATGTTGCTATATTATATTTAACGGAGTTATTGTTGCCTGTTTGAGCCCGAGTTCAGATCCCCTAGAGATCCAACACGTTGACACACCACTACCGTTCTTCGAACTCATAATTGATGGGGTTAACACGGAAAATAATGAAAGAGATAAACTGAACACAGTGCCACTGCTAAGAAATCTTTTACTGCTGTGTAGTAAGGCCAATGAAAGCGAAGCTGCGCACGCGTGGAAAACTAGGCTACTAGGCTATCGCTAAGCAATGTTAGTACTGTACTGCGTGGCCTTCATTTGTACTGTACGCAATCGTTTGTCTCCAACGTTAAACCTTGCTCTCTCTCTCTCTCTCTCTCTCTCTCTCTCTCTCTCTCTCTCTCTCTCTCTCTCTCTCTCTCTCTCTCTCTCTCTCTCTCTCTCTCTCTCTCTCTCTCTCTCTCTCTCGCCTTCGTTCTTAACCTGAGGCACTGTTTCTTACCCGAGACAAAATATTTTTGAAGTTATTGTTCGTAACCCGAATTGTTCGTGACCTGAGAAAAATTGAATTAAATACTACATTTATTATCTATAAAATGCGTTTTTGGTATGTATTTTGACATTTCTAGAACGAATGAATTGGATTTATATGGAAATAACTGCCTCGGTTTTCGCTTGTTTCGACGAATTATCGACGAAAACTGAGGTTTTACTGTACTAACTAAGCGATAACGTAGCCAGTCGCCTCTAATGACACATTGTGTTGTTTTCCTCTCATGTGGACCCCGGTGAGACAAAGTGCATATTTTCATCACAATTCTTGTTTTAGTTCATTATTTCCTTGGATTTCCATAATACCATTGCTTTCAACTGTGAAACTCTCTGTTATCTACTGACTGGGACGCAGAGGTGTTTCCAAGGCACCAGGGCCGGGTTATATACTGGCCAAGATCCATTGACGCGTCCTCGTCAAGCGTCTTGGGCTACAGGTCCCTTCGGGGTCCTGGCTAAAGTCAGTTGGATCGCCGAGGAACCACAAGTCTGCACACCAATAAGCCAGACATTGGGACAACGGATACTCACGCAAACCTCAGGTCCTGTATGACATCACACTGATGTTGGACAACAGGATGCCTTCATCCGACATACAGGACTTCGTGTTGGAGCTCAAGCCAACGAACACAAGCAAGCAAGCATCTACTGACTATAGAACCTAATGGTGTAGGGCAAGGGAAAGGTGGGGTGGGGTTCTTGACCTTAAGGAATTAAAGCCGCCTGGCTTGTACAGTCCGGGGCGAACTGAGCAGGTAAGTTTACTTTTTGTCCCCGACGGAAAAATAATCCGCACCTTACCTAGGATTCCTGAAGGAGAACACGGCGTTCTAGCCACTCGACCAGCCGCTCCTCATTGCTGCAAAAGCTGCTCTCTATTTCCATTTGTTATTCTGTTATCTTCATTTTCACGTTGTTGAAGATGAGGACGGGGCACTATGGGAATGCCCCGAGCGATGTGATGTCGGCTCTTTACTCAACTCAAATTTTAACTTTCTATACAAAACATGTAAAAATATGAATAAAATTGGGTTGGACAGCGGTAAATCTGTGAAAATGTAAACAATATAAACTGACACAAAGTAGTGCAGTTTTGCATAACAGACATACGACACATACAAGATGTTGCGGCGATTAGCCTTCATCAGTAAACAAACACATTCACAAACACAACATATAGTCAAGGATGATGAAGGTCATGTATGTGTCGTAATTCTGTTATGTAAAGCTGCACTGCTTTGTGTCATTTTATATTGTATACAAAAAATGTGTATTTTCTGACTGTGTACTTTGATCTACTTTTTGTTTGTATTAAAAGTTAGTTGCATGTCCTTTACAGAAAGTCACAATCAACCCCACCATGTAATAACTGTGATGCATACAGATAAAATTACTATGGAGAAAGAAATATATGCTGAGGAAATATATGATGAGGAAAAATTGGAGGTTGTGGAAAATTTTGAATATCTTGGGTCATTGCTTACCAACAACGGTGACACAATGAAAGAAATTAAACGAGGACTATCAATTGCTCTTCAAAGGCTAAAACAACTGAATAAATTATGGAGTGGGACATACATAACTACAAAAATTATTGTTACGAGCGTGCATCTATCCCATTGCAACATACGCCTGCGAGACCTGGACACTTACTAAATAAGCCGAACAGCGTATAAATGCCTTTGAACATAAATGTTATAGACGAGTTCTAAGAATATCTTGGGTAAAGAAAAGAACAAATGCATCCATACTTCAAGAGCTTAATATTGAAGAAAGTTGGCTATTAAAGACGATAAAACAAAGAAAATTGAAATATTTTGGTCACATGAAACGTCACGAATGTTTGGAGAGAACAATAATGGAGAGGTATATGTGACGAAACGGAAATTCATTTGTGCTTCGTCGGGCGAGATTACACTTTATTCGGCGCATCATCAGGGACTTTCCCGGTTATTTATAGATCGGGGATAGTCGAGCAGGATTTTCCATCTGGAAGGTTCGAGAAGCATCTGGATTTGGATGACCAGGGTTGCTTAGCACAGCACCAACTTCTCGTGAAGCTAGAACCTAGAATTCCAGTGCGGAAAATAGAGTTTCTCGTCGAGTTGAATCACATCGTGAAGCACTCATTTCTCGGGCGCATTGTTACGCACGTAGGAGAAATGCAGCAGTCACAGCTTATTCGCTTTCTACATCTCGTGTGAAAAGGTACTGCTTTTGTGTAGCAGTTGAAACATTTCTTCACACTCAACCAAGATGCAGCTGACTGCTGTCGAATTTCACGGCCTGCTGGCTTAGACAGTAATTGTAGCTGACTGGACACATTTCTAGGATTCAGGAACTAGAAAACAACAAATGCATCCATACTTCAAGAGCTGAATATTGAAGAAAGTTGGCTATTAAAGACGATAAAAGAAAGAAAATTGAAATATTTTGGTCACATGAAACGCCACGAAAGTTTGGAGAGAACAATAATGGAGAGGTATATGTGACGAAACGGCAATTCATATGTGCTTCGTCGGGCGAGATTACACTTTATTCGGCGCGTCATCAGGGACTTTCCCGGTTATTTATAGATCGGGGATAGTCGAGCAGGATTTTCCATCTGGAAGGTTCGAGAAGTACCTGGATTCGGATGACCAGGGTTGCTTAGCACAGCACCAACTTCTCGTGCGGCTAGAACCTAGAATTCCAGTGCGGAAAATAGAGTTTCTCGTGGAGTTGAAACACATCGTGAAGCACTCATTTCTCGGGCGCATTGTTACGCACGTAGGAGAAATGCGGCAGTCACAGCTCATTCGCTTTCTACATCTCGTGTGAGAAGGTACTGCTTTTGTGTAGCAGTTGAAACATTCCTTCACACTCAACCAAGATGCAGCTGACTGTCGAATTTCACGGCCTGCTGGCTTAGACAGTAATTGTAGCTGACTGGACACAGTTCTAGGATTCAGGTACTGACTTTATTAATTAATTTAACGCTGTAAATTGAACATAGAACGCGATCGTTCAGAACTAATTAAATATGCGGGCGACTTTGCATCGCTAATGAAGTGACCGATCGATAAGCAGGTTGAAAACGAGGGCAGCACACAGCTGTGTGTATCTGTGTTTACAAACCGTCGTGAAACGATGATGTTTTGTCAACTGCTTAGAAATAAAAGTCCGTTAAATCGGCATATTGTGTTCAAATGTGATTGATTGATTATAGTGAGTAGTTGCATATACTATGTTTGCTGTACTATAATAGGGAACAGTAAACTGTTGTATAGAATGAACCTAATTTATGTCAGTCAGTAATTACGGTTAGCAGAGCGCTGAAATTAGACAGGTAAGTTGGCAGATGGAGAGTTAGTTAGTGAATTACTGATGTGTTAGGGAAATAGAGCACTTAGTGGTTAGCCCTAAGAAGTGATGTAGCTATTTTGTGTGTGAACTAAATAGTGAATTCATTTCGAGGAACTGGGGAATTCACACGAAGGTAAGTTCTTCAGTGGTGCTAGAGAGATATACGATGTTGTTATCACGTATATACTAGGTCATGTTGTGTAATACTTCTATGAATGATGTACCGACCGCCGAAGTGGTTCGACGCGAGATAACAAGGCGTTACCGTCGCGATGTACACATGCGTTCTTCATTCTTTTCTTTGCTGTCCTGTTCTGTGCATACTTGCGTGAGTACGTCAGTGCTGATGTGAGGAAAGTATGGAGGAACAAATGGAGGACGAATGAGACATCGGGGACAAATGGGATATGGGGACTGCGTGTGAGTTATTATAGTATGAGACTGGTAAACCAGGCCAGCCATGAAGTTCGTCCAAGGCCAAGGCTAATCCGCTTGGAAGGGCAGAACTGGAGAGAACCTTGAACATGCGGGGAGCATGTTTTTCTAGAAGGACTTCTTGACTCTAAGGAAGAGTCTAACAAGAAGAGTTTCGCTATAGAGTGGGCAGGAGGTCCCACTAGCGAAATGGAATTGTGTATATATGTTATATGGTCATGTATTGTTACTATATCCCAAGTGATGGTGCATTGATCGTTGTTTGTTTCTTATTAGATGTATAATGTAAAGGGGGGGGGGGGGGTCCAGGGACACCTTACCTTGATATTTAGTTCTTGTTAACTCTAGAACAACTACAGATTGACTTTAGCGACAACCTTTATGTGAATAGGGATAGGTGAAACGTTAGATCAGACTCGCCATTCTTGATTCTTAATCTGTTTGACGGGCTGTTCACTGAAGGGCCAGCTGACATTGGACTGAGGTGTATGCTTTAATACTATCAACATAGAGATGTTGCTCTACTTAGTTGAATAACTAGGTAGTAATACTGAAGGTTGATTAGTTATGGATTTGATGCATATGAGCCAATGTTTGGGGCCGAATACTTTCACCGATCGCTCTTACTTTCAGGTGTTGCCTGTTAGAACCAGCCTATTACTAAGTTGTTTGCCGGAAACCACTACGTGATCCATGGCGAAGGGTCACTATACCTACTTAACCACGCCTGACTGTGCTACAACCTGCAAGAGGGAGAATCACCAGGAATGACTTAACTCATCACGTGATTCTGGAGCCCTGCAGCAGCACTAGTGGAGAACTAGATGGTTTGTTTTCTAATTTAGAACTGTGGTTAAGACTATATTTCAGCAATGTGTTCGTCTACCTGAGCAATCCTGTCGGGGTATACTGAAGATTGATATACTACGGAAATATGATGACATGCTCGCTCCAGAGAGACTTACCAAGTTGGGGTAGGCGCAGCTCTGGGAGCTCATCAATTCCAAGTCAATGTTCATCCGCCTAACCGTCGGAGACTCTAAGCATAGATTGGCCCATACCAAGGGGCTGTAACTACGTCGGCACTAGTGTCCGGTCATGATTAGACCCACACCAGCTTGCGTATTGTTTTACAAGAACTCGTGATGGTAGACAGGTCAACTCATCCTTGACCTCATGAACATAGTGTGCAGAAGGAGAATTAGTTCTTACCAAACCATTCGAACAACCAGGTCAAAGAAATATTGACAATATGTTCTGTTACCGAGCTCAACCATATTTCAGGATTGATGTGCCTAACTCCGAGGGAGTCTGAATATGAGTGACTTTGTAGTGTATTGAAATCATCTACAGGAACATTGGTGTATTTCGGTTGACTTTGTTGAACTTGTTGCAGTAATGATTCATTGCCCAATCAGGGTTAAGCACTTCTATGCCGAGACCATTAGATTGGTCATGTGTTACTTCTAGGAACATTAAGAGATCAACAGGGGTCACCTCAAGGAGGAGGGTCTCCCAACCAGGCTGTACGTTGAGAACTGTGTAAGGTGGTCACAGCGACTCATTGGGACAGTGCAGACGGGAAGTTCATCCAGCAGTCTGTGGTCCGAGGCGGTAATTCCTCTGACACCTGATCTTAGCTCTGGAGACGGAGTGGTCTCCAAAGGTTCCAGTCATCAGTCTGGAAGAGAGCCGGGTGAGTGTCGGACCGACTGGACGGAACATCTCCATCAAATCTGCATTACAACCTACTGATGAATATAGTAGCATCTCTAACTCTGATTCTGTCTCTAATCTATCCTCTACTATTGTAAATAGAATTATTCTATCAGGGTGTTCAATTCCTACCTATTTTCTTTAGGGTAGAATAAACTTTGTTTATGTTGACTTATTCTTTTTACAGTTATTGAGTGTCTTCTCGGACGATGCCTCAGTGTTTATTGTCGGAAGGGAGAGGGTAGTGAGTGGGGGTATAGAATCTGGGAGGGGTTTGTAGACATATTTAAACCATTTGAGGTCAACCGCAGAGAAAACAGTGTATCTACCTGTCCAACCCCTGGGGTTAGAATACACGGGAGTGCTAAGGACACCTTAGGCTTGGTTAACTCTCAATACCCAAGGCGAACCTGTCACAGTATATGCCTGGGAAGAGAGGAAGAGGAAGGCCAAAGAGAAGAT
>JACEFZ010024766.1:0-13571 GCA_014155875.1 Cepaea nemoralis
AACTTTAATTTTACAGATGCTTTTAAAATATTAGAAAAAAACGCTGGTGATTTCAGCCAATTGGTAAAAATTTCTGTAAAATTGACAAGACCAGCAAACTACGGACCTTTTTTTGGGTCGTTGGCTATTAATTAGAATTTTGGTCACAATTTCTCACTGTTCTGAGTTGGCCCTGCTGTTGTATGGCCGGGAAAATCAATTTCTTCCATTCCCAACTCCACTTGGGGGGTTTTACTGTAAGACCGAATAATCGCAATCTATGGGCTGCGCAGTTTCTGTAAGTGTGATGTCCATCTGCTGTAGGATAAAAATGCTCAATATAAGTCGATGTTTTATAATTCCTTAAAAAAGTCCCTATGAGTCAACAAAAGGGGCTGGGCATTACAAAACCGAAAGGGAAAAAAACGCCTTCTACAGACCTAGGGTGTGAGAAAGCTGTTAATGGATAGAAACTGCATCGGGACCTCCAAATAACCTTTCTTCGGTAAATTTTAGAAAAGATACGGGGTGTTACATATAAAAGGATAAGCGTCACATGGGGGGATAGGCCTGCATCGACTTTGGCACTTTTTAAACCGGCGATAATCGACGCAGAGGCAATCGTCGAGCCCTTTTTTTCTGACCAGGACAATGGAAATAATATTCTGACTGTGTTTTTTGAATTATTCCACTCGACTCAAGTTTTAAAAAGTTCCTTGTCGAGATTTTCCCCTGTAATTTAATGGGATGGAATAAGGTCGGCTTTGATAGGGGTGTTATCAGTCAGACTAATGGAGTGTTCTACCCTGCCCTGTCCTACCTGGATGTCGGAAAAAATGTCCCTGTACTCCGTTACTAATTTTATAATCTGTCGTCGTTGTCGTCTTAAGTTTCGGTTCTAAACGTATGCTATCAATTATCCCATCGTGTCTACTGTCGGTGGAAATTCTTTTCCCATCGTCATCTGTCTGATTAAGTACTGTCTTTGTCTAGCTGTGTGTTCTGTTTTTTGGCTAGGTGTTTTTGCGATTCGTCGTCATCTGTCGCCCTACCTAGTTATTTGTTATGTACGTCTGCGTCCGTTGCTTGGTTTTGGTGCTTTCTGTTCGTCTGTCATCAGTTTTTGTCGTGAAAAAAGGCTTCAGCATGTTGAATAAAATATTTTAATTTTCCCTTTACGATATTTCATAATCGACATCTGATATCTTTCGTTCACTTTGAATGGCCCTTGCCATGACGTTAGTAACAATTACGTTTATCTGGTAGTAAAAGAGCACCTTTTTATTGGGGTTTAAGGTATAGGGTTTTGGCACCCTTATTTTCATAATCGCGGTACATCTGGCCTTTTCCTCCAAAGGATTGGCTATTACAACGCCCTTCATAATTTTATCGCGTGTCCTGTTACCATCTCGTATGGTGTTACTGAAGTTGGACTCTCTACTGAGCTAGTGATTACTGATGGTAAATTGTTAGGGGTCCACGAGGGGTTTGCCCCCTAAAATAATTCGAAAGGTGAGAAACCCGTACTTTAGTGCGGAATTTCTCGATGGGCAAAGAGCACTGCTGGTAATAGAGTGTCCCAATCAAATGGGTTATCTGCTGTTACTTTCGCCAGCATGTGTTTTAGATCCCCGTTAATTTTTTCTATAATCCCGTTACTGGCAGGGTGGTACGGGCTACAGAAATGCTGTTCTATTCCTAGCAATTTTGTTAGGGCTTGCATAGCAGCCGAAATAAACTGGGTTCCTCGGTCGCTTAAAATGGTTCGAGGAAAGCCAAATCGACAAAATAGATGTAAAATACATTTGCCACATCTTGGAGGTAATGTATTTGAGAGGCACCGCTTCGATCCACCTTGTACAAAGATCCATGAGGGTTAGTATGAACCGGTTTCCTTTGTTCGACACCTGATTCAGGGGTCCAACAATATCTACCGCTACACTTTCGAATGGTCTAGAGGCCAATATTGAACGTTGAACCTCGGCTATTACATGCTTTCCCTTTCGCACTAAATGTTGACAAATGGTACATGACCGACAAAAAGATTTAATATCGTTACAAAACTCAGGCCAATAGAAGTGTGGACAAATTCTGGCTCTCGTTTTGTCATAGGCCAAATGTCCAGCAAACGGTGAGTCATGTGCAATCTTTAGCACATTTTGTCCGGTGTTTTAAAGGTAACACCGTCTGCTGAATTTCATGGTTATTGGTGGTATAATAACGCATGAGAATTCCGTTGTGTATTTTAAAATACCAAGATGCATTTTTAGTAACTTTCGCTCGCTCACCTAGTAATTTAAAATAAGGGTGCGATAGTTTGATCGGTGCGTTGTGCCTCGATAAACTCTTGTCGAGTGGTATTGTTACTAGTACCGCTGGGTGTTAACAACTGTAATATTTCATTTTGTAGGTCAGTATAATGAGTTTTGGGTATCTGACCTCGTTTACAGCATTAGCCGTGTTGGTTTGTTTCCAGGCTAATATTTCGTCCTCAGTACATTGTTTTAATGAGGGCAAGCAACCCAAAATTAAGTCAGTACAGGGATTTTGCAGAATCGCGCACGTAAATTGTGCCGGAAAGGACGGGGTGTTTATATGAACTTTTGCCAGTGGTATTTCTCAATGTTTCCAGAGAAAGTGCGGCATTTGACAAACTCACCCATATAATCTTCTGGCTTAACTAACTCTCTTCTTACACCAAGTAAAGTGCTCCCGCTATCCAGTAAACATTGGCATGGTTGTTCGTTGACCAGTGCAATCGGGAACTTTAGATTACCGCTGGAGGCTAAAGCTGAATTAGCATCTTCGTTGGAACATGGTACAACATGACCACATTTAAGTTTTTCCGTCCGCATGAAACTGGTGACAACGCGTCAATTTATTAAAGTCTAACATATCAGTTACTACAGCCACACTCTCACACTCATTGAATGGTAATACATTTTCAAGCTCAGACATCAACTACACTATCATCGTCAGATGATGTATCTAAGAGCACAGCATTGCTAGCCTTCATTCTTTTCCTGCCCAAACATCCAGAAGAATAATGGCCATAACTTGAACAAAAGAAGCATTTAACAGCTCGTTTGTATGAGTTCGTTTGTTTTCCTGCTTTTTCATCTCTCTCTAGAGCCGCTTTTCTCTCTGTTTCTTCTCTGTATCTTTCGTTTGCCCATTTCTCTAATTTATCTCCGGTATGGCCTAGTTCTTTGCCAGCCTGGATGCAGTCATTTAATGATGACATTATAGGGTCTTATGTTATTTTACAATTGATATCAATTTAATTTTATAATATAATTTTACAGTTATTATGTGTTAGAAAACAATTTACAATCTTCACTGAAAAAAAGAAGATGCAGTGTTAATGATGGTTATCAAAATTAGTGGAAAATATACTCATCTAATCTGCTGGAAAATACGGCACTCGGGATGTTCCACCGTTGTCTTTCGTACACACAACAGATCGACTTGCTTTCACAACTGATGTCTCTGTTTCATAGAGCATCAACAGTTTAGAAACATGCATGTAATGTACAATCCATGTTTGTTATTAATTCAAATAATACAGTTTATACGGATGGTAACTTACAAATGTGATATAAATAATGATGATTGATGTAAATGAATGAATGTTTGATAGTATAAATGATCGTCAATGAATTGTAAGATGATTCGTCAAATGAATGTCAATGTCGTCTTGTCTTCACTTTCTATCGTCTCTGACTGAGCTGCGCTGTATGACTTTAGCTTAACCTCTATCTATATCTGTTGTGCAAAAAGAATTTACTTTTGCACAATTATATACGTGAATGTGATGACTGTTGACATTATGATAGTATCACACAAAATGGTTCACAACTGATGGTTAAATTTGTAACTTTGATATATTTCCATCAAACAAATTTAGAAAAATAATATCAATACTATTTTATCAACTTTCCGAAGTTATGTGGGAAATTGGTAATTTCATCGTGCTAACGGTGGTTCAAGCTCCACAAATGGTAATTAAATTGGTGACTTCTGATCACAAAATGGTACTTAAAGATGGTTCAAGATATTTCTGAATTGATGGTGGTTTACCAAATTGTAATTGACGGTGGTTCAAGCCCCACGATTTTTACAACAAATGGTAATGAATGGTGGTTCAAGGAACTTCTGACACCAAATGGTATCCTGCCTGTCAGCAACTCACTTGCGACAGGCATACAAGGATTCCCTTCTTTTGCACTACACGAAAGTGACAACTCGTATGGTTTGCAAAAGGATACATTTTATTGGGAGCTGATGGTACATAAGCTCCACGAGCGGAATACCACATCGGTATTAAACATCATATTATGTTATGAAGATGGAATGAGGAGATGATGTTAATAATAATAACTACTGAAGCTAAGTCCTAACTATTGATACTGTCCTTAACAACAAAGTATCCACAGCGGATATACAGTCTGTTCCCTACGCCGTCGAGTCTCTGTCTGAACCAGCTACCTGTGGCGTGTTCAGCCACGAGCAAGTAGCTCTCCGTGCAACCGCTGGTTTACGTGCTTGGAGTTCCAGCACGCTGGTCACTTGGTTGTAGTAACCATAATTACATGGCCACTTCTCGTGATGCGGGTTTCCCAGTCTCTTGGGTAACCTCAGCTCACGTACACTCGTTGCCCTCCTTGTTGACACGAGTGTGTCCCATTATAGCTATTTATAGCGTTTGTGTTTCTTCTGTCTGGTCTACTAAATCGTTATGTTACTTGTCCTTTTCCTTAGCTCTATTTAGCTCTTCTTAGCTTTGAGATCTTACGTAGGTCTTTGACAATACACTCTTGTATTATTTATAGACTA
Source organism: Cepaea nemoralis (assembly GCA_014155875.1). Classification (NCBI taxonomy): domain Eukaryota; kingdom Metazoa; phylum Mollusca; class Gastropoda; order Stylommatophora; family Helicidae; genus Cepaea; species Cepaea nemoralis. Next base: position 4,816 of record JACEFZ010024766.1, read on the forward strand.
CACTGACAAAGGACATCCACTATACACTCTTGTATTATTTATAGACTACACTGACAAAGGACATCCCACTATACACTCTTGTATTATTTATAGACTACACTGACAAAGGACATCCACTATACACTCTTGTATTATTTATAGACTACAATGGCAAAGGACACCCACTATACACTCTTGTATTATTTATAGACTACAGTTGCAAAGGACACCCACTATACACTCTTGTATTATTTATAGACTACAGTGGCAAAGGACACCCACTATACACTCTCTAAATGTCAACATGCTTCCCTTGATGTACACACGGCAACACGACACACAGAAATCTGCCGTAAACAATCGATGTCTTTCCCGACGTGGAACAGTGTTGGTTCTTGTTTGTTAGTGTTAGCGTTGTTGTTAAGGTAATGTTATCATTGTTGCTCAGATAGCGTTAGCATTGTTATTCAGGTAATTTTAGCGTTCATGGTTAGGTAATGTTAGCATTTTTGTTAAGGTGATTTAAGCCTTGCTGTTCTAGTAATGTCAGTGATTTTCTTAGGGTGATGTTAGAGATGTTGCTAAGGTAATTTCAGCGATGTTGTTAGGGTGATGTTAGAGATGTTGCTAAGGTAATTTCAGGGTTGTTGTTAGGGTGATGTTAGAGATGTTGCTAAGGTAATTTCAACGATGTTGTTAGGGTGATGTTAGATATATTGATAAGGTAATTTCAGCGATGTTGTTAGGGTGATGTTAGAGATGTTGCTAAGGTAATTTCAGCGATGTTGTTAGGGTGATGTTAGAGATGTTACTAAGGTAATTTCAGCGATGTTGTTAGGGTGATGTTAGAGATGTTGCTAAGGTAATTTCAGCGATGTTGTTAGGGTGATGTTAGAGATGTTGCTAAGGTAATTTCAACGATGTTGTTAGGGTGATGTTAGATATGTTGATAAGGTAATTTCAGGGTTGTTGTTAGGGTGATGTTAGAGATGTTGCTAAGGTAATTTCAACGATGTTGTTAGGGTGATGTTAGAGATGTTGCTAAGGTAATTTCAGGGTTGTTGTTAGGGTGATGTTAGAGATGTTGCTAAGGTAATTTCAACGATGTTGTTAGGGTGATGTTAGAGATGTTGCTAAGGTAATTTCAACTATGTTGTTAGGGTGATGTTAAATATGTTGATAAGGTAATTTCAGCGATGTTGTTAGGGTGATGTTAAATATGTTGATAAGGTAATTTCAGCGATGTTGTTAGGGTTATGTTAGAGATGTTGATAAGGTAATGTTAGCGTTGTGCATATAACAAGTACTGCCCCGGGTACACCTGATCCGAATGATCACTGTATGATATTTCTGTGAACTGTGGGTAGCAGCATGTGACTGGTGTCATGTGACTGGTGTCCATGTGACTGTTCTCATGTGACTGGTGTCATGTGACTGTTATCAAGTGACTAGTGTCATGTGATTGTGTCTTGTGCAGGAACTGGTACAATTGAAGCCGACAGAGCAAACTGTTCGGCCCCAGCGTGAAGACCAGACTGCATCAGCCAGAAGATTTGCAGTCAAGAGAAGGCCGGAGGCGTCCATTGTGAGGCACAGGAGACTCCCACTGGTGAAATATGCAGGTAACTAAATGCACGTGAGACTGCCATCAGAGATGATATGGACATTACTTGTCTGACTTGTCATCAAGAAAGAGAGAGTATTACTATATGTATGTATCAGTAAACTTGTGTTAGTGAGTCTGTGATTGTGAGTGAGTATATGTGTATGCGAGCTCGTGTGTATTTGAGTGTTATCTAGTGGCTGTACAACTGTGAGAGTTTGCGTAAAAGATGTAGGTATGTATGCAGTCATGTATGTATGTGTTTTATGCATGTGCTGTGTATGTGTGTCTGGCTATCTGCCTGTCTTTTATTATGGGCTTCAGTATTTGATAATGATGATGATAGTCATCCATAACGTGGAAGATAAGGTAACAGAATATTACAGATAATAATATATATCAATACAGTAGTGACTAACAGTGGCAAATAACACTTTAGAAATCTAAATGTAGCATCCATTAATTTACAGCTGACTAAACGTAAAATATGAACTTTCTAGATAATCCTCTAAGATACCATGGCGCGGCAGGTGGGTTAACACGATGTGTCTCCAAGTTGCCATGGATTTCAGGATTGGGAACTGTCTTGACATGGATGTCAAGATTTCGACTCTCTTCTGGTTTTGAATATATATATATATATATATATATATATGACTTTAACATTCATTTAAAGAAGTTGTCATGGCCCAAGAAGACCGTTGTCATTGTACATATGATTACTGACTGCTGGTGGTACAGATGATTGCTGACTATTATTGAGTGTGGAATCACTTGCTGCTGAACAGCTTTGATATTGTATGCACAAGATTGACTGATTGGTACGAGTGGTTGGTTGGTTATCATTGAGTGATCGTTTATATTATGTTATATGTTAACTCTCTTTCACATCCTCCATCTATCATTCCGGAATCCCAAAATGACCTTGAATTCACAATTACATTCCCCACATATACTTCTCAAGGAACTCAAGAACTCTCACACTTAAGAACTAAGATATATATATATATATATATATATATATATATCATCTATTTACGAACAAACAATTGGATAACAGAGACATAAGATTTCAAAGATAAACATATAACATCGATAACATTATATGTGACTAGAATGTAAGTCAGTTCTTAGTCAGATATGACTGAGCTACCGTATGACAGTAGACGGTACTACCTGCTTTCTGTCAGCGCCGAATGTTGGGCGGCGCTTACCAAACCCGACACCCCACATTGTGCCAACGGCTTGGGGCGGAAGAGCGCAATTGGGTAGGTACTAGCCTTATCCTGGTGCGAGGAAATGCAACCCAAAGACAAAATAAGTCATGGCAGGGCAGACCAGGCCCTAAGCCTTGGTTGGCAGCTGGTCTAGGATCGAAGCTCCGACAGGCGGACAGTTAGAGCATTGCTTTGCTGATCCGGCAGCTTCTGCAGCTTGTCTTGTTCCAGATGTATAGGTGTTAACTTTCCTCTGGAGTGAACTAGGCAGGCCGAGAGAGGGATCATGCTGCATGGGCAACACATGGTTTCTTTATTTTAGCCCAGGCTTTGTGCTATGGAGAGGCAATAACTCCATCCCTGGTCTTAACCGGTCTCGGAATCAAAGCGAGAGGCAACTGTTACGGGTTATAAGTCCTTGTCAGTTGGCGTAGACATGGGGCGCCACGCGTTGCCTCTGACGGTGGGAGACACCTACAGGTGTCACTGATCAGCTACCGCCCGCCTCAAGCTGGGCAGCCCCCGGCCAATTGGGTGCTGATCCGCCACATGCCTGCCTGCTTCAATGGGTGCTTGGGGCTAGGACAAAATCTGAATCGCAGGCTGTAAAACCAATGCACCAGGTACTAATAAAAAGAATAATAGAAACCTCAAGCTACTGGCTTGCAACCTGGAACGTGAGAACCATGTGTCCAGGATTTTCCACTGACTTGACAAATATTGACGATGTGAGAAAAACGGCTGTGATTGATGCTGAACTCAATCGTCTTAACATTGATATTGCTGGCCTGCAGGAGACTCGCCTCGCTGAGGTGACTCGGGGAAAACAATGACACCGTTTTTTGGAAGGGAAGAGGGCAGGCAGAAAAAAGGCAACATGGTGTGGGCTTTGCAGTGAAGAATTCGCTACTGGGAATGATTGATATCCCAGCTGGAGGTAATGAAAGATTATTATCACTGCGCTTGGCAACCTCTTGTGGATTTGCCACCATTCTCACTGCATATGCACCGACACTGGCTTCCTCTGATGATGTGGAGGATACGTTCTATGAGCAGCTAGACTCTGCGATCAAGGCAGTTCCAAAATCCGACTACATTTATATGCTCGGTGATATTAATGCCCGTGTGGGCAAGGACTCGAGTTCATGGCCAGTGTGCTTTGGAAAATACAACGTCAGTCGCATGAATGATAATGGGCAAAGGCTGCTGGAGCATTGCACTAGAAATGACCTATGTATTACAAACACCTTTTTTAAAACAAAAGAGATGCATAAGGTCACATGGAAACATCCAAGATCCGGCCATTGGCATCAGCTGGACTTCATTGTCACACGGAGACAACATCTGAACCAATACATCATTAACTCAAAGTTACCACAGTGCTGACTGTGATACAGATCATTCTTTGGTTGTTGCAAGGGTTAGACTGAGACCAAAGAGAATCTACACAGCTAATCACAAGTCTAGCCCCAGGATTAATATTATTAACACTCACGATCCTGGAAAGTGCTTTGAATTTCAACAGCAACTTGAAGACGCTTTCAATGATACATCAGAAAATTGTATAGTAAATAATAAATGGAGTAAACTTAAGGAAACTATTTATAAAACAGCGGTAGGGGTTTACGGCACTGTGGATCATAAGAGGCAGGACTGGTTTGCGGTAAACAGCCAGATACTGCAGCCCTTGATTGATAAAAAGAAGATAGCTCTCTTAAGAAACAAGGAAAGACCAACGCGTAACACTCTGAGTGAGCTGAAGCAAGCGAGGAAGGATGTACAAAAGGCTACCAGGCAGTGTGCGAATGACTATTTAATCAAGTTATGTGAGTCCATTCAAATCGCAAGTGATAAGGGAAACATCAGAAGCATGTATGAAGGGATAAAGAAAGCCTGTGGTCCAATGATCAAAAGAAGCGCACCGCTGAAAACCTTGACTGGAGAAATCATCACTAATAAGAAACAGCAGATGGATAGATGGGTCGAGCACTATTTAGAGCTTTACTCAAGTGAGACCAAGCTAGCGGATGTTGCCCTCAACGCCATAGAGGCCCTACCAACTCTTGACCACCTGGACACACTTCCCACTATAACAGAAGTTAAGTGTGCTATAAATGAGCTTGCATCTGGCAAGGCTCCAGGTAAGGATGGGATTACAATAGAGGTAATCAGGAGTGGGCAAGACACACTCGCTCTACAGATCCACCAGCTAATAGAGCTCTGCTGGCGAGAAGGACAAGTCCCACAGGATTTCAAAGATTCAAACATCATAACGCTGTACAAGAACAAGGGAGATCGGAGCGACTGTAACAACTATAGGGGTATCTCACTTCTGTGTATTGTTGGGAAAGTATTTGCCAGAATTGTCCTGCGCAGACTTCAAGTCCTGGGAGATCAAGTCTACCCCGAATCACAGTGCGGCTTCCGTCAGAACCGGTCTACCATTGATATGATATTCTCATTGCGACAGATGCAAGAAAAATGCCGGGAACAAAATCAGCCATTTGTATCTAACTATAACGTTACCATCAATAATGTTTATCTTACTATAACGTTACGTCAACAATCTGTATCTAACTATAACGTTACCAACAATAATGTTTATCTTACTATAACGTGACGTCAACAATTTGTATCTAACTATAACGTGACGTCAACGATCTGTATCTAACTATAACGTGACGTCAACGATCTGTATCGAACTATAACGTTACCATCAATAATTTGTATCTAGCTATAACGTGACGTCAGCAATCTGTATCTAACTATAACTTTACCAACAATAATGTTTATCTTACTATAACGTGACGTCAACAATTTGTATCTAACTATAACGTGACGTCAACGATCTGTATCTAACTATAACGTGACGTCAACGATCTGTATCGAACTATAACGTTACCATCAATAATTTGTATCTAGCTATAACGTGACGTCAGCAATCTGTATCTAACTATAACTTTACCATCAATCATCTGCATCTATCTATACAGTGACGTCAACAATCCGTATCTAATTATAATTTTACCTTCTATGCTTTGTATGTAGCTACAAAGTGACTTCAGCAGTCTGTATTTAACTATTATGTTACCATAAATAATGTGTATCTAACAATAATAACGTGACTTCAGCAATCTTTATATAACTGTAACGTTGCCACCTTTAATTTGATTCTAACTATAACGTGACGTCTAACAACACTTATCTAACTATAACTTTACCATCAATAATTTGTATCTAGCTACAACCTAACAGTCAATTATCTGTACCTGGTTACAAGGCTATGTCACCAATCTTTATATAACTTTACTTTATCATGAATAATTAGTATCTAGTCCTAACGTGACCATCAATAATCTGTATATAACTATAACTTTACCATCAGTAATTCCTATCTAGCTGCGACGTGACGTCAACAGACTGTATATAACTATAACTGTACCATAATTGATGTGTATTTAGGTACAACTTGACCATCAATTACCTGTATCTAGCTTTAACATGATCATCAATAAACTGCATCAAGCTATATTAATGATTGCCAGTATTTGAGTTTGGCCTAGATTATGTACTAGGCTTTTTTATCCTTTTTACAGGACTTAGCTGTCAACACCAGCATCTTTCAGCTGTATGTTGATCTCTTGGCAAGATTACGCTCAGTAGTTTGCCATTGTTTTCTGAGCGGACCGACTCACATACCCGTAAGTTACCGATGCGATTCGAACCACTGCTGATTTGAACCGTCATCACGTTACCTGATGAGAGTATACGAGATTACGGAGAAAAGTCATAACCTCTAAGCCACGAAGCCGGCTGCACTAGGCTAGCAATCCAAATTTGTTAACAATTGAGTTAGTGCTCAAACTGGCGATGAAGTGTGGCGGGTGTAAACACCCGGCGCTCCCGATCTAATCAAGCAAAGTCGGGAAAAATGTTTCTTGTATGCTGATTAAAGACAGTCCCCGGATATGCAGGTTGACAGTTGGAAATGGCTCGTCGGGAAGTAGATGAAGCTGTTCTTGGAATCTCCAACAGTGGGGAGGAGAAGTTTAGATGCTTAGGTTTATGCCTGTTAACTAACTACTAGGGAGGTAGATGACCTGCCTGATAATACCCCTCCCCCCGGCTAATATAACGATTCCCCCCCCCCCCCCCACCCAAACCAAGTACTGTAAGAGAACATGTAAACTAGCCACTTTAGTAATATTTTATAAATTGCTTTTTAAGCATATAACCTGCATAGTTGGATACCTCCTGGGGAAAAAAAAATCCAACGGTACCTTATTTAAGTATGTAGGTCATTTATAAGCTAAGATATTACAATGTGTGTGTCAGTTTATCGTTTACCAAAGACTTTTAGAAGAAAACGATTTTGACCATGTTACTTTTTGTGACCCTACCTACACACGCACACAGTTGTTGGTTGCACTGTCGTCAAGGAGATTAACACTAGCGCTCTGTAACTCAAGAACAGATAACTCTACCAGTTTATATATACATAATCTTGTCAACAACGTTTTCAACAACGCTAGGCCGCCGGCGTAGATGCATTTTGACCAAATAAGTCCCGCTGGAAAGATGCAAAATTATCAATGATTTGGTCCATTTAGAGTGATAAAAATTTACAAATAAATGCTGTAATGGGTGTTGAATGCAAACATGCAATCATTGGCATTGCAATTGCTATGAATATTCCATAACAACATTAAATGTTCATAGTTTGATGACAACTGCCATGTCCCGCCATTGAAATACCACAATATACAGCATGCCATCTTTATAATTTCAGTTTGATATAGGATTGCCAACTCTAAGAGTCGAAAACTTCACAATCATAAGTAAACATGGATGATAAAATAAAAACAAAAATACTAGAATATTGCACCAAGTCTAGTTAAAACGGAATTGACGGGTGTAATTACGTCTTATAAAGTCAGTCTGTACTTCTGTCCGGGACACGGATTTGAGAAGACGAGAGGTATAGATTCGTAGCTCGTGGAGGCAAACATAATATCCAGTAATCGGTTTCTGTTTTAGTGCGATCTTGAAATAATCGGGGAATTTAATGTCACCAGTACTCTATGTATCCTTAAATCGGAGAGACAAAAACAAGAAACCGAAAATTAACGCAAACACATCTCCGGTAAAATACGGCAAAACTAAAACGTAGTGCATAATGTAAACATACACAACTATGCATACTTAGAAAATACTAAGACATAGTTATGGCTTAAATAATGATCGCTGTATTGATTCGCTGTCTAGATGTTCATTGTAACTACATCAATAATAAATGAGAATGTCATGATAAGATAAATGTTTGTGGTGTGATGATATTGAACTGTTGATGTCGAGACACGAGCCATTCACATATATATGGTAGTGATGTAAACATATGGTTGTATGAAATGACATAAAACAATAAGTATGACTTTATATCAACATATACATATATACACAGCAAAATACGTAACCTAAAATGTCACATGTATAACAAAACTACAGGCCTCACAACGAGGGTAAGCTGAGACGGTATTCTTTGCACCACCTAGCCACTCCTTGTCTGAATGATCGATATTGTGTAAGCTGGTGCTCTGTTTGAGAGCTGGCAATAGATGAACAGGAATGTGTATTTTCTGGGATCTATAATATAATATCATACATATACATATATCAACACATAATATCATACATATACATATATCAACACACATAATATCATACATATACATATATCAACACACATAATATCATACATATACATATATCAACACACATAATATCATACATATACATATATCAACACACATTATATCATACGTATCATACATCAATCACACATATATCATACACTAGCATAATATCACTACATATATCATACATACATATACAACACACATAAGTATCATACATATCCATATATCAAACACACATAATATCATACATATACATATTCC